>OW971893.1:8402500-9002500 GCA_943193645.1 Acentria ephemerella
CATTGTTTATATCTGAAATAAGGTTTCATGTAGCATTTTACCCGTGGTAAATTTATTTATAACTTGATATTGTAATTCAAATTAATGTTCATTAACCTTAAACGGAGTAGAAACTTAGTGATAGATAAAAACACGCCGACTAAATTCTGTGAAATACAATGTTTAAAACAATAAGGTTTTGCTGGTTAAATACCAGTTCTGCTCGTCAGACGATTGTCTATTTTATAGTTTTGTATTAAAGGGAAGAAAATAAAAAAAGCAATTATTTTAATCTATCTACCTGATATTCATTTTATATATAAGAAAAGAAGAAGAATATTAAAAACTTTGATATAAGGTATTCAATAAACATAACTGTCATACCTTACAATACAATATTTCTTTATTGTACATCAACCAAATTGAAAAGAAATACATATCAAATTAATTAACAAAGTTGTGTACTTATCGCTAAGGAATATGGCAAATTATAACGAATATTATTAAATACTAATACTAAATATATATGTTTATAGGTACATACTAAATAATAGCATATATGCAATTATTTATACTTAATTTTATGATTATATATCTACTTAAATACATACTTATGAATAATTTTGTATCATTTGACAAATAGTATATTGAAAGCTTAGTTTTTAAACGCGTTTAATTTATGAGATTGCCCTATGTGGATGGGTAAAGAAAAGTGTAAAATTAAGATAAAAGAGATGGTACTTCTAACCTTAATTTCACTATAAGTACGTCAATGCAAATTGAAATATTTATATGAATAATATGCCTAATGCTTTTATTAGGAAATTTCAAACTCTATCGATATCTATCAAAATTGTCAAAAAGTGTATACTCATCACTGCTCTAGAAAAAGCTCGTTGATATAGTAATACTTATTATAACAGCAATGAATGTGAAATTGAATGTGATTGCTATCTTTATCATAGTTAGGCTATACAATGGCCGGGTGTGTTCAGTAAGGTGCCACTTTCTTTTAAACTAGAGATCCCTGTTTGAAACCTCTGAGAGATATTTTGTGTAACCAATATTTGTTATTATTAAGAATAATTACCAATATTGGTTCGAGTAATGGAAATATGCATATTTATTTGAACTAATACTTATTTACTAGAACAGTTCCTTTAGATTTATTAGAGTTGGGAGAGAACTTTGCCCATTTCTGAGACAGTTTAGGTTGGTATCAATAAATAATGAAATGAGTAAGCATAGATTTATAAGATAATGCCTATTTTCCATAAAACAAGCTTAATAATTGTGTCACGGCGTACAATCTAGATACAATTACAACTTAATTGTCTCGAGGTTTCCGGAAGTATGTACCGGTTCAACAAATTTGGTGTGCGTTGATTATATTTTTTATATACCTTAATAGCCATATATTCATTTTAATGAGATTTCTATCTTAAATGAGTTTCGTGTTTTAACTTCTTATACTCATACTATGTTAGCAGTTATAATAAGGCACGCGGTACTTCCGGGATATAGTTTAGCAACTCCATTACAGGAGCGATATTGTTGACAAAGTACACGACTACATAGCTACTGAGTTGTGAAGTCGAGTACAGAACTGTGCCGCACGTAACTGCAGGCAAAGTTTGGCGGTAATATTTTAAGATTCCGTATAAAAGAACAGAGCAACCTTCATTGGATAAGTTCTTAGCCGGTCTATCGAACAAGACAGAGGGAGAACGAAGCGAAAAAAGGGTCTATTGTTCTGATGAACTTAAGATATAGAGGACTAAAGTGCTTTGATGCTGTAAAAAAATTAATTGCTGCGTTGCTATTATTATCTTAATTTATAAAGCTTGAGTGACAACCGTGAGTGTAGTGTGTGTGTTTTTTTAAATGTTTACATACGTTTTTTACTGTTGTATCTATAAAAATATCACACAACATAACAGTATCAACGATGAAACTACAAAGACTTTTAATAATTAATTTCAAAAGTTTTTTATTAGTAAAAAGTAGGTTATTGCAGTTGTTGATGTTGTTGTTGTTATAGTTCGTTGGTTAGTACAGGTTGGGGATAATGCTTAGGCAGGGGAACCTCCTCGCATGTTGTAACCGTTTCAGGCCCGCTCAATGCACTTTATGACCTTCTGACTCAGTAAGGAGCAATTATCAACGGATCCAGACGGCGTACCATGAACGGGCACGAAATAACTACCGGAATAGAACCGGTATTGGTTTTGTGGTCAGTCTGGTGGAGCTTACTGGACCAGTTGACCTTTCGTGACCGGGGATTATGGGCTTCCACGAATGGTTGTGGCAATGGTCGCCTTTGGAGGGTTCATTTTTGGTTCCCATGCGTACATGTTGATGGCTCGATGTAAGATGTAGAGCTTGCGGCGTGTCCGAGTGGCTTAGGCCTTTGATTGTGTATGTGTGTTAGTGAAGCATCTGATCTTGTCCAACAAAAAATCGGCGAGATTTTTTTATATGCTGCACAAAAGTGCTTCCCTTTGAGTTTTGAGTAGTGTATAGGTATCTACTCTAGAAGCTTTTACGTTATTTTACCTACGTTTCGTTGAATTATATAAATATAAAATCTATACCCATGATAATGACGATTAAATTAGGCTAGATTAGCTATGCAAAGAATAAGGCATCTTTTCCTTCTTATCGCAAGCCATGATGTTATCACATTTCACTTCATAGTTCGTCTACTGTTCATCTATACTTCTGTATGAATGGGATTGAATTATTCATACGTCTTTTTTTGGATTGGATTGGATACATTTAAATGATAAAAATGTATATTTCTAATATCTTAGATTGATTGAGTTGAGTCTGATTGAAAAGTTTATTTTCGGTAACTCCAGAAAATTAAGAAAGTCCTTGCATAATCAACTGTATGAGTCATGGTATCAAAGTGTTAATCTACTTGTTAGGCTGACTTTACCTACACGTATTCCCAAATCAAATAAGTATACGTAAGTTCATTATGGCGTTAAATATTTAATAGTACGTTGACAGTTTGAAACGTAACCTGTGTTTCTCTAACAAACCCTAAGCGACGACAATGAGAATTGACAGGGAACTTAAGTTGATTCACTTTACATAACATGATTACAATGTAAGGCGTTTCTCCTTAGAGGCTATTGACTTACTTAAGTAAAAAACATTTTCAGAAGTTATTTTTACAGCAAAGTTTGTAAAATGTATGTTATTTGATGTTGGGTAGTTAAGATATAATACTGGACACATTGAACTACTTACTGGTAACGTAAATTGTAAAAATCAAAAAGAATCACTATTGCGACATCATAAGAAACAAGTTCCGTTGCTCATACCTTGTTTTGTAGAAAAAGCAAGCTATAAGCTCAGAGCTGAGCATATTATTATGGAACCGACGTAAGGCTTCCCCTTGAAATTTTCAATAATAATCGCTATTTCGGCAAAATAACTCTTAACATGCTTTCGCATTAATCGTACTACTAACCGCCTCACCAGCTTTATGCTGGTACCATTAGAACTAAATAATATTGACAGACTTTAAAATCAAAAAAGAGCGTTATTGATATCATATGATTCAAATTCCCCTTTTTATAACTTGCTTATTCAAAGTCAAAGTCAAAGTAACTTTATTTAAATAGACTCATTGACTAAGTTCTTTGAAATCGTCATAACAGGGAATATGTTTGAGAAAAACAAACAAATGTAATTAAAGGCAATAGTGATAACTAAGTGGGTATCAACTGGGCATTTACAAATTGTCCCTTAATTAACGTAATTAATAATGGTAACAGCACTCAAGCTTTGCGAGCCCCGTAAAGATGTAGAGAAAGCTTTTCGCTGGTTACATAACATAGAAATTTCCATGCCCTTAACAAGTTAAGGTTTTTCAATAATCGTAACACCAATACTGCTACCCAGTAAGGATCTTGATTCTACTTTGGATTTTGATCTTACTTCCTCTTGAGGAAGTGTCATGACGATAGCATATGATTTTTTTAATCACCTATTATGAGCCCTGTAAAAACTCCTAGTCTCAACGGGCTTTTCAAAAAGCATTGGTGACATCATCTACCTACTCACCAGTCACATGAACACAACACTACTAGAGTTTGAAATCGCCATCGTTCGAAATTCGAGTTTAAAATATCACTGGCCATCTCTTTCATAAAATTGAATTATGGTCATTGAAACTCAGTCAAAATGATTCAAAACGTATTTTTTTCTGTGAAAGAGTGATTAGCATCCAACATCTGATCGAGCTTTCCACATTGAAGTAACAAATGAGGAGTTACGGTCAAGACAGTAGCAAGGTGGCTAAATGCTTGTGAGTGACTGAAAGGCTAAATATGCCGTCGAAGTCCAAAGTACAGAGTTCAAGATTTCTACCTTTGATAATCTCATCTGTGTTCATTCATTTGTTCATTGTAAAGTAGTTTGTTTTTGTAATCGTAGCAAGGTTCACTTCGGCAGCCTCACACCAAAAAACGTAACGAAATCAGTGAAAAGAAATTATTTTACTACGGTCACGTAGCACAGTAATTCACGATGTAATTAAAGTCATTTACGAAAACATAAAAATAGAGTTCATTCTTCTTCGTGAGGTTTGTAGTTGTAACGTACATAAATAAGTTTGTATTATATACTACTGATGCTTTGGTAATGTGTTTTGTATAAAAGATTTCATTTTATGGACTTACAAACTTCTACCTAATAGTCTTGGTTGGAGTTTTAAGTGGATTTATTATTATTTTTTGGTACTTACTTATAAAGTACAAAATATCTCAGAAGAACCTTATCATATTAATGATATCATGCAACGATTATTTACAATTTTCCGTCCCTTTCGACATACAAAAAGCTTAACGATAACCTAAAGCAAAGAGTTTATTCCTTTCCTATTAAAGAATCATAATTTGAAAACAATTACACAAAATTTTAAACTTATTGAATTTTTAATGTTTTAAGAAGATTTCAAAGGAACGGATTCAATATGGCTGTCAAAACCAGATTAATAAGTATGAATGTTCATTCAGACAGAAGTATTTTCAATAGTAATAAGTAACATTAATATTTCATAATTAATTTGGAGTTCCACTTACTACCGACTGTGAAAATTAATTAATTAATAAAGAGATTGTATCACAATCGTAACAGCTTTCACAAGGATTTTTAAACCGATCGGTCCTTTGCTGTCCATATCCAGCGGCTTCCCGTGACTGTAGACATTTGCTTATAATAAATATTAAAGAAAATAAATTCATTACTGGCAGTTAAGAAAAAAAAACATAACTTAAAAAAATATTTTAAAAAATTCTAATCCAATTCTAATCCTAAATCTAAGGGAATCCAAAAAAGTCCAGTAAAAGTCATTACATTTATCATATTAATTTTAATAATAAGTTAAAAGTGAGTTTAACACATTTAATGCTTATTCCCACAAAACTTCGAACATTGTGATTGACCGTAACACTAATTGTATCGCCAACGCAACAGATGGCCGCTGCCCCAGAAGTTATGCAACTCTGCTAATTACGTTTTAATTTCTCGCTTTCGTACGGTAACGATGGAAAATTGAGGGTTATGTCTGGAGCTTAGGGTCTGAAGGCTGAACGATAATTTTATAGGACAGGCTAATTGTTTTACGACAGTGTATTTTGTAATGATGACTGTCAATTTGGTTGGAACGGTTGACGATGCCGAATGTAATTTTATCAGAACGTGGAACTTGTGAAATGGAACGACACCTTATTAACCCAATTTGTAATGAAATTATTAGCAACAAAAATTTATTTAAAATCACTTTGGCATTGAAAGATATATATATTATATTTTCTTTTGCATTTTCACTAATAACTACTTTTTAGTATTCCTACCAAATTACTAAAACAAATACTTTCTGGTATTTGTGAAGTATACAGTTACGTTGTTGTAAACGAATTTCAAATCTTTCTATGTGGACCACCGCAGAAAAAAGCGCCTGCTCGATACAAATAAATAACAGGTAGCTGGATTAGATATCAGTTTTTAATGAAATAATATGAATTATTATTTGGATTATTAAAATAATTTAAAACAATGACATATTTATCATTGTGATTCGAAAATAAATTCCAGTCCACTGGTATATAAACTAACTTTGCTTGATAAGTGACATAAAGTTTCACATGAAGCCTACTACGACAATAACATAGAACTAGTATTTCATACTAAACTCTGTATAACGTCACTTTTTGTAACAGTTAAAAATATCAGATAGTGAAAATATCTGTTCTAAAGCGTGAAGCGTGTGCGTTGAATCATTGTGATGCATTGAATGCAAGCAACTAGTTGCTTCAATACAAATTGTTTGGAAAACCGCACCAACCACGAATGACGAAAATTGAAAACTTCGGTACAGTATTTCGTACTCTGGGAGCGGTGTTTGGATTATCATCATTGATTGTCATATCATTCATTTGATTATTTATAAACGATAGTTACGAACGAAAAATATACTGTGACGAAATACTTCACGTAATACTATAATGTGAGAATTTTTATGTCAATAGACTCTATCACTTGTATAAATAAGCCAATACATGCAAATTAATTTCTAATTATTTCAAATGTTTTGTCATTACAATATTTTATTAAAATATTAACTTGAGTAACGCAAGACAATTGGCAGTTGACTATAAATAAAAATTTTTCTTAATGTAATTAGATTTGCAAAGTATATTTCTTATACGTAATAAATTTAAAAAGACCTTTAGCTTACCCACGTTAGTGGTAACAAATTTTATTACACTAACTATGCATGTAACACTACAATCATAAACCCTCATTATTACTTATTTTATATTTGTACAATAGTTTTAAGTTTCCTTCTTATTGTTCCAGTTCCTTCCCTCTTATTTTTTAATCTCTTCCGTCTTTACGTCTACAAAATAAAACGTTAAAGTGTCCATTGATCTTTTTATTATATTTTCACAACATCGAGCCCGCACTCAACCTTAGCCAAGAAGGTACACTATGACAAGCTATCTTTATCTACGCATATAGACTACGTCTTTACGTTGTTACTGTACTATATTTTTTATATGAAAAAGTATCTTCTAATAGGCGATAGTACCCCATAACCACCACTCCCTTGTATACCGTTGTTGTCTTTTACAAGTTCATCAGATACCAGAACAATAAGTCCACTATAACAATAAGCTTCCTGATTTATTTCGGTTTTTTTTCCGCTCACGTGTTAGATTATTATCTTGGGATCGACCTGGATTATTCGTTACTGAATAATGAATGTAACCACATCTTATCTAATCCGCCGATCATTGGCTGTCAACCTGCAGGATATGACGTCACCATCACTAATGCGTCTGTGATGTACAAACAAAGTATTAATTATAAGCTCCAGGGAGATATTTAAATTTCACGTTTCAATGCAGTTATCTCAAAAATAAGATGATAATGCAACTTAATGTTAATTTATGTGACGTGAGTACATCGAATTCTATGAATACCAGCCTCCTTAAAGTATTTTAATGGTAATACACATTTGTTTTGCGAGCCCCCATTTGTAGTTTTTATTTGAATACCGCCGATTCGGGTATCTTTTGTTATTTTTTGTTGTCAGTATATTAAAATTCAAGTGAAATTTAAAGAAATAAGACTAGAGCTCGATAAAATTTGAAGTATATGCTTATAACTGTCAAAAAAACTGTTAATTTGCATTTTATTTTCATACTTTTCTTAAAAAAAAAATTTAAAATTTAAATCTTATTGGGAAATTGCAAAAAATCCCTTTTCCAATCAATACCTCAATAAAATGTAAGAACATGTCTCTAAATCTACGATTTTTTTACCTGTATGTATTGAGACGCCATATTGAATAACTGTTCGACCCCGAGGGAAAACCCTCAGTTCCTTTGAGATGTTATTAATATAAAAAATGATGGCTCACTCACTGAAAACTGGTAACTTATCTAAGTCGCTTAATACTTGCTTAAAGCTATTAATAATATCGAATAACGGATTCATTTAGGGTGCGTGATAAATTTACTTTTGAAACTGTAACCGTTAATTTAATAATTGATAAGTGATTGAGGGAACACATGTATCATTATAATATATATATTATTAAAAAGGCTCCCTTCTATCGATACAAAATTATTATTTGTAAACGAACTTCCATTAGGCAAGATGGTAATATAATTACTAAATTTTTACCAGTAGTTCTCACAGTTCAGTTCTTTTTTAAATTTTTTTTTATTTTTATTTTTTTATTTTAGATAAATAGATAGGGTTGCGTTCACACGCAACCCTATCTATTTATCTATTAAGTGAGATTTTGAAATAAATTTCAAAACGTGAGGGGAAATTTGGGCTATTGTACCAACTAGAATGATGCTAAATGTTCAATTATACGACGCTATGAATTCTATAGAATTTTATTCGATTCTACTTAATAGAGCATCATTAAAATGTTTGTCCCCTCTTTCATTAAAATTATAGTACACGGCCGTGTATGTGTGGGGGGGGGGGGGGGGGGCTGTATTCGGCAAGGGAAGTAAGCATCAGTACATTGACAACTTCAAAACAAGTTCTTAAGTTCTTAAATAAAATTATTTTTGCCTTTTCAGTGTTATATTATGTTTAAGTAATACCTTAAATACTTAAATAGCTACAGAATATAAATTAATCCGAATAGATGGCTTAAGGGATTAAGATGGTTTAAGGGTTAGCCTCGACTTTCCTAGAATCCCATCATTAGATCTTTACTTGCTGAGAATGGAACAACATGAGAGGTATAAAAAGAAATTTGAAATCGATTCAGGCGTCTTCGAGTAATCGTGGAACGTACATACTTCGAGTTTATTACCTCCTTGATTAGCCACCAGCAACTCACACAAACATCAATCACACTTGAAAAGATATCTTAGATATAATACAAACACGTATCAATTTACTATAAACCAATGTAATATAAACTTAATATGCTGTCTTTTGTGTTTAAATACATTCTTCAGGTAACCGTAATTGACCCACAGTCTTCTACATGCACTTTTATTACTAAAACATAAACTTCATTCTTTCATAGAGATATTTTTAAAGGCTATAGTTTGATTTAAATTTTCAGTTATAATAATAAATATCCAGTCATGTAATTTAATTATTTTAGAATTATTAATTTTATAGTTTCTGTTTTGTACATAATATTTAATTATGATATACAACTAGATAGTCGCAGTTCAAAAAGCACTGTCGGTTGATATGATTATTAACTGTTCTGTAAACCATATACAGCTTTATGTATTATGAATTCACTCTGTAATAAAGATGTGTTGGTTGGTTTAATTACATTTTTCCTAAAAATTTCAACAAAAATAAACATTTAATGGGTACCGAATTAACCCAGAAAATATTACCTTGGAACTGTTGCAAAATGTAATGTGTTCATAATGTTAAAATAAAGATTAAGCTTTATTAAATAGTAATTAACAGATATAGAAACCGACCTGGATAAGGGTGTTGACAAAAGAGGCCTCTGTAAAGGTACGTATAAAATTTTGACAGCTTTTTGCATTCTTACTAAGTAACGTGTACTACGGAGTAAATGATAACTAATTATTTTTCATAGCTTAATTTTTATTATCTACTATATCCAACACTAAAACGGGTGTACAGTTACAGTTTAAAATAAGATAGCTTATTTTATCAAATGGTTGAGGAATGTATTTTGTATCAATAGGAAAAAAACTAGAAATAGGAGTTTTAAAGTATTGGCTATGAGGGTCTGAGGTATCACTTCTTTGGAGAAATGGGGGTCTTGCCTTAAACAAGTTTGGGAATCCCTGCTCCAGTTCATTTAGATAGAGAGAGATAATTTATATAAAACTGTCTACTACATTGGCGATGTTTGTGCATGAATAAGTTATTTATAATAGGTACCTTATCAGACCGCTATTTTAATTACCCGCCTTTGTGGCTTAGTGGCTACTCCGGGGATTCAATTACCAGGAAGAAATTTTCTGCTCGGTTTGGTTGATTCCGGCTGGCTATCACTATCTCACCTAAGTCTAAATAATGTTAACAGCATTCTTGTGGCAGTTGGAGGTGCTATCTTACCTCAAATAGCCACAACAACATTGTTAGTTCCTCTGTGGTCGAGGAAACCTTATGTAGTTCGCTTCCATCTTCGGCCTTATCATCACTTACCATAAGGTGAGATGAAGGCCAGGTTATACCCCGTTAATATAAAAAAAAGCCTTTATTATCCTTGTTTGATAAAGTACAAGACAAATTACTTAAAACTTATAAATTAAGCCATAAAGCTTTTGAAACAGTATAATATCGTTTCCACTTAACTCCAATTTTCATTGTGCGACGTCATTAAGTAAATGACGTCACCGGGTGCAAAATTTGCACTCGGCTACCTATTTTAGAAAACTTGTAGACTCTACCTTATTTGAGACTGTAGGCAAAAAATTAAACGAACTTGTAACGAATCACTGAGGCTGTTAGAGACTCATTGCTGGGCAGCCGCTCTCATTATGGTACAGTCGTAACCATTTTGCTGCTTAGATGGAAATTACATGAAACTTTTGAGTGTTTTAATTTTTGATGTAACTGTGTAATCGTATCATACTGGTTATAATTTTAAAAATTTGAATTTAACTGTGATTTGGCAAATATGATCATCTCACTATAACAAATAATGATAAGAATGGGCCTCCAGATATATTCAAAACACAAGCTAGACTATACGATTTGGTGTATCTTCTGTCCTGCTATGGTCTAGAAATGAAGAAGTTTTGATGTGCGTCTGACTACAGCTCTTCTAGTGTTAAGTTAGTAATTTTTTTTGTATATATTATTTTTAATTTCATGGAACTATTTTTAGTACTTAATTTTAATAACGATTGAAATAAGTTAAGTTGTTTAAATCTTTAAAATATAAATGGTTATACCTTTTTTAAAGTGTTTTATTTAAAGTGCTAGGAACGTAAAAATTAAAGGTCGGCGTACCTACTTTAAATTTTACGGCAACAGCTTACTATGAATGAAAAAAATTTTGACGTAAGGTGTTTTTAACGTGATCTTTTACGTAAGGCATGTGCATAGCAGTTTTACATTTATACGCTATGAATCCTTATATGCTTAATAATAGAATAAATATTCGTTTAATAGGATGCCTTCACACAGAATACTATAATAATTTATAATTATAATCTTTGATATCTGGGGACATTTTGAACATTCTAGAACTTTTTAACTTGACTTATTTAAATACCCAAGAATTATGAATGACGATGTCTATGAGATTTTGCAACAGGTTACAAAATTTCGTTAACAATACTTTTTCTTTTCTCTAAATTCGTACAGTAGTATCCAATCCACTTATGCATTTTGTAAATTCATTATCGAAATATAAACAGAAGTTCTAAAATGGTGAATGGGCATTTTAATAAATATTGCACGACCCATTTTTACCTTGGTTGTCGCTACCCGTGTCAGGACGACATTAGGGCGTACGTTTTTTTTTCAATTTATTTAGACAAACACACCGTAGCTACTGATAATATTCTATTATTAACATTAATTACTAGTCAACCGAAATACTCATTTTAATGTTTACTTGTTATATATATCTCTATTTGGAATAACAAATTACTGACTATCAATTGGAAAAATCACAATCAAAAAAAATCTATGAACTATTGAATTTGTTATTAGAACTCCGGCATTTTCCACAAATTGACATACAATCGGGTAGGTGGGCAGTAAGCACAAGGGTTCTGCTTAATTTGCGACGAAATTTCAACCAGCAGACCCGGAAAAGGAAAAAAAAATTAATATGTAACAAAATAAGCTTATTGTAATAATTTGTGAGGTAGGAAGTTCTCGGGCACTACAATTATTTTACTATACTAATCATTTAAAAGTCGCAGCAACAGAACACTTGCAGTCACTGAACGGTGGACCCTTATTTCTTCAATTCATTCAATATTCAGCTCCATTTTGAACGCATAAAAATTTGATATACAAATACAAATTGATTATTAGTATATTGAAATTGATATGATGGTGACATTTTTGAGACAAATATGTTATAATAATCATTATTATTAATAAGGAACACAAATACTCTAACATAACAAAATAATCTGTTAGATATTCCAATTACACTGTAAGTTATGTATGATTGCATTAAGGTATGTCCAAAAAAAAATTTAATAAATCCATCCGTAATAAATTGTTATTATTAAGACTGAAAAGTGGACGCTATACCAGAGTACACGACGTATTTGTGTGCGTACACAAATACGTCGTGTACTCTGGTCACACACACACACACGCGTGCATGCATGCGTGCGGGTGTGTGTGTTTGTATACTTGACGTCTGATATGTTTGTTATTATGCGCGTGTATGTGAGTAGTTCTGCTTGTTCGTTGTTTTTGTTACAAATCTATATATATATTATAGAAAAAACGTTCGTATAAAGGTTAATGGTAACAATATTATTGAATAAACCTGTATAATCCACCCTTCCAGATCTATAAAAAGTTCAATAGGTATTCAATATATTATCACTAAATAAGGTGCATAATCACATTCAACAGAAGACATTAAAATTATGATATTAGCGTAGTTAATATATGATAACGCTAACGTCGTGCGTGTATTGATCGTCAGAACGATAACTAGAAAATTACATTATCCAATATAGACATTAAATAAACTTAAATTGAAATTTTCAAATGGTTTTTTTAAACCATGTGGCAACATTTTCTTTGCAGCTTCCAAGCTATTGGCATAAGTAAAATGCTTTCAGTCAGAACTTGGAAACATTGGGTATCTGAAGTACTCTGTCAACACTGTGTTCGTGAAACGAGGATTAGCTTTCTTCAGTCACTCGACAGCTGCTTTTCCAGGTGTGTTCAACCGTTTACCCTGTTATTTGAACTCGTGGCAGAACTTCATAAATATCATTGGTGTATGATGTCGCTCAGATATTCCATAGTTTTCAGTTCTGAGATATGTCTTAGAGGAAATAGTTTTCGAGGCAAGGCTATTTAAGATTGGATACCCAAAATAAATCACAGTAATAGTTGCTTCTGTAGAACTGTCACATTCGAGGCAGTAAATAAAATTGAAGTGTCCCTTTATGATTTAGACGTAGTCGATTATATTTACTTCGAGAGAACATATTAGATATATAATGAAATCGATTGAACAAATCATGTTCCTGATAGAACGTGACTTTTTCAATTCATTTTTAATTTTCGATTTGATATGCGAAAATTACGAAAAGAACGAAGCAAACTCGAAAAATTACAAATGCGCGACGAGGCGATGCGATACGTATTTTGCGATTACCGTTAGTATTTTATGCTTATTTTGATGAATAATTATTATTTTAAATTTAAATTACATCCACAATAACTGTAAAAATTATAATCCGCTATACAATCCCTTTCTCTTAAGCTATACTTATTTTCCATTCTGGGCCGCTGTCTCATCGAGTGTTTATTTAGCTAGAGGTCCGGAGATCGAATACCGGTAGGGGCAGATATTTGTATGATTAATACGAATATTTGTTCAAGAGTCATGAATGTTTGTATGTTTGTTAAGTATATTTCTGATATGCATATACATATTTCTATCTAGCTCTTAATTACCTTTGATTTGGGATAGATAATATGAGTGAGTGTGAGAAATATAAAATTGTTTTATTTCCTAATCGAAACCAGAGTGCTCAAACCACGGCGCAAAACACCGTGCTATATATCGGAATATTAAGCGAGATTAACGTGGAACTCGTAGAACTCGCTGTAACGGTGAAAAGTGAGTGAATCACGTAACTTATCTTATATATTAAAGGAGTCTGATGTTTGTAGTAGGTAAAAATAATCTAACGAATATTTCCAAAATCAAAGATCAACAGATTCCCGAACGTGCTACTATGTAACTTACAACCACAGAACAAGGATATAGACGAGTCTCAGAAACTCTGTCAACGGGACACGCTGTCTTGTTACTACTTAAATTCGTTTAAATAAATTAGTATAAAAAAAACTACGTGTAAAGAGTGTGAAAGTGAAGATATGGAAAATACTGTATTAGATTTTTAGTTATTTAAATAAAATATTCGAGCTTGATGGACTTATGTTTTTATTGCAGTAATATTATATGACAATCAAGGAAAAAAACAAGTAAAAAACTATGACAATTACATACATTTCAAATTGTCTATTACATAAACCATGGAGTTCTTAACACTACTCAATCTTCGGAGATGAACGAAATAGTGTAATACGAAATATAACTTCCTGATTTTAAGTTTTCACTTAGACTAAGAGACAACATCGTGAGGTTAACTAAAGAATTGGATTTACAAATAAACATGTGCTAATTCATAAACTTGAGAACTGTTGAATTATGACATTAAAAATTATAATGAAAAATGACAAAATTTAACATCTAGTTAAGCAAACCATCCGTAGGTAGATTATTATATTATTATAGATTATATATTGAAAATTTTATGTGATAATTACATAGCAAAATATAGAGGGGAGAAATTTCTACTGAAAACATTTTAAGTAATTATTAACTTTCTGAAGTTTATTTAGGTTTCTAGCCCTATTGTTTTATTGTCTTGTGATTTAGTTCAAAAGAAGGATCCAAATCTGCGTGTCTCGTATTTTGTCCCGGTAGTTGTGCAAAGCCTCATTAACACCCAACTTGCAAGCAGATATGGATGACGAACATGCTTACAAACACATATTTTTCTAAGTTTCTTGGTACGTGGAGTGTAGGCGTTAGTACTTACAACTGGATAATCTCTGAATTGATGCTGGAGACGTGGCGTCGCCGAAACGATAACATTTATCATGTCTCAATTACTTTGAGCTTCGTTTTATAACTTTGGAATGTATAAGAGGCTTTTAATAGAACTTCGGCTGCTTTAAGTGCTTTTAAATATTTCCGTTTTTTATCAGTTCAATATCGTTTTATTTTTGTATTACGCATAAAAAGGTTTTGGACATCAATATTAATTTAAAATTAACATTTACATGAGAAACCTTTTAAACTAAATTAAATTTTAATCAACCGTAAATAACATATAAGCTAGTAAAACCACCTCGATATTGTTTGGTATGTCATATTTTTTCTACACTTTATGCTGTGCTTAACTTTGCGACGTAGCTAGAGCTAATTCGAATATCAGTTGCGTTGAATATTGACCATGATACAGTTACTAAAACCTTTTTAACCACAAGACTGACATTTTTGAACCGCAATAATTATTAAATTATAATAAAAATATTTCTCACATTCTTCTAAAATCTATCCGAAATTAAAGTACCTTTTAGAGTTTTTGTAATGGATACTAGATAAGGAAGAAATAAATATGTATTATGACATTTCATAAATGATAAATTTTATATTTATACAAAAATCCATGTCTCGTGTGCTTCCACGTATTCGTACTCGTCATATAAGTATTTGCTTCTACCGGACTTCGAACCTGCTTACTCTGGCTAAGTAGAAAGCGGTAGTGACTACCCGACCAGACGGTCGACTTAGTATCAAATAATAATTTTTATAATTTTACTATATATTAACAATATAAAATAGCAGTGTCCCATAACGAATGCGAAGCAATATACCGAGATAACGAAATATATTGTCGCATCCAGGGACCAACCATGCCGACATTGGCTTTGGTTTCGTTATCGAAACCAAAGCTTTTGATATTTTATAATATTTGAACAAGATTTCATTTAGCATTCTATTGTTTAAAAGAGTCTTATAGCTACATACAACTTTCGTTTATTAAACAAACACATTACGTATATAAATCCTTCAACATCTTTTTCTCTCGTAAAAACTTCTAACGAGACAAAACAAGATAGACAGAATAGACAGTTTTCGCCGAGATACACGTGTACATCAAATCTTAGTATCCGAAACGCAGTATCCTTCCTCAGTGAATATCTGCTAAATAGTTTTACTCTGAATTCTATACTATAAGCACAAGAAAAGCATTGCTTTCACGATCAAAACACTACAAACACTGCAGTCAATTTTGTTCTTTAAATATACGACACTTAGAAACACCTTTGACTTATTTGATATTAAAATACTACAAATCTATACTATAATAAATACTATGAAGTTGAAGAGTTTATTTGTTTGGTTAACGGATTAATATTCCGTTTCAGAGCTTTCGTTGTGTGCGCTGCGTACAAATTCCGCAACAACATATATAAGTCTATCGTTTAAGGTTGACTTACCTTTTTGGTAAACAAATTTGATCTAAAATAATGCATTATTTGCGAAGATGTCAATGTAAACATGATATTATTCCTTAGAAAAATATAACTTACCAACCTACTAACGAAATGTTGTTATATTCCGCTAACCACGCGAACGAAGTCGCCGTCACAGTTAATAATATAATACAATAAAAGTAGTTTTCTATATTGTTTTAATATTAGTCTTAAAGGTTATAAATTTGATCCATCCTAATTCTTAAAATATACGAAGAATTAAAAATCAGTTTACACTTTTTGTCCTATATGGCCTGACCTGAGCTCATACGCAATAGAAAATGTCTGTTGTATGTGAGAGCATGAATCATGAAACAGCCCCGAGAGGCTAACTCGAGGATTAAAATATAATTAGAATAGAATATAATATATCTTTATTGTACATCAACCAATTCAATAAAAGAAATACACAAAAAACATTTAACTAATTTTATACAAAGGGCGACCTTATTGCTAAAAGCGATCTCTGCCAGATAACCTTAGAAAAACTTCCTTAATCCTTCCTTATGTAATTATCAGTTTAGGTGTGCTAAATTATAAAAAAATGCATAAATGCATGCTTCACTAGCTATCTCTACATATGGACTCCTCCATTGCTGAGCTTAATATAAAAAAATAAAGAAAAGCTATTGTGATTCCTAATACTGAAAAAATTGATCATAAAACCGCAAGATCAACTTAATGGCCGCTTCTTCCATTTTAATGTTTGTTGGTTGTAATACGAAGGCTTTAGTGAAACAATTATTATCACGGTGAAATCATTCAGGCCGGTGTAAAATGACAGGGTTTAATAGGCAATATTGCTAATTTTAATAAAGTAATTGTTCCAAATTCAAATAATTTCATTCGAGCACGGAAACTTGAACGGAAGTTGAAATAAAGTCGCAAATATCAGATATAATAATAATTAATTTTCTCAGAATAATTATACAGTATTTATATAACTACGAAAGCGCAAGATTGAACAGAACATTTTGAAACAGAGACAATTTTGGTTAACTTAGGTAAACAATAGCTAGGTAGCTAGAAACAGTTAGAACTTAAGTAAAGGACTTATATACATATATATATATATATATAATAGTCAGAATATCCCAAAACACTGATCGTTAGATAATTTTATTATTAAAATTGTAAAAATAATAAAACTTGGGAAAATTATATTTCGTTGCTAGGCTACTACACTAGAATCGCGATGCCCGTTTCCGCGCAAGCGTGCAAAATTAAGGATGGCGACCATGAGAGTTGCAATAAGGGCTGTCAAATCAGCTGTGTAAATATATAAAGTATAGTATAGTGTGTATATATAAAGTCCCTAAATGAGTCCTGTTACATGTACTTACTTAATAATAATATCATATTTAAAAAAAATTTCAGCCTCACGCCTATTATCCACCCCAAAGTAAGCATCATTAAGAGCTTCTATTATAGATACTAGATAACAAAGAAATTCAGATATTAACATGTGTTTTAAATATCAGAAATATAATAATTTATATGATCATGTTTTATTTGAATCACAAACACAAACACAAACATATAGATACATCACACACATCATGTGTTATCACATACATTTTAAAATTACAAAGAATGATATTAGTTCCTACTAGAACCAGCAAGCAAGGGATGTATTGTTTTCAAATATGATGACTAAATATTTAGTTTTGGTCATAAGGCGTTAATTTTGACGTATCATTCATCTGTCTAACCAAACCATCTGTTGGTTTGTCACACCCAGTAATAAACAGCTATTAATATAAACCTTACTAAAAATGTTGTTATGAGTTTTATTAAAGACAAACATTTATTTTTGTGTTTTAAATTAAGCAGCCATTAAAAGAATGCTGTAAAACGTTCTAGAAATGAATAGCTTAATGTAAGGAATAAATTGACAAGACAAAGATCTTGACTGATAGCAGAGAACACTTTCATTAACTCCACCGCCAACAACGTTAACTGATTAGCAAGTTGAGTTGTACTAGTTATTATACGGTTTAATATAAGCTTATTAACTTCACCCAGGTATAATTAAAATAGATTGCTGGATTTATAATCATTGTACGTTAAACTGTAAAGTGAACCGGAAATTAAATTTCTAAATATATAAACTATTAACGTAACAGAATATTCATAAAGTTATTATCACTTGAATAGAATAAATAAATATGTCATACTCCGACATTTGACGTCAGTAATTCAAACAACTTTACTTACGATATACTTGCAAGTTTTCATTACTGTTACTAACCGTGTTAGAAAAGAGGGTAGATGGGTATATTTGGGTATCCTGACCTATTTACTATATATATATATATTTATGTGTGCCTCACATGATAGTTTAAATTTGATAGTTGTAGCGAGGTCCCATAGTAAAATCCAATGGATTTCTAAGTAGGAATCGATTACGTTTTCATAGACAACAGAAAGGATTTTCTTAGAGTTTTGGCATCGAAGCATTTTCGTCCGAACATCACTGATTATTTCGTGCGTCACTGTTATCATGTTTTTTAAATATACTACATTTTTCTTGTTGTAATAATATGGAGGTTACATTTTTAGAAGCGTACTTATAGTATTTTTACCATGATACAACAATTTTTAAATTGATTTTTCTTGGAAATCTTATGCGTAATTGCAATAAGAAAAATCCTGAAAAAACATCTAGATAAATATGAAACAGCAAAGTGGTGTCCGTTTTGGCAGGTTCTAGTGTCAGTACTTTATTTAGTTTATAATTTTAATTAGTGTTGGAGTGTATTTTTCGACTTAAAAATGATGTATATTAAGGACAGAAAGTATCGCTACATCTTGCAAAAAATACAATCAACAAATCAGCATTAGTTGGGTTTAATTTTTGGTGGGTGGTCAATTTTTAGGATAAGTTCATTTTTTATCATTTTCTCATTTCCGTATTTCATCGTTATCACTAAAATAACAATTCATTTTCATTTAAGTTATCTCGCAAGTCGTCTACTGAAAGCATTAACTACCATTTGTCGTCAAACACTTCGTGAGGTCCTTAGCTTCGCCCCGCTTTACACGGTTTATAAGTTCCTGAGAAAAACGTGTAAATCGAAAATTAAAAATTTTCAAGTCAAAACCGTGTAAATCGAAAAACTTGCAGAAAATGCATAATTTTGCTATTTAACAGTTGTGATTTTTTTCAATATTTTTAGGTGTACACAGAAAAAAAATGCATTGAAAGGTTAAAATATGTAATATATTACGGAAACACTGTTTTTTTATTTAATTACAATACATTAAATAGAAGAACAAAAAAAAAACCAAAGGTTTTTATTATGCACCCACTTGTAATTTACGAATATGGAAAATTGAATCTTTCGGAAACTGTGAAACTTTCACTCAAATACAATTTTCCGTAGATAAAACTTTAATTTTTTGCGAAGAAATACAGACACAGTGTGCGTGTGCAGCAAGTCAGCACATAAGCTCGGGATTCCCCGTGAGATGTGTACACGGCGCACGTGTTCAATCACAGTAGCATTTAGTACAGTGCGATAAAAACAAAAAAATTTTTTTTTGGAAAACCGTGTAAAAGCGAAAACGTGTAAAACAAGTACCGTGCAAATCGGGGGATAGGTGTACTTCACGCCGGTATCGCAAAGCCATAACCAAAGAAAGAAACAACTGAATAGGACACGAATGTACGGGCTTTAGTTCCTCTTGCCTTTCCTTTTATAGAAAAAACAAAAAATGTTTGATAACGACATAATATTCGGCCAGACCGTTACATTTAATTTTTGCACAGAAAATTAAAGAAACCCATAATAAAATACGTCATCTATTAGTAGGCATAAGCATACAAATAATCGATACGAACACAACAAAGAACTCTGAAAAAAATTAGAAAAATATTCATGAAAAATCAAAACGGAGAAAGGAACCCGATTTAGTATACTTTTTAATGAAAAGGTATTGAAGCCGCAATGTAACCGCAAACAATGGAATCTTAAAAAAATATCTTGCAAATGAAGAGAATAAACAAAAAGAAAGTTTTCCAAGACGTAGCTTATTTGGAGCCCTTCAACGTAGTAACTCAGTGGGAGAAACGATTATATTTTTGTCCTCATCAGAAATATTGTCTTCGATATTTTTCATCTGTAAAGATACTCTAAATTCATTGAAATGATGAAGGGTTTCTACTAGTAATACTGAACAGGATGATACTGGATGTCAATATATACCTAAGCATGTATTCGGTTTCGCTTGTGAGATGTAAAATTTAAACGAACTCTTGCATATTTTGTCAAAATTCAATACAATGTACATAGCTTAATACTTTATTTAAATCCATAAGGCACAAAACAGTTTACATAATGTTTAAAGTAATTAATAATCGTATTAGACAAACCATAACTTTCAAGAAAAATGTCATTTCTAAACTAACACGTAATACTACGATTAGTGTATTTCAATTGCGATAGAAAATATCAATGTCATAGTTTTTGCTGAAATCATCCACTTCGTTGTAAAAGCGACATATTCGCACCACCGGGTATGCGGTATTATTACGCAAAACTTTCAGGTAAAATAATTTAAGACGGATTCCATATTGAAACCTAACATAAGACTCTCCCTATTCAGCAGGAAGCCGTTTACGGACCTACCCGCCACTGGCTAAGTGACGGGTCTGAGTGGGGCTCACCTAGTGATTCTCATGACCTGTAAATAGTAGAAACTAGGGCCCCTGGATCGCGGTATTCTGAGCACACACCCAGGGTCATCATTATCACCTTATACGCTTACTGCTATACACTCGAACGAGAAATACTCGTGAGGTATAAGTGGGGTAGGTGAAAGTGTTGCCGTAAAACCGGGTCTAACGGATCAGCATAGCTTTCGAAGCATGGACGAGTTTAAGATAGGAAAGTTTGATGGGCATATCAAAGGGCCAGCAATCGCGAAAGTTGCGTTGTTTAAACTGTTGAAATCAGAGCGCTATAACCACTACGATAATTAGCTGTACTGCCTTGTGTATAGGGAAATACAAAAAACAACTAGATGATGGGCAATATCCGAATCACTACGATCGACAATAGGCCTAGCCCCGATGATCATTTAAGAATGACGCTATCCATAGTAAGAAAGAGATTCCAATTCTTGTCTGATAAGTCCTGTTTTCCTTAACTATATGTTATTGACTAACTACGTAAGCTTATCCTGCGGGAGTTATATAATTACAGGATAAATGCTATTTCCATACTGAGGGGAAGGCGATAATATGAATTTATTATGTACTTTGTTGAGGTTACGCAAAAGTAATTGGTTTGAAACACACTAGTAGAAGAATTTGGTTTATTTCTGTGTTACTATAGTAAAATTATAGTAAAATACGATAGTAAAATTTATCTACATATTTTTTATTTTACGATTATGAGAAGTTGCTTTACCTTTTGTCATCTGTGTTGTATGTTTATTAAGTTAATATCTGTCATTTATATACATATTAATAGCTGTATTTCTCGGTTATAAATTATCTTTAATTTGGAATTAATAAAAGACACCTTAATAATATTTTTCTTTATTGTTGCTTTTTTTCAATTATTTATGTTTAAGATATCTTGTAATCTGTGACTTATAAAGTCCAGGTACGACCCTTAAACAAACTTAATAAATTATTCTGAATTTGCAACTCGGAACTCCTGTTTCTGGCTATTTACTACTTTGAGTGAAAACTTTTCGGGTGGGAGCATAGATTTGTTAACTTTACTTATTTTTTGTCTCACTCATTTGTAAGTTTAACTGCTGGTATAAACCTTGATCTTTAAGCTGTTTGAAGTAAATACAGTAAACTTTTAGATATATCTGCTATATATATACAAAATGTAACATATCTTTCTACGCTTATAACTTGAGAATATTTTCTTTAAGATACTTCTGATCCAGTGGCCTATACAACTATTTACAGGCTACTCGAGTCAGCCTGTTTGTTTGATAACCAAGAGTACTTACTGTTCTTGGGTCATTTCTTATTAACGTATAATATCCATTACACAAAATCTGTAAAGCATGCTTTACTGTTATTAATTTATATTCAATTCAAATTCACGTACCGGGAATTTATCCGCCCCCATGTTTGTATACTCAACTAGAATATCTTATGCAGGTTGATACGCAATACCCTTGTATCCACCAGAGATGGAATTCACCATCTAATCACATTATGTTATTGATTAAATAATGCTAAGCTAAAGTAGTTTAATAGGTATAAACTATGAGGTAATTGGTAAATTTCCGCCAGTGTATAAGGAAATATAGATAGAACTTAAGATAATGATATAGATGAAGAATTGAAATTTTATTTGCATATTATCATTAATCATTAAAAAGTCAAAGTTAATAAAAAATAGTCACTTGTTTCATTTACAACTTTTTTATTTGTGGTGGAAATTTCTTATCTTACACTAACCGCTCTATTTTTCTGTCTTCATTTATTTATTTATTTAACAATTTATGTACACACAAAGACAATTAAAAGAACACAACAGAATATTACAAAATTGTACAAAGGTACTGCTTATTTCTATATGAAATATCTTCCAGCAGCCCCATTATTATTATTGCCCCAATTCATTTATTGAAAGAAATAGAATTAAGAATGTCCTGATACAAAACTGGTGCTGTCTCACATGTTTAAGGACGCAGATAAAGACATCTTGTAAGAGGTTAAGGTGCACTTACTCACACACCTATGACTCTATCATGCATTATGATTATATGGTAAGCTTATTACTATAGGGCGTAGAATTGTAGTCTGCTTGCAGAATGCTCATGCTTAAGTTAAATAAGTTAAAAAATCAGCTATCTGTCATCTGTGGAGCAGAGTTAATAACACTAAGTCTGATCCAAGCTCGTTTATCGATATTTTGGTACTTGCTAGTTCTAGTCGAACATCGCTATCGCTCCACCCTCTCTAACTCCCTCTAGAGATAATAGTTTCAATCTAAAATGTCTCATTATGTTTAGATTATCTAGTAAAGCTACATGTCGCGTACACTTTCCTCCCAAATGTATCATTAATCAATTGTTTCAAGTCACGTTTGATATTGAATATTAGAGCCATCACACAATGTTTATTTCAATTTAATTAAATATTTACGAGATGAGTGTTATATTAGGAACAATATGAAATTATTGAACTAGTTAAGTACAGTAATAAAAAATGGTTTTAATAAGAACCTGAAATAGAAATGAACACAAAAATATGTTCAAATAACGCACAAAAAGTAACTGCTAGAAGAAGTCAAAAATGAGGCTTTTAAGGTCTGACTTCGTGTACGAGTACTCGAGATCGAATGCTGTCGTATTAGTATCCTCAAAATGCTACTTAAATAGCAACATGACATCTATCCTCGTGTTCGTGATGTGCCGCGTAAAAATATTATCAAAACCGATACATGGAGATCCATGTATCGGTTAAGAGAGAAAAATAACTTAAACCATAGATTATGGTTTAAGTTATTTTTCTCTCTTATCTTGTTAAATCCAATTTCAATATGAAGGGGTAGAATGACTTTAAGTTCATACACTTTTGACCTATTTCAATTGTTATCTTTTATTATGTGCGTTTAAATAATCCAAATATATTTAAAAGTCGCTATTTTAGAAACATTACACTCATTGGACCGGATTGTGCACGGACTAAATTAAATTTATTTAAAAACTTTTATTTATCAACAGTCAATCTATACTAGTTGATATACTTATCTAAGTATAAAAATAAAATCAATTAAAAAAATGAATCAAAAGTGTGTCACTGATCATCTGATCACTTTTGATTAGTTTAATCAAAAATGCTTGAAATACGTCGTTAATAATATTTCGCCTTTATTTGGTCGGATCTTTATGAAAGACTAGTAATAGTTATTACTCTTAATTTTAGAATGTGCTCAAAAATAAATCACCTTTAAGGTAAGTTTCAATCACATAAGTCCTTTTAAAAAAACAATTTTTAAAAAGTGGTTCCCAATTCCAGAAGCACTGTTGTCGTTTTCATACGATTTGAAAGCTGATGATATCACGTTGGGAGACGGTTTGATTCGGTTGAAACTTACACTAGGTATACAGAATCAAAAGTCTCACTTTATTGCCTTCACTACAAACAAGGCGTGTCTCGTGTTCCAATTATATTAACATATCTTGATATAAATGCATGTTTAGAATAAATCAAACTTATCTTACTTGCTATATAATTAACTTGAAATACAAAGCATCATTGTTCTACAGGTAAGATAATAGAAGTTTGATATAATGTTATACTTTACTTGAATTCTCGTTTATTTCAGTCGTGGACCATTATATGAAACATTGTGCAACTTTTTAGAAAGGAATACTTACTTTCTTTCATGAACTTAGACGCTGTTTTAATCTTATATTAACAATTATAATATATCTCCTATTCCCACCTATTATCTAGCTCAACTCAAGTATCGTACAAAGCTTATGTTATGGATAAGAAATAACAGAGAAATATAGATAGTAATATGTTTTTAAATTACAGAAAAATATGAAATAATAAATAAGCATTCAAACATCTATGAATCTTGAACAAATATTTGTACTCTTCATCATATCTGCCTCTACCGGGATTCAAACCCGCGACCTCTGGGGCCTTCATTTCACCTGATAAGTAATGATAAGGCCTAAAATGGTAGCGAGTTACACCCGGCTAAATTTATTTATATTATATAATTATTTTTAATGTGGTTAGATCATTACTCTCGGCTTTTAACTACATTAGATGTTTGAAAGATATTTTGAAAAAGTTTTTGATGTCTCTTGGCCTTTATCTCACCTGCTGGTAAGTGATGATAAGGCCTCAGATGGAAGCGAGCTATACTCGAATTTTATAAGCACAATAGAACTAGATATTTTACCTACGTCTGACGAAACACAACGATGCTGATTACATTATTGTTATGGCGGTTGACTTAGATATGATGGTGTAGAGATGGGACTAAACTACGGTCGGGCCGCTCCATCGATACTACGGCGAAATGTCTTCAGGCCATCCCGTGTTGTCGATGGAAGGCGGCTAGGTAGGTGCGTCGCTGAGGAGTTTAGTGGGTGAGAGCCCCACACACCCCCCTCTACCTCCTCCCCAGAGGTTAGGGGATCGGCTGGTAGAGCTTCTCCTCAGCGTCACGAAAAAAAAGGTATGATGGTGTAAGGTAAGCTAGCCAGATGAACTTAGAACAAGCTCTACCATCAAACCAAAAAAGACTCTCCTTTTGAACCTCGGACCTCTTCAACCTTTTAGCTCAACCACTACACCTCAGAAGCAATTATTTTTGACTCGAATTTTGAGCTGAAGCATCTATCGGCTGGCAGAATATCGTTTGCTAAATATCCACTTTGTAATATTATGTTTGTACCATGAGTAAGTTGACAAAACCTGACTGTAGATACATTCTGTTAGAAGCCTGGGGAATTTGTCTCCTATGGTATCCACATAAAGCTTCTTTGAGATTTTTACAGGGTGATGAACAGATTATTATAACGGTTTACCATCAGGCTATCCGAAAGCTTATTTTTGACTTCTTATTCAAACTATTTAAGTCTTAGAGTAAGTATCTCGATTTTCAACTTTATGCGCCACTTTATTTAGAATTCATAAAACATAGCGATGTTTCAAGTTATAAAACAAACAATTTCAAATAATAATAACGCCCTTTGCCGATATAAAATCGAATATCAGTACCTAATAACACAATCTTGGTATGTGGTTTAAGTCACAAGATTTTATTAAAGAGAATTTTGGTAACTTATTAAAAAATTAAATACCAATCTTTTTGTATAAGGTTAAGTTGAATTAAAATTAATTTAAATTATTAATACAATTAATATGGATAAAATTAAAATAATAATATTACGTGGTAGTGAAATTGAATTAAAGTATAACACATTAAAGTCTTAGAAATAATTAATTATTGTTTTTAGATCAAGACCTAACTTAGTATTTGAAGTCTTCCGCTCTCAGTCACTCACACGTACCAATCACAGCAGACTATAAAATAAAATACAGCCTTTAAGTGGTCGAGTTATGGTCGACATTACTCCATTTCCTCACCGCCTCGGGATTATTACGATAGACACCAAACAGCCCACAGTGTAACAAAACGATTCAATGTATAAATTGTTTCTGTAAGCCCTAAAAAACATAAAGGAGATCATTTTCGTTGCTTTCGTTATTAATTTAAATATTGTTGCCTAATAGTGGTTATTATCACTTAAACTAATATTTTATTATTAAATCGACGCTCATTTTTATTTAAATTTTTCCCACATTTTGTGGAGTCCGTAATACTCAAATGGTACAATTAATGTTTTTATCATAACCATCAAGCAAATAAAAAGCTATGTAAGATCTATCTCAACTCCTCTCATATTAATAGTAAAACTACAAATATTTTAGAAACTGACTTTTTCTGTACGCGCTGTTACTACCAGTCTTTTTATTGTCTCCCTCTCTATTTTGAAATTCTGATATTCCTTCTTACTTTCTAAATTATTTGATAATTTATTTGACTTAACTATAATTTTTTAAGATACCATATATATGATACATAAGATACCATTCAAATGTGTATATTTATTTATGCGTTATTTTATACATTTATGTATATAAAGTATTGCTATATAATAAAGCCTATCTGTAATTTTTCACTCCTATAAACATTATTATAAGTAAACTCTTTAACTTTTAATTGTTAGTCAGAGATAAATGATTATCACATTTTTATTATGTTGTTAGTTTAATTTGTTAATATTTATGTGCAAAATAAAGAATTTCTTTCTATCATGAATAAATAAAAAAATATAAGAGGCACATCTATGATTTGATTTAGACTGGTGATATGTAGCAAAAGTTTGCCGTTGGATATAAAAATAAATAATTGCTCAAAAGATTGCTCAAAAGAGACCCGGTAAATATACTTGGAACGATACTAAACGAAAACATTTAAAATATCGATTTCACACCGACCTCTGATCCCTATGAATTATTCACGGGAACGTTCCCTAATATTTCACCATATAGAAACAACCTAAAAAAACACTTATCATTATGAATTATACCTGAATTAATATAGAGTATTTTTTGATACAAAAAAATTGGATATTATTACTTTATCGATTTAGAAGTTACGATACTTACATTTTAGTACTTACTACACGTACTTATTACTTTGTTTTTTTTACTTATTTTATAATTAATTAATATTTTGATGTGGTTTTGGACTCTTTCAGCTTTTAACTACATAAGATGTTTGAAAGATATTTTGAGAAACCTTCACGAGTATTTAAATACTCCAAATCATTCTGCATTTAAAATTCTGACCTATCATGAAGAATTTACTATTTCATTTATACTATATTTTTTGGAGAAAAGATGTCGCCAAACTGGTATTTTGTGTAAGCTCATTTTAAAGACAAGAATTGATAAACAGATCACATTAATTATACTATTTTCGACTTCAAATTACGTGTTATTTTGAAAGTTTTTATAATAAAAGAGTATCTTTAACCTAATACGTTCACAGTTTAGAAAATTTTCAGACGGCTATCTGGTGGAGATGGTCACAAAACCCCTGTCTACTTTGCTGGAGGTCCTGGGTTCATATCCCGGTAGCAGCAGATATTTGTATGATGATAAAGAATATTCGTTTACTTTGTCAAGGATGTTTGTATTTAATTGAGTATATTTTTTGATATTTATATACATATTACTATCTATATTTCTCTATTATCTAGTATCTATAATACAATCTCCTAATGATGCTTAATTTGGGCTAGATAAAGCTAGAGCTTCAAAAATAACATGCGATAAAATTTTGAGCTGTTACTCCTTTCAGTGGCATGTAGAGTATGCTGCCTGAATGGCGGACAAAATATTTTATCAGATGTTTGGTCAGATGGAAATTATATTAATTAGTACACTAATTAAAATGTTGCAAGAAACAATGAAAAATATTTTGTAAATAGGATGTATATATTGAGTTGTTTTAATCTGTTTTAGATACTTCACGTTACTGAAAAAATTACGTAATTTCGAAATTTAAAAATGTCCGTTCAATTGCACTTGTATTAGTTGATATAATTTTTGAAAATTATTCTACCGTGACACTTCTCTCAAAAAAAGGAACCCTGCTGTATTCTGAATTCGAATTTTAAAAATTGGAACTTGTTCTAGTTTTATATGAAAAATTGAATTTGAAAGACAGTTTAAATAAAAATAATCAAAGAACTCACGTCTACCTGTATTTTGTTGAAAAGTATATTTAGTAACCAATTGTTCTTAGACCATTACCAATTTTAATTTAAAAACTACATTGTATGTGAGAAATGCAGTAGGATCGCTACTCTGTGATTGATTTTAGTTCACATCGGAATGTGAATATAATAAGTAAATACACGATTGTTTTACCGTTTTATAGCCGTCGCATTTATCTAACTGTCAATGTCACACTGGCGCTCTTCCTTGGTTGGTTGTAATATTATAAGCAGTTCATAGGTGATAACTTACCATCCCAACTAAAAATAAAGAATTAGCAGCGCGTTTGTCCTTACATTGTATTAATATATAAGGCTCGGCGAACACAGGCAGTAATCAATCTAACCATGAACAAGATAATTTGATACATTAAATATTCGGATACAACACTACTCTCAATGCTTCCTTATTATAGCCAGGGAATGTGATAAATAGTTGGCATCTGTTTCCGAATACGCCAGATATTATTTGTGGTTTTAAGCCAAAGTTTCCTGCAAAAATTGTCAGTATATCATAAATCTCTTAGTATGGTAAATTCTTTTGAATACAATTCGCTACATAATAATTTAGCAAAAGTATAATGCTATCACTAAGGGCGATTTCTTCCAGGCAAAATTGGAGAGGATTTATGTCACTTCACAAATTTACCACAACTTGTTCGAAAAAATAATGATTGAATTCCATTCTCAAAAGTGAATATATTTAGAAATATCCCATAACAATGTCGTAATATTGGCTTAGCCACGTGACGAGTGACAGAGGTCGGCCATTGTTACACAAATCGCAAGCAAGATAGAAGACGCATTTACAATGAGTATTCGTTTTAATGGGAAAATCTAAAAATGCGAGCCTAATATACAATAAAGCCTCTTGAGTTATTATGTAAAAATAAATCAATTTAAGCGAATTGGTTCAAAGTTTTGATATTTAATAAAACGTGGCCTATTTTAGAATCAAGACCAAGTAAACTGACTAAATATAACTTTAAGTAAAGTCTACCTCGCTATCTCAATATAAATCCAAAAGGGCTTTTATATTATTTGTTGCACACAAAATAAAGTATGACACTTGTTAAGCCTTGGTTATATAATTCATAAAGAAGTTGACATAAAAAAATTAAGTCTTCTTATTATTATAGGTTTTAGGAAGCACTTTTATAAAAATCTTTAGTTTCTTCAAAACTTTTTCAAGTCAAGCTAAATTACAGTTTGTAATTATTGTTTATTAAATAAGTGTAAGGATAGCAATCCTTTAAACTTAAACTTTAATTTAGTACGCTTTCAATTATCTATCTTCGGATGGGTTTTGAGGCACTAAAAGACGGCATAAACACGTAAAAATTGTGTATTAAAAGCCTCATACAATACCATCGGTAAATTGATTATAGCATATTAGAATTATTTTATTTTTTATAAATTTGCTTTTTATTATTAGCCCATTACTAGAGTGTACCTTTAGAATCTAGGAATTCCAATATAAAATATGAAAAAATCGAACTTTCGTATCCAATAATCCAAACAAGATAAAATATGGAATATCCAAGTTTTCCGTCGACATTTTTCTTATAATTATTATATCGATATTTAAAATTGTTGAAGTCGTGCCGACTTCTACAATTAATATTACTTCCTACAATTAATATGACCTCCTTGCTGAAATTTTAATGTAGCTGATGTTGCCTACACATTTAATTAGGTGGAAGAGATACTACTACCACAGACTAAAGAGTCACATGACTTTAATTATAAATTTAAAATGTAATAAATAGTATGTGAATATTAAGATGAGATCAGGTAACTTATCACAACTGGTACTTCCTCTACTACGGAGTCGAGGGCTAGGCATCTAGCAGGAAAAAAGTGCTCACTATATGACTTTAGATGATGGAAACTAAATTCATTTTTAATATATGTTATCTCTAATTATAGCCAAAATGACAGTAAATTCGTTTTATGTACACTGAACTGGAAAGGTTGTAGCTAAAAGCAAATTCATTCCTTGCCCTTTAAACGTTTGACTCTGTAAGTATAATTTCTGTTTTTCGTGCAAAATTATGCGTAATGGCAGCTTAATACTAAATTTGAAGTGGTCTTTTGAAATTGGTTAATAAAGATCCAAGTAGCATCATCATTATTATAATTTATTTATTGAATTATAACATTTTCGTTTCTGAACTAATTTCGAAATTAAATGTGTAAAGTTTGCTATTGTATATTACTGTATTTTGTTCTGTACTTTACTCAAATAAAACTTCGTAACATTTTTCTTCAAAAGATTAAAAGTGATTTGTGAGCGACTGTCACAACTTAAATAAGAAGGATTGTAACAATATTTCATGAATGACGACCGATGGAAATCGTAAGGAGAGCAACACTTCTACTTGTATACTCCTTATCCCAAAAAAGCTTTGCAGATTAATTATGATTTTTAGAATCATAGGAAAAAATGTAGGATATAGAGTTTAACAAGGTATTTTAGAAAGAAACATTTTAAATACCTATTTAAAGCGTAAACTGTCCATTTCTACCCTACTTTAAGCTATGTGTACTGCGATCTTTATAACACCTTTGCTGGAACGAGAGGAACGACCAAAAAGCGCGACAGATTTTTTGTTTCAAATACGTTTGCAGACTATTTTCTCCACCCTGTATACATAAATTTATTTTGTTTTGTGCTGACAAGGTGTAAGAAGAAAGCATAGGGTAGCCCGTCCTATCATAACTTTGCAACTTTAAAAATCTGTCGGCGTGAAAGTATTTTTTTTTATAATAAACTCATTCCGGCGTCCAGCTTTGCAATTTCGTAGTCTAATAAGGTTAAGTGGCTCCTCGGACCTCCGGACCTGCCCGCTGCTGATTAGAAGTCAACTTAATACGTTTATTGCAAACAGGACAACTGTTAATATTTACTGAGCTGCAAAAGATTAATAGATATTTCTAAAGTGATGACTAACGTATGCTTTTACGCATATATTTTATAAGGTTTTAAATGCATAGGAACATTTACAAAGTTAGTTTTGAAAAATATTTTACTATATTACTCGAGTTCAGGTAGAATGCTAGACAGGATGTATCCACTGTGACGTCACAGTAAGTCCTATACAGTTTTTATTTAAAATGCTATCTTTAGAAAAACAGGTATATTTCAATAGCTATTTTAAATATGACAGATTTTTCTAAAGCCGATTTCAATTGTTTTTACCGACCAAGTGCGTATCTCGGCTGATATGATAATGATGATGATTGATTATTAATTCGAACAACTAATCAATCAAAAACTGAATTAAATTTCAACTACTAAATAATCAAATTATTATGTATTTATAAAAATACTTGCCTTTCTTAGTTTATTCTTCGGGTTCAAAGTATATGTAATGAATTTTTATAGTTAAGTTTTTCCGTATTTATATAGACATCCATTATGAAGATTATATAATAATTTAAGGCAGAAGTTCATAGGCATTTATTTCAAAACTTTGTATCGAATATTTTCATCTACAAAAATAAAACACAAACGAAAAATGACATTAGCTTATACGATGTATTGGTTACGGAAAGTGTTTGCAATAAGTTGTTCCGAGTCTGTGTTTGATTTGGCAAGTTTTGGCTTTATGAATACTAATTTATGGAATACATAATGTCTGCATGCCCGTTTTGTTTGTCAAGTAAACACCGCGGTAATGAGGTTCTTCACGGCAGCCTACAGCCACGTAAGCTGCTAATGTTTTGCTTTTTATCGTAAATCTTTCAATTACACTTTCAGTCTCAAAACATAATTTAATACTGTCGCAAGTTCTTATACTTTTTGTGAAAAATTATGTATTACCTATTATTATAAAAGATGATATAAATAAATTGGTCAATACAAATATTCAAACAACGAATTTTTCATTTTCATTTAAAGCTATATTTAGAAACATTTCATTAAAAAAATATGAACTTTAAGACATATTTTAAAATATATACGTACATAAGGTGGTATAGGCTGCTTAAGAATATTGAACGTACTGTCTAAAAATGAACTGCCTTGTGTATATCGAATAACTGTTTAATTGCTTTAGTAGGTAAGTATACATTTACTGTAAATTAATTAAATTAAATTTCTTAGTAAATAAAATATTTTTTAACCTGAAAAATCATTTTAGACAGTCTATACTGACATACTGTCTAAAATGACTTTTCAGGTATAAAAAGATTTTATGAGCACAGGATATGAATAGAGTCGGGCAATTCTGGACTAGGGTCTTGAATAGCATGAAGCTTCAAAGATACAATTTTAAGCATATTTGTAATTTGAATTAATGATTTTAAAGGAATAGTGTTATTTATTCTATTTGTACAACATTCTCTCAAATGACGAAATTTAAAATGAAGCCGTCGTATGCAAATGTAACCCTTCCACTGCGAAGTTTGTTTGTTTCGTGTTTATTTTGTTTTATTACAAGTATAAGTCGTACAAGTCTGTCCGGTGTTTTGTTCGGCAGTACAGCGGAGATGGCTTTGATTTATGTCTGGTGTAATACACTTGCAAACAGAGTTTAAGTTTTAAAGATATAGGTATTATAATATTAATTGAAGAAGTGTTTCAAATTATAGTTTATAAATATCGGTAGTCTCATGTCCTACTGGTGCTCAATGAATCTTTAGATAGAGTAACGATAATTGTTCGTTTAATTATATTCTTAATATTTCAACACTGAATATAGATGTAATATACTACGGGTTACAATGTTCTGAGAGGTAAATAACTACCTCTGCAGATCAACACCTACATCCGATGAATTAAGAGTAGGTTCAACTAACAGGTTACGTTTGATGTGTGGCCGTCAGTTCAAAGTGATAATATTGTTTACAGTTAAATCTCATTATTATTTTGCTTTGAAATTGACCTTTAAAGCAGTAACATACTTCAAAAAAAATATACTAACTCTTCCTCGTAACCCTTAAACAAGTTACTAACATTAAATCAAATTGTTAACTTGTAGCATCCCATATGCGTTGAAAAGATAATTTCTGAATTTTTATACAAAATAAACAAACTAACTAACCTTTGACTAATTTAATAGACATTTGACTGATATGCGTTGAATTTTATATATTTTCTCTGTGAAATTAGAAGTGCTCAAATTTTTAAAAAAAGTCGAGATATACAAATACACTCCTTTGCGCTACGTCGTAGTCGAGGCATTCTACGATATTCGTGCAATAGTGCTACGGCGGTATAGTGTATTCAGAATTTTATATAAGTCTTTAGTATTTCTAGAATAAGTCTAGTTATACTAATATAAAACTTTTTCCAGTTTATATTTTATAAATAATATTCACTATAATGTTTAAATAATTAACGAAAGGATTTTGATATTTATTACTAACCAACGCAACTACTGGACAATAAATTACTTATTCATCACAATTTTTCTTTTCTTCTTAGTTAAAATAAGAAAGATTTGAAAACAACATTTTGAACTTGCATATAAAAACATATAATTGATAAGATTACGAGTACATTACTAATTCAATAAAATTTTATAAAAAGTTAATATATAACTTCATGCATCATAGAAAAAGATTCAATTACTTAAATGTATTAAAAAAAATAAGTTATTTAATTACAAATACGTAAATTATAATTAAATTGATTTTAAATATTCATGGTTCTAGAAAAAAAAATCTTTATTATTCTTAATTACTTTCTCTTCTAGTTATGTATTCGAAAGTTCGATATTACTTATGAATAGTTTGATACATGTAAATCCGAATCGATCAAAAATATCACTTTTTATAGGTTTATTACGACTATTCCACACAGAAGACAATCTATAACCGTATAATTATGTATAAGTGTATCATCGACCTTATATTATTGAGAATAGCTTTTACTAGAATAGTGTTAAGGGGAAATTCAGTCTTATAACACGGTTTTATCATTGCGACCTCAAAGATGTATTGTGACTTATTAATATTTGGTTAAAATAGGTAGTTGGTAGTTAGTATATAAGAATACTTTTATAATATCCTAAAAACGAACTAAAATAAATTTCTTCAGTTATGTCGTCACCACAGCAGTAGCTAGGAAAGCCAATTATCATAGGATTCTTAGAACCGAGAGGCTCGTTTATTTAATAATGTACCTAATTATACATTGTCATAATCATTTTGAGACAGAGAACATACAATGTTATTTAGAGAAGGGCATTCAAAACCGTAAATCTTTTAAGGGATACAGTACCGGAGGGGAATTAGTAAGAGAGGTTAATTCGAATGTATGAGCAGTTCTATAGAGTGAGCTAGTTCCAAATCGGAAATTTTGTTCAAAAAATAAATTACATTATTTTTTGTAGAGATTGTCAACTCTAAAGAATAAAATGTTTAAAACAATAACATTTACAACAAAAGTTCATTTGTTTCTGGTATAAAGGTGTATAATGACTTACCCACCGAGATAAAAGCTATAATTACTATAATTTAAAGTTAAAATTAAAAAAATGGCTCATAAGCAATGTTATTGAATATTTTGCTCATAAGACTTGCTATTAATTAAGCTCATAAATAAATTACAAAAGTGTAAATTTTTTAATTTTTAAACTTGAATGTCCGATTTGGGTAAAGTGTTGTTACTTACTTTCTGAAATTTTCAACATAATTTTTACACAATTTTGGCAATATACATATTCTATTTTATTCTAAAAGCTATCTTAATTAGTGGAGTACCATGCTATAATCTAGTAGTTCCTTATATATGTTTCTCTTCATAGTTTGCCACTACACTACACATAAAAACTCAATATTAAAATATAATTCAAATTAAACTCATTTGTAACAGCACTAATGTGTATTTATTTGATAGATATTTAAGATTTCGTCATAATACTAAGTATTAGATATATGTAAGCTCTACTGCTTTGTACCGTTGCTACGAAACCAATCATAGTAATTAAAAAAAATGATTTATTAACACATTTTCTAATAACTGGTTCATCTAGCAAATGAACGCCCTATAAAAATTTTATAAACTCGACAGTTACTCCACTGCTCATCTGTTCCGCGACAGATGTGACCTGCCCACTACTACGTCGGCTTCATACCTTCTCTTTTGGATGTTGCCCAGCAATTTGGTCTTCTGCCGAATTCCCAAATGATGAAGAAGACCTTATTATATTGGCAACACTATTCTAATAGGATTTTGTAGATCTGACTGGGGAATCCACCGAACCTTAAAAATCGCCGTAAATTTGAAAATTTTTCGCAATCAAAATTTCACGACAGGATAGGGGATAAGTATGGCTTAGACTGTTAGTATACTTCATTCTTTAATTTGAATTTCTCCATTAAACAGTTAAGTATTTCTGTTATTACCAACGTCTGTTCTATCAAATTACGAGAGCCTACTACCGTATCCTGACACCTTTTAACATAAAAAGATCTTATTTTGTATTTCATTAGCTCTGACATATTATACTAAAAGCATGACAACAGACCTACTTAGTGTCATTTATTATTAATTGTAATGATGAAACGAGCCTTATTTGATTTACCATATGGGAGATGTAAAGAAAAATGCCGGACATTATTCCTGTGAAAGAATCTATGAGGAATGATTATGTAATTGTATAATTACGACAAAAAATACCGCAATTACTCGTAGTTCCTGTTATATTTAATGTTTCATTAAAGCCACTCCTACAACACACAAACCGGCTGCTTAGGTAAGAAGTAAATTAAAACTTGAAGGTACTTGTGACAACAGCTTAGTGGTTAACCATTTACATAATTTATATACGATCCAAAATCACTTAAAAACTTTTACCTCATACTTTAGCCAAAATAACATGTTGATTCAAACTAGTATTTACCAAAGTCAGTCCATGTATATTTTTTAAATATAATGTAACTACACCTAAGTCTGTTTTTACACGGTAGATTGGTTCCAGAAGAAGCCGTGTAAAAAAAGACCGTGTAAAAAAAAACCTATTAAAATTAGAGAAAAACAAGAATTTTTAAGAACAAGAATTCATGTTTATTTTATTAAATCAAATATATAATGCTTATTTTCACAAGCATAGTAATTAATGATAAAAAAAGATATGCACTCTAATCTTAAAAGTACATACATAAAATTTCAAATCGTGCTAAATGGAATAAAATCGTGTAAAAAATGAAAAATATTCAATTTTCAAACCGTGTTATATCAAAACCGTGTACAAAAAGACCGTGAAAAAACAGACTTAGGTGTATATCTATTGCATTATATATATTTTTTAATAATGCTATATAGCTATATAGTACCCATTACACAAGTTCCTGGTGATGCTAGGTTTGGGGTAGAGAGATTTGGTTGTAAGAATATTATTATTACAACAAAGTACCTAAATACTACGTACTTCCGAAGGCAAGTTATGCCGTAAGTCCTGGTTGTTACGGCAACCCCTTTCACCCACCAACACGCACTGGGCCAGTGGTGGTGCTATTTCCCAAACTCCCTATGTATCCAGCAGCTGGTCTTATATAGACTATAGACGATGATGATAACGATCACTTATATACTGTAAATATATAAACTATTTTTCGAATTTATTCGTAAATACAACATATCGTGTTGCCAGATTCAATATCGGCTTTAGCTCCTATTATAATAAATTTTCATATTATAGATTTTTCTTATCTATTATGGTAATAGACAATATCGTAATTTGGTTTCGTAATTAAAGATTACCCGCTCAATGTTATTAATTAACGAAGTTGTTAAATGTATTTTATATATACAAGCTGTTTTACTGTGGAACTTTTTACCTTTCCACATAAGGCAAGCTCAGTCACTAAACAGTTTTAAAAAGCTTGTGTTTGAACACTGTTTGTTAGTTGATACTTGAATTACTACATCTTAGTAGTCTGTGATTATATGTATTTTAGCAGATATATATTTATATAATTATGTATTATGTAGTGTATACATGCTATCATTAAGTACCTATGTATGTATTTATTTGTATGTAATAACTTTTATCATGTATATATTTGTTTTACGTCGCCAACTTCCCTCAAGTACTGTATTTTTAATCCTGTCATCCTGTAAATAATTTTTGTGTATCTCTTCTTAAATTGGCTGATGTACAATAAAGATATATTCGTTTCTACTCTATTCTATGTTAGTTTCAGATAGATACTTTTATATACTCTATTATATAAAAGTTGATTCATTGAACTCAAATATTTCGGAAACCTTTAGCGCATATCCAAAGCTCTCTACCGGTTTTACGCAATTAGTACATTGCGTTTTTGCTAGCTATACCCTATCTGTATTCCTATTGGCTACCTTTCAATAAATATACCATGAATGAAAAATGTCATCAATGACAACGTACAAGATCGTATCAATGCATTTCCATATTCGCATTGAATTTTTAAACTCATTTCGCGTAGTCGTTTATCAATGTCAAGTAAACCATTTAACGACAGCTACATTCGCGGTAAACCTAGCCTTTATCACGTTTAAGCCGATTGGGAATTCAACTGTTATTTGAATCAGATTCGTGAGGACTGGTATTGATATGAGATTGGTAAGCAATTTAAAAACAATATGGCGCCGACAGCTTTGTGATGTCGTAGATATCAAATGGGAAAGTGTAATGGGAATTTCAATAAGAACAAGATATTCGTTTATTTCGAGAACATCTACCAAAATATATTTACTATGAAGTTCTTTATGATAGGGCCTATCAGATAGGCAATATCTATGTATTAAAAAAATTGAAAAAATGTGACTTAGACATTCTCTCGGAATTTCTATTCACATAACAACGTGATAGATTTGACTTTATAAGAGCCTCGGTGTTATGTATAGTTAGTTCTCAATCAAATTAATTAAGTTAACCTGTTTAGTATTGGACTCTTAGTTTTATATATACCGTATCTAGAATAAATGCTCTGTGAAGGAATAATCGGCATTCAATTTTATTGTAATACCTTAAGTTACAAATTAATGTTTTATATTGTGTTTTGGAGCTGGGCTTTTTTAAATAAATAAATAATGTTAATTAAATTATATAATGGTTGAAGTTATTAAAATAATTATACATTTGACACTATTGCACTCACGTGACTACATGTAAATCAATGATTGTGGCCTTATCGCTAAGAGATATAAAAATAATTTAATTTTATTACGTTTGTACATCTACTCTGTAAAAATTGAACTTCTTTTTAGTAATATGTGTGGGTATTTTAAATTAAATCACTTCTTTGACTGCTAGATAGCTTACAATATTGCTGAAAGATTTAGAATTGTTTAATGAAAAATATTATTATTTATTAAATAAATATTAATATTAACCTTATACGTATATAGTAGATTCTTTATGTTTTTCTTTAGAATTGGTTAATGTACAGTAAAGATATATTCCATTCTATTCATATTACTAAATACTGAAATAATATATATACACGCAGCTACACAATTGACATCCATTATCACACATAATATTAATGAACACATATAAGTAATGTAAATAATATATTAGTGTAATTATAAATTAAATCAATGTATAATACAATCTATTTCGTGTGATAATATTATGAATAATTATAACATTAATACAATTAAGATATGTGTATGTACGCCACAACATTTTCAGTATTATAACTGTATTCCATATGTTCTTCAGATTTAACGACGTAATGACTTTCATAAGAGTATGTAACGTACCTAGACAGAATAAATGTATATTGAATTGGATACATAAATATTTCAAGTGACGTGCTCCCTTTGATGTTTAGTTTTACGTAAGTTAAAAATCTAACGATAAAACTTTAGTTATTCGCTTCTAAATGCTGTCATTGGAATTGGATCATTATTTTATATGGATTATGGATTATAATCTATGCAACGGGTGCATAGATTTAACAGCGTTAGCGCAATTAACAATTTGCACTTCCAGTCAGTAAATCACGATTTTAATGGACTTGTTATCCAACTTAAAACTTTAGCATCTGAGTGAAGAACTCTAACAACTTTAACTAGTTTAGAGACGTAAGTAAAGGCCGGTGCGCTCGCGCGAGCTGTTCAATAATTACTGTTACTATGATGCATCTGTTGCTCAACCTTCAGGAGAACGAGCGTCAGACGGGTTATCCAGTTAAAAAGAAGAGGAAAATATTAAAGGAAAATAATGAAAAAACGTATTTGATAAATCAGTTTCTGTAGTTCACGCACATGCCGATGGAGTTAGTACGCTATTTATGGACGTTATCATTACTTCGAGTGAGTTCCTTTTTTAAAAGGCGTTTTTATGTTATTGTCATTTCATTTCATTTGATGAATTTAAAATAACTTAATTCACTTGCATGCTTGTATTAAGGGGAATCGGCCCCATTACGGGTTAGTTCTCTCAACTGTTAATACTACAGTAAACTTATCCTTAGAAACACAACACTCGACTGCAAAATAAGGTTATTTGGTTACATGGTATTGTAACCAAACCTAGCCTTGGGGTAATGTACATAGTGGTTGTGGAACAATATAAAGTAGAGTCATATAGCTACGCTACAAAATATTTGGCTACCATTTTGTATTGGTGGTGGAAAATAGCATCATCCTCTATCTCCCTTCCTTTTTCGTATGAACCAGCTACAATGAAAAGTTTATTTCGTTAACTTTTTTATTTTTAAGTCATAACGTAAACAGCATATACCAACATAACTTTTTATTGTTCCGGTGAGTTCCTCCAACTGAGTGCATTTTGCTATCTGCACCGAATGCGATCAAGTTTAACAGCTTACTTAACTTCTAACCGACTGCTGACAAGCGGATTTACGAGTTGCTTAGTTGTACTATCGACTTTAATATATGTCACTTTAGGTTACATAGTTGCTTTTTGGAGAAAAACACTAAATCTAGCTGATATTTTGTGAAATACTCTAATGGATAATATCAGAGATAGTTGATTTTCTTTTGTTAGTGATAAAAGGTACAGTTAATTTTTTATCTCTATCTGTATAAGAAAATAATAACAGAAATAATAGTTGCACATCACTTCAAAACTTTATTGTATTCATAAGATACATCACAGAATATAGTTCTAATCTGTGATCCAAAATTTGTATCCTTATTGATACAATTACAACTTTTGACCTTAAAAACTAATAATCCTGATACTAAATAAACGTATCTAACGTTATTTAAATAAAATAATAAGACAAATAAATACAACATATTAACATACATACATATTCATATATCTCATATATACAATCTATAGAAACTAACATATATTCCTAATTAAAACTAACAGTAAAATTTCAATAAATTAAGTATAAACCTTCTCCAGGCATTCGGATTAGAATTAATGAACCATAGACAATTTTAGTCGACAAATACGCAGTGAAATGATTAAACCGTTCTGAATATTAAATAATAGAGTCATCTCACATTCATATTGATAGAACGGGAAACATTACTCTTAATTAGTATTAGCGCGTGAGAATTGATCACAGAAAAACAGTAAGTACCTTTATTATAAGGAACTAAAATGATGAATGTAAAAGAGAGGAAAGTAATCCCTTTCTTTACTACTTATTATATCAGGAAATAACTGAAAAGACAACTTTCTGTTGTTGAACTTTTTCCTTATCACCAAAAGTTCCGTCTCTCAGAAGTTTCACCCCATATCTGATAAACTGGTTTTACCCATAAGACAAATTATCCGATCAAAACAAATAAGCCCCTGAAGAAGGCATTTAAAACTTTTTTGGAACGAAACGAAACGATTTGACAATTACATACCAAATTTTTGGGTGTATTTGTAAAATCTGATTTTAATCTTGATATTAGCAGTCTATTATATGGTTGAAGAACTTTATTTATCACTAAATTACATAGGTATTTACTTACTGAGAAACTTTACATAATTTAATATATGTACAGTAATATAAGTTACATAAGATTAGATAAGACGCACGAGACGACTAATATTTTTTAAATATTGATATGTACTTTACAATTATAGCAGTAACATCCAGATTCCGAATAGATGTTGCATTGACAAATGTAAATAAAATAATATAATTTTTGTATTGGAATTTTTAATCAAAATACCTTTTTAATAATATTACATTAAAAACTATGGTATATTTCAATTGCAATTGATTTTACATTATATTAATATACTTCAAAGATTTTATGATACTATCATATTTAGTTTTGTTAATATTTTTTTAACCTTCATTGCTTTGTAAAAGTTTTTGATATTATTATTTCGTTAATATTTGTATTGAAAGTTTAAATTGTAGTTATAAGCCTTAATATATATGCTTTCATTAATAATGAAATGTTTTAGTTGTTTCCCGAGGGAGATATCCTTTCTTTCTTTTGCCGCAAAGCAGTTAATTTGCTGTGTTAATTAAATTATATATTTTTAAACACATAAAACTATTTGGTTTTTATTAAGATATCTAACGACCAATTAAGGCTAGATACAAATGATACTTAAAACAGAAAGGTTTATTTATATAGCTACTAATTACCAAACTATATTTACCCAGTGTAGCAAGAAGTGGCTGGATAAATATGTAAAATAAATAAGCTAGTTTTAATTTCTTGGAAAATTGTAAACTCTAACATTATTGAAATAAAGTAATTTTCTGTTCAATTATTTATTTATTTATATAACAATGTACGTACGTATACACAAAAATTATTTTTAGTATTATTATTTATTTATATTTATTAATTATCATATTTTAAATATGTATACACCGTACTTAAATAAATTTGTATTCATCCCGTTTTGTGCCACCCGTACGTATTAATCAAATTACTAAAAATATTCGCACACATCAAATCTCCACAAGCTTTTAGCTTCGACGCGGTGACTAATAAAGCATTAAATACATAGCAATTAAGATTATAAAGCCGACTAATGTACCAACAATGTCATCGAGGGCACTCGACCAACGGCAATTGGACTTTTTGTCCAACAAATATAATCGTACGAAAAGTTAATCCGAAGTAACGCTCTCACTAATGTGTTGATAGACAAAACCAACAGAATATTATCTGGGAAGCTTAAACAGAAAAGTAAAGTAATTTACACATCTGCAGAATAATATATAATATTGTATTTAAATATTATTTTGACTGCAATAGTCAATTTTATTTTGTTACTAATAATTCAGAAAGCAGTAGCTTCTTGGAGTAGTGGTTCGACAATGCTAGTTCGGAGTACGAAAACCAAGAAGGAATCTCGTTGTTAACTTGTTACATTGTTGTTTTCGATCAATATCAGCCAATCAGTTGGCTTATTACCTTGAATATCTGTTCATCTGTCTGCCAAACTAAATATTTCGTAAAAAACATTTTCCGTTTTACCAGTTTTTTAGTATCATCGCATATGGGGCATCTCTAGTAATAGAATATGTTTGTACATCTTGATTATATTCCAGATACACACTTAAAACCGTGTTAGCTGATTATAATGAAAATATTTTGTTTAATATTTCATTGTGATCGTAAAACGGTTTTGAAATCAATGAAAATAGTTTTTAAACTTTCAATTTTCTTTTTCAGTTTTGTGTCCATAAAGTTGCTATAATTTCGATTACGTATATTTAAAAAAAAATGCGTAATTAGCTTATTACTTAGCATAGTGTCTATTACAATGGTATAAGGTCTAAATATTTACAATACTGACCGTTTCCTTTGTTACGCCTGTTGTTCATAACAAAGCATAGAGCTTTGGCTTCATGCACTTTTCATCCCAATGTTACATATAAGTAACATTCAAATATATGCGACTGCACCGTGACGGCGATTGTACTATAGTCTATCGATATAATCAGTGAGGTCGTTCCAATTGTTGATCACTGCTGGATCTTAAAGGTATTTATCACATAACTAAATACGAATTCTTAATTTTACTTCAGTGTAATACAATTCAATTCAATTAATAGCAAAAATCAACCCAAATAATATATGAATTGAAGGTGATATAAGGAAAACCGTTTTAGTAAAATCTGCTGTTAACACGAGTAAAATCTGCTGTCTTCAAAACACATGCTCATGTAAATATAAGAACTTTAATCATAACAACGAAGTATTTTGTACCGAAAAATGATCTTAGAATTATCAAAAATAATTTTGAGAATTGATTATTTTGATCTTGCAATCCCTTTCATTCCCCATCAACCCGATCTAATAGGAAATCTGATTATACAGAGCCCAAAACATTTGAATTTTTAAGTTAAATTATATCTATTCAAATTACAAAAATCAACTTTATCTCAATAACTGTTAAGGCACGTTTTTATATATGTACGCAAACGTTTTATAATTCTCGTTAAGAACGCATAGAATAACACAGTCTTGACTATGTTTTACTTAAGCATACATCCGCAGATAATTTCCATCTATCAGAAGAATATTAAAAGGAAAATTAAATCTTAAATAGCACTGTTCACAAGGTTGAACCTCCGATGTATAAAAGATGAAAAACAATTTTTCCTGACAAACATGTTCATTTTATATAACAACAATATATTGTATTATACGAGAGAATATTGCACGATATTAAAGAACGCTTTAAATTATTTTAGTCTACAAATATAACTGAATATAGAATTAATAACTTTATATATAACTTTAGGGGTTAGATCTTGAAAATCTTCTTTGACGGTTAGTAAGCTATGATAAGGCTGAAGATAGAAGCAAACCGCAGGAGAATTGACTATCTTATCAATTAGTCTTGTTGCTGGAACAGAAAAATTATGCTAATACATTATTGTTTTGGCAACAGAGCTGGGTAACATTGTGGCAAGTTGTTATACGGGTTTGGAGAAGCCCTACCATAAACCAAAACCAGCAGAAAATTTTATTCCTCACGGGGAATTGAACCCCGCACCCTTAGATCTTATTTAGGTAGTCTCATACCACAGTTAATAGATTAAAATATGTTTATAATCAAATAATAGTCTAAAGTCAATATTTTAATTATAATAATGTTTTTACCCGAACCATTGTCTAAAATAAGCATATATTAATGTTATTATTATAATAAGATGAAAAGCCAACGTAAATTACATATAAAAGTAGTTTATTTCACCAAATATCCCCACAATATAAACATTAATCCCATAAAATAGAATTTACTCATACGAAGTTTTGTCCAGAATATATTAAATAGATTATATTTAGTTGTGTTTATTTCGTGCTATATTTTTCATTACATGCTTACGTGACATGACTGTATCGTTGGAATCTATTACATCTGGTCAACTAACGACAATTTTACAAAATTAAAATGGAACATAGACTTTACAAGATCATAGACATGTTTTGAAACAGTAAAATAAATTAAATTAATTTGATAGTTCAAAACATTATGGTATCTAAGTATTGCTAATGTTTTAATTTCTTTCCGTCTCTAGAGTAGAACTTTATTAAAAAAAATTAAAAAGATGAAAAAATCTTTTTAATTCTTTACCTTTACGAGTATTTTCAAATTGACTATAACAAGAAATTGTTTTAAAAAGGTAGAAATATTATTCAAAATGCAATCAAGGTTCTATAAGTTTATATTAAATGAAATTTATATTCATACAATATCAAAAGTCACAGAAAATGGTGAGAGCTTACAAAGGTGGATCTTGATTTCAACGAAGAACTTAAACTACTTAACTGAGTTCTTTATGACAGTTTTACTACAGCAGAATTGTGAATTGATAACTAAAAAATAAGGTAAAACTAATTACGCTGTATATAACTGTGTAAATCATGTTTTCATAAACTTACGAATCCTTTCTATCTCTTAAATAAACTCTTAAACTAAATAAAGCTGTTTAATCTTAAATCAATCCAAAACATTCGTTTTTATGTCGCAAACTTATGAGAATTGCAAAGTCCTAAAGTACATTAGTTGGAACACAACAGCCATTCAGTGCAACCAACACGACGCAACGCGATGCAACACGACGTCGGGCGACGGCCGCCCGAATGCAATATATCCCGCACCTCCCCCGTAATGGAAGCTGCGACACCGCAAATTTGCTAACACGGAAACTCTAGTATTTTCCGATTTCGGTAACAATTTATTGAGCGTGGCAACTTTGCTGCAACCTGGCACTTTTTGTTTTAAGGGTAGAAATAGTAAAACCCGGATAAAATTGCGTCGATCGACAATTTACAACCACTTTGCAAATAGGCGCTATAGTGGAACTGAATGGTGAAACATTTATTTTCAACGTCAACGTTTTAAATTCAAAAATTCAGGTATCCTCTTGTAGGAAACATTTAGATTCCTACTTATATATATAAATAATACAATTATAACTTATAAGCTCAAAAATAACTTTCATTTAAATAAATTCGTACTGAAATTTCGTAATGGATTGATTAAAAACTATATTTTTACTTATTTTTATTATTTTATATTTTCTTATAGCATTAGTATATACCGGCTATATGAAAGGAGTAGTCAATGCTAATATCTAAGTTTCTACATTGATAATATTATTCTATATCTAAATGAAATATACAAAAGAGTTCAAATTGTTTTAATATATTTCATAACTGTAAATTATAACCTTGTCCTATTTGGAAATCGCCGAAATAAAGAAATTTTTTATTCTAAAAAAAAAGAGACGAAAATATTAAAACTACACAGACGTATTTTGCCAATAACAATTGATAATCATAATGACGTATAATATCAGTAAATAATTCATATAAAACAGACTTCAAATAGGCCTGTTTGGGAACAAAAATGTATCTTTAAGTCACATATACTGTTTGTCAAAATGCAATTATTATCACAAATTCCAACAAAACAAAATTTACTTTGTATAAACACTAAGCATCTACCCCCTTCAATGTATGTTTTAATTGCTTTCGTAAAATAACCTCTTTATAAACATGTTTATAAACAAATTCAAACAATATCGTATAACAATTTCGTTAATGTAGGCGTTTATCTCGTACGCATTTGTTTTACATTACAATAATTTATGACTGATAGGACTTCGTAGAGGGTTTCAACACAAATTTGATATTTAGAGTTATTTAATTAAAAACAGAGTGTAAAGGAGTATTATTTAATGATCTAGTCAAATTAATAATATGATAATCCTACAAAGATTCTATATCAAATGAGTTGAGAAAGTTTGTATTTACGCGTCAAAAGTCATTAGCATTTTAATGACATTTCAAAATATTACTATCGCAGATCCAGGATATGTTCTTTTATGCATTAGTTCTTGATGGTAGGTAAAGTAGGTGAAGTCTGAAGACACAAGCCATAAGAACTCCTATTTTAATAACTAGAGTAGTAATCACATATTTCTACAACATCGCCCAATTGGATCATCGAAAATCTCGTCTACGACTTAAAACAGACGACTGGTTGAATAAAGAGTTTGATATTGGCTTAACTGAATTTGGTATTACTTTACGGCCGGAATCCTACACGGAATAAAATATTACCTTAGTACCGTTACACCTTTGTTACATCTATAAAGTTATATTAAAGTACATATAGTACAGTTATATCTTTAAATTGATAACATATTTCATTTAACCGCTCATATAAATTAATCAATCAAACTACAGGCTATTCGCTGTAGGAATCTTGGATTCGAGTCCAGGCCGATACAGATAATTGTGTGATAAAAACGAATATTTATCAAAAGGTCATTCTTGTTTATATATATATATATGTTTCTTATATTGTCATATAAAAATATGTTTTATTTTAAATATTAATAGAGGCCTTAGATTAAAAAATTCCAGAGGCAAACGACGTAACTACACAAATGGGTTAGTTGATAAATAAGTATCATTTCCTTAATACATGATACAGCACAGCATAGTTTCAGCTTGTGGTAGGTACCGGGATGCTGTCCAATTTCTTATTTAATACTAGCTTCCGTCCGGAGCTGCATCCGCGCGGTAATTGGTCACAAATATTATATAACCTTCTCATATAAAAGGACAATCAAACACAAAACTATTTTTTCTTAATAACGTCAGTGGTTGTACAATATTATTATCTGTGGTTGTATAGACGACAATAACATATTGCAAGTTTTTGGCGCATAATGGCGAGGGGCGGTTTGGTGCTGTGTGTTTTATTTCATATATTGTGTTGTAGTGTTGTTTTTTTTTCATAAAATTGGTGTAGTTTTATGGCAAAAAGGATCGTTAAGTCATGCAATATATGGAATACATCATTCAGCGTTGATTAGTGACTTACTAATTAACAAAATAGCGGGGCCTACCATTAGTCGCCAAAAACTCCATGGGGCAAAGGGCTACATTGCACCAGTATCCTGGAGCCATAAATAAAGATAAAAACTTCATTAATGAAGATACGGCTTAAAGGTCTCAGTTACCAGGCCAAACAATTGAAAAAAAAAACATATTATAAAAATAACATACATTGACAGTAATTTCAAAGGAACATTTGAAACCACAGTAATTATAACAGATTGTCAACAGAGGCTTTATTCAAAAATTGAATTGAATTACAGACTGACAGTTCGCGATATGAAGTAATTATTACTAATACAATTAATGGCATTGTTTGTGAACCTGACAGTGCAAATAATAGTTCCAATAGTATTGTTTGTGTGGTTTTAAAATGGAATTATTCGACTGAATGCAATAGAATGTCACCAAATCACTCGTGTCCTTATTTAATTACAAAATGCTGATGTTTTTACTATAATAATGGACTAATATTAAATATTTGTTATGTTTTACAGATTAATTAATTTTCTGTAATACACATTTTTAAATACATATTAAAAAGATGTTCGACCTAAGGTAAACGTGTTTTCCTTATAATGAAATACTTTAATTATTTCGTGATTTAATCATAACATTTTCTATTGCTTTTCAAGAAAGGTCTGGAATCCAAACAAAAATCTTGTTTACGTTTGAATTTCATTGCTTCGTTCGTCTCAAAAGTTGATGTGTCGGGTTTCACAACGATTGTCATCTTTATCTATGTAAAATCGTTAGAGTGAGATAGAAAGTCGTTAAATTCACCTTAATAAGTCATGTATAGTGAAAACAGGCTTTATTTTTCTACTCGTCTACTATGATTTTTACAATGGCTTTTTTTGAAGAGGGTTGGCAGGGGCTCATTAGCAGGAACTGTGTAATCTAGCAATCTAGTCTAATTAACATATCATTGTCTCGTTCGCGCAGTACTCGGGTAACGGCAATTGTCATACAGTTTAGTTTTATATTGTTTTTAGTGTATCTGGCGTGAAGGTCGGGTGTGCAGCAACTTTAAAAAGGAAAACCAGATAATTAGTAAACGAACAGAATTTTATAAAATTTGTACCCACGGCTCACTGACACTTCAATCTTCACATACCTTGTATGAAATTGACATTATCGTATTACCATAGTGTTAGTGTGTGTGTTAGTTAGTGTTAGTTTTTGTATCTTAATTGTAATAAAAAATATTTAACAGGCATATGGTCCTTTGAATAAGTACATAAAGTTTGAATTGTATTTAACAAAATTATATATATATATTGACGGCCGCCTGGTCGAGTGATACGAGACAGAAGTCCCGTGTTCGAATCCCGGTTGGAGCAGATATAAATATGATGAGTACGAATATTTGTTGCCGAGTCATGTTATATTGAGTATATTTTTGATATTTATATACATATTACTATCAATATTTCTCGGTTATAGTGTCCATAGGACAAGCTCTTAATGATTCTTAATTTGTACAAGACAATATAATAGGTGTGAGTGTTAGAAATGTTATTAATATTATAATATAATCGCCACTTACTGTCAAGCTGAAAGAAAACGAATCATTTAGGTTGTGGGTAAAATTTGCCAAAATATATTTTTGTAAAAAACACCGTGCGTCAACTAAGTGTAATTTTGGGCAAAAAAATGGCTACAAAAAGAGACTAAAAACCTCTTAAATACTATTAAAAATGGAATTTCCCGTTCATAATCCATACATGTACACCTACCTATAGGCCACAATTAGTTTACTGGAATAATGATATGGTTTTTTTTCTTTTTAAAACTCACGTATTTTCAATGTTTTTTCTAGTCTTTACTAGAAATCTTTGTAATATATTGAAGCACTGTTCTCTCCGTATCTGGGGGTAGGTGCTAATAGTTTAGCTACAGTGGTTAACGCCCTAAAATACTTTATTTCCCTATGTTTAATAAATCTATTGGTTTTATATTGCTTCTATTTCTAATTTGTAATTCGAATACATTTTACGGTTTATTTTAGCACGGTGTTATTTTGTAGAATACAGACTACAAAACATTATTTATTTTATTTTAAAAAGGTAGAGGTAACAATAACATCAGTCTTAATTATTTAACTTTAGTCCTAATTTGGACTTCTTAAGAATCATTTTTGCAAGACTACCGCTACAATGAAACAAACGTATAACCTATAAATTTTAATAATAAGACTAGCTCGAAGCAACGGATCTTTATCTTCATATCTTCTCTATGGAAATAATCTCAAATCATTGAATTATACACCAAGCACGTTGTTACTTTCCATTTTCTTAACGTCTCTTTATACTTAGTGCTTAGTAACTAAGTAGTGATTAAACAAGCATTTGCAAACAACGAAAATGGAAACTTACATCGTGATATAGAGACGTGACAGACTTATCAAATCCACCAACACTCTCGGGTGACATTCTTATTTTACTCGAACCGTCCGATATAGTTGTCTAAATTAAAGTTTTACGGATTTATTAAACTACAGTACAAAACATTATCATTATTAGTGTTTAAAACATTATTAGTATCATAGCTAAGTAACAGTTATCTTAAACCAACACCGGAATCGACTCCCACTGCGTAATTGGTCTAAAGATGAAGAATAAGAATTGTAGCGATATGTAACGAATTTATTCAGAAATTACTAACCAAGAATTAGTTCTTTATGAATGTTCTCGTAGTCATCTCGTCAACAAATGTGTAATATCTCGAAAGACATTCTATAAAAAGATACCTGATCTTTGAGCTTTATGCAATACAAGAAAGAATTGACTAAACTTTTATTACTAAAAGCTTACTACTTACACAGTCACTGATTTTATAAATGATATCTCAATTTGATTGCTAATATTATTATTGAAAAACTGGTGACTTTTTGTATAATTATCTATATAATTATTAATTAACCATTCAATTATTATAAATATTTGAACGGTCAACAGCCAAACATAGTGAACTTATTTAATTGTAACATCTTTAATCAAATAATATATTCTTATTAAGAATCACGCAGCTCTCTTAATTTAGAATCATATCGATCGAGTGACTGTAAATAGGCCTCTCTCAATGATGTCCAAACCGATTGGTCCTGCCGCATATAGCGGCTTCCTGAGACCTACATCACAATCTCGGTTTACCTCGCGGGAGGCTTAGTAACGCTGTGTCTTCGTACGCGGCGGCTACTCCAGGACCTTTCCGTTGGGGTCATCAATCCTCCTTGCAAAGTGATGATGTTGATGATCCATTACCACTATCATCAACATCAACATCATCACTGTAATCTTCATTTATATCGATATCTCTGATAAGAAACAAGACTAACACACGTCCATTACTCAGGCATACTCTCACACTACTTATATTTCATTTATTACATTTATTGCATTTATGCGCACACATACCTATCTCTGTTAAACTATGCGCTTTTAACACATATTATAAATGTATCTCGGCATAATTAAAAAGTCATAGAGGTGTTGGCGTAGTGGTTGAAGCGCTCTGAATCATTTAAGAAAACAAAGACTTTCGTCATTGTTGGTTTTATAAATGGTTCTACTCAGGCGCTCCGCCGGGTCACATTATTTTCATTCCAACTTCTGCATGCTATTTCTAATTCAGTAATTATATCCTTTTATTGGATTTCAAAATGAATTGTTGCGATTTTTGTCAATTTTTTAAGAGGTATTTGGATGAAGGTATTATCATGATTATAGAAATATTGGTAAAATAATTACTTCAACTGCATGGAACTCCACCAGATATTACTATTTTAATAGCATATTTTCGACTCGCCCAAAAAATAACTTAAGAAACAGGGAATGTAGTTTGACGTTACGCCGTCGTATTTTGTACGCGATACAAAGCTGCCGAGCTTTATTAAATAATTTCACTCACTTCGTTCGCGTGGATGTCGGAAAATAACAACATGTCATACGTTAGTGTTAATTGTACTTAAGTAATTATTTGGTCAAATATTTAAATCATGTTATAACAAATTTGATTACCAAGACAAGGTTATGGTGAGTCAACCTAAAAAAACATACGTTGTCGCGGATTTTTTTTAGATCTTTTAAAGGAGAAAAACTTTGAAATACATGACTTTTACGTTGCGTTCAGTTTTGTTAACGCAACATTTTTACGTTGCGTTCAGTTTTGTTAACGCAACATTTTTACGTTGCGTTCAGTTTTGTTAACGCAACATTTTTACGTTGCGTTCAGTTTTGTTAGCGCAACATTTTTACGTTGCGTTCAGTTTTGTTGACGCAGCCTTTTCAGTTTTAGCAACATTTTTCATTGATGCTCAGCTAAAATTTATAGTCTAGTCTATATTTTGTTACGATAACAAATAATTATTACAATCCGTCATCATCCCTATTGTGACAGTGAGCTGTGACTAATATTTACTGGACCAAAACTAATCCTTAAAATCTTACACAATCGTACTGCCCGATCCTGTTAGTACTTGAGCACGGATATATATCCTTTTGTTAAATCTAAGCAGATACGCTTTAGTTAGTTCAAACTTTGTGGGAACAAAGCAAATTTATGGTGTCTTAGTTTTAACGTAAATAACATATATATATACTATACAGTAAAATGATTATATTAAGAATGCGCTAGGTATGTGAAAATAAATCTCACATTCTTGTCATCATTGGCTGCAATGTCAACTCTTACTCTCGAGCTGTTGGCGCCTCCTTGGTACTAAATAGTGATATTTTGCACCAAGGGCAAAATATCACTATTTAGTACCAAGGAGGCGCGAACAGATTAAACAATTATTTATTTATTTATGTTATATGGGTGATTACTTAACAACGCCAGTATAGTATAGATGTCAGGAATCTGAAATATATAACTTGATATTAGTAATGCGGTGACGTTCTGAAGACAGGTGTTATGCCTATCATCGACTTAAGAAATTTGCATTTAAAAAAATAGGTTCTGTAGACAGTATGATGAAGGTTCTGATTACAGAAAGAATACTTTGATATTTTATCATTGATCTACTTTATTCTCTTCTCTCCTTGAAATCACAAGTAATCTGACCAAAATTGAACTATTGTACAGAATTTTAAAATGATTCCCCATGTATTGCTTTATGAATTAGTTGATATAGATTGTTGACGTACTATTCTGAAATGATAAACTCCGCTTGTTAAATTAATAGCTTAAATTTAAGGTTTAACATAATGTTTGTATTGTTCTAGATCCAGTCATAATGGGTACATCAAGAAAGTATTTTCTGCTCGTTGCAATCCAGCTAGTCTACGCCATATCAGGGCAAGAGGTCAGCAAGCGGGTCCCACAAGGCTTTCTCGGGATGCGCGGCAAGAAGTATGACTCGGAACCAACAGAACAGTTCTATAAGAGGAAACCTCAATTTTTTGTGGGCGTCAAGGGAAAGAAAAGCTTTCTTGACGACCTAGAAAACTCCGAAGAAAAACGATCTCCAATGGGCTTCGTCGGTATGAGGGGAAAAAAGGATCTCTTCCTTCCCGACATATACCCGGCAGGATACGAATTGGTACCTAAAAGAGGTTCTCTGATTGGACAAATCGATTACGCATCCAATGACGAAGGGAATTATCAAAACAACAACGACTTCCCCATTCTAAATGAACTTCTAAACCAATACTTGCAGAAAATTTCAATCAGCAATTCAGGAGAATCAGAAACAGAAGCTCCTGATGCTAATGGTGAATTTGAAACAATCTCTAATGAGGTGGACAAACGCGCGGCAAACATACACCAATTCTTCGGCGTTCGAGGCAAGAAATCTGTACAGAATAAGCGACCCTATGACCTTTCGTTTCGGGGCAAATTCATTGGTGTTAGAGGCAAAAAGGACCTGAAGAACAGCGGGGCGCAAGAGATCAGGTTTTTGCTCGGCCCGAACGGACCTTGGCCAAAGCGAAGGGCTCAAATGGGCTTTGTTGGGATGCGTGGCAAGAAATGGACTGATGGTAAGCTGCTTTTAAATTAATTTACAAAAAATACGTTAGGCCGTAAAATATTCTTCAGGTAAAACATGAGTAAAATTTACTATGTAGAAACGCTTGACCAAGAAATTAGTTTAGGTTTTAAGTTTTTTTTCGATTTTTTCATTGAAAATCAAATTTTTTTAAACTTTTTCATGCTTTCTGACAACAAATTTTTGAAATTACAAGTGTGTTAACTTTAAATGGGTTTGATTGATTTCATTTGCTGTAGGTACCTACGTATCGTTATTCTCGCATAGACGTGCAAAATAAGAAATTAATTGTATATATTAGTTCGCAGTTTGTTTGAGTTGTATACATCTCACCATAATCAAATACATATATTGGATTATAGAACAATATAATTGTAGTTCACTTCGCTACACTTTTTTAATTAAATCAGTCGTTTTTAGTTTAACAACCATTTCTGCCAAATCAGGTGAGGAAAAACACGTTTGCATGCAACAGCAACCAGTGGTTATTGACCAACAGTAGTCAATTAGTTTTGAGTTATCTGGAATGAGAACAAAAAAACATAGTTTGACGGTCTTCTGGTCGAGTGGTCAGTACCCTTCTCTATTTAGTCAGAGTTCTCGGGTTCAAATCTCGTTAGGGGCCGATATTTGTATGATAGTAAGTTATAACGACTTACGTAGGAGATGTGGCGAGGTGGATATCTTTCATAACTCGTTTTGCTGTACCGGTCAGTAGCCCCAACGTAGGATTCTAATATGTGACAGATATTCACAAAAATTTAAAGAATATTAAATTTTTGTGAATATCTGACATCTCTAAAAGTGCATGCATCAGATATTTATGATTTTTTTATTTGTTTTTGGTAATGTATTAATGATTGTGTCCGCAGGTGTCTGTTATAAATAAATAAATTATGAGTAAGAATATTTTTGACGAGTCATGGATGTTTATTTGATTATTTACGCTTGCTTTGGGCTAGATAATAGATAATAGTACAGCCAAATATATTTTATAACAAGTGACAACTCATACTATTTGCGAAAAGACTTTTTCTTCGTCCTAATACAAAATAAATTTATGTCGCTAGTCTCGCTAAAACTCGACCTATTTGAATAATTTTTATTGTTTTATTCAATTTAATTCAGGGGTGGTTTTAAAATTAAAAAAAAATACAATAATAACCTAAAGATCTTAAGATCTTCTTAAAAATAACAATTGAAAAGTCGCCATTTTGCATAAAAAATCATCTAACTGACATGCTAAAAATTAAAACTGTCATTTCTTCTATCGCTACTCTGGGTTCTTTTTAATAGACGGTTTTAATGGTAGTTTGTAGGTAATACAAAGTTTACCGGGTCAACTACTGTATAATAAAATAAGCCATACAATAAAAAAAGTCAATTCCATGCATTCTTAACATCTTAATATTCTTGAACCTTATCGTAAGCCTTTTCCTTTAAATTTTATATAAACTTGTTTAAAGGCATGTTACAAAGGAGTTTACATTTTCCCATAAAAGAGTGACTTATCTTGTGAAGTCTAATGTTTGAAACAGCACGTTTGGTTTTATTAAAGCTATGAGAACGTGTTGATTTTGAAAAATTACGAATCAATGTTGGTATCAAATTCTAAGTTTAGATCTTAATTATGAACGGTTGTAATAATCCCAAATAGAGAAGAAGCAAAGAGTCTTCAAAAGTTTACGACAATAAAGGACTCGCTGTTAATATTTTAATTATTTGTAAGTAATCTCATATCTCACACGTTGACAGATAAAGGTGCTTGTTTCTAAGAATGTGCTCGTGTAGCTTTCGTGTTAGACTTTCATTCTAAAGTTCAGACGTAAAACTTATCATAAAAGGTTTGTCTGCTTGGAAATCGAGCATATATTTCAAAGATTTCAACAGAATCTCGGCATCTGATTGTTCCAAAATTCTAATTCCCGTAATGTAGTCAAAATAAAGTCGGATCGAGTCAATATATTCTCGTGTAGAAAAACAATGTAAACATCGCCCGCCCATGCACACCTACGTGCTATACATGACAAAACCTACTTTCTATTATATTTTATATATTCGGTTATGTATATTGGTCCTGTTGTCGATTCGTGGAGACCGCCTACATGATAGAAGGGTAGAAGAGAGTATGATGGTTCAGGTTGTTAGTTAACCGCTTCCACCTACTAAGACGCATCGGGTCAAATCAATCAAATCAACAATAACTTTATTTACTACACGTGGTTTTTAGAATGCCTTCATGGTGGTGTTTTGATCCTCCCATGTAGGAAGCCCAGCGTTGGGACTTATATAAAACATGTAAAAAGGTACCCTCAGTAACACTCTCAGACTTGGAGGGGCAGGTTAGTGTCGATGTATCAAAAAGAACGCAATAGGTATCAGATTTTAGTCAATTCACAGTTCAGTTTAGATTAGGTCAACGTTCGCTGCTAGTCTATTTGTACAAATAGTAATCAGTGGATACGGTAATACTTAAAGCTTGTTACCGACTAAAAAGGTAATTTAAATATGCAATCAGCAAGAGTCCAGTTAGCGGGCTTATATTCATAGGTGCCACAAGTATTAATTGTATATTGAAATTTGCATAGCGACAAAGATTAAATATTTTGTGTGTATTCGATTATTTTATATATTATTATAGTCTTATATTATATTTTTATATCGTAAGTACCTATGTGTTCTGCGGTACTACAATGTAGTATAGAGTCGTGTGGTATTAAAACTTTTAGCTTAATATATTAGCTAAGGCTATATTCGTCTGAGGTACACTGAAAAACTTGACCGATTTGATTAATTTGCATAGTGATTTGTTCATTGTTTTGTTTTTATTCAGGGTTTCAAAAGTAACAATTGACGAAATCCTAAAATATAAATAAATTGGAATTGGTAATTTATTATGGAAAATCTTCAAATTAAACTGAGTTCCACCCAAATCGCTCTTGACACTGCCCTGGAGAACCGGTGCAAAAAGGCCCTTTATAGGGCCAGCGGTGCATTGCGTTCGGAGGTGGCCGGTCTTCAATACTGGCGGTCCATTGTTGGTTCCAATGATGGACAGGTTTTAAAAGGCATGTTTTGTCCTGAAAGGCAGGCGCAAGCGACGACCCAGTAAAATGTCAGCCGTATTGGACAGTGCGGACGGATTTAGTGGGTAATGGGGGGGTCACCTTTGTAGAGAAGATGAGTATATGCATTCTCATCTACGACAAAAAAGAGGGGTACTATAAGGCAAAGATTAATACCCTGTTGAGCGCTCTGAAAACTAGTGAATTTACAACATTCTACGTAGAGTAGGATTTTAGGAGAGACTACGGTCTTCTACATGAATGTGTCAGTAAATAATTACCTTGCGATAGGATAGGCATTGTTGTAATTTTAATCTGTTTATACCAGCTGATAATTTACTAAATGACGTAATATACATGTTTATAATGTAATGTATAAGGTTATAAAATGACCAAACAGTTTTATTAATAGGAATCAATCGAAAATTGCAAAAATTCAATAATGTGTTGGATAGAACAGTGAAATAATGGAAAATCTCAGTTTTCTTCTTCTGTCTATTATTACTATTGACATTCATCTTTTCTTTTTCAGAATCGAGCCCTGAAATGGAAATGCCTAATTAAGTGTCTTTGCCGTACCGTCGCAACTTAGCAAGACTTCTTTACAACATATCCTTCCGTCTTTTAAAATGGATACATTGAGTCATCAGAAAAGGCTTATTTTAACGTTTCGATTGAGCTAACCTATGCTTTTAATTTAAGTATTCATCTATATTTCATTACGATTGTTAAGTATTGTTTTGTCTACATATATTTAATAACCATGTTCAATTTTTATTGTTTAGATATTTCTATAAAATATCGTTGTTTAAAATGCTGAACCCACTGGGGTAACGCTAACGACTGCGCCGGTTTAGTATCAACTCGAATTTTACAAAAATTGCCGCGTTCCTGTTACCGCGTCAGGTACAGCGCTTTATATTTTTGCCTTCAGCTAATAAGACAAGTTACTTCAAAATGGTAGTTCTATTGTTAACTTATTAGATTTATAAGCTTTTTTATTGTCTTTATAATTGCGCTTACGAAACCAGTAAGAATCTAAATCTAGTCAAAACCGATATATAAGCTAAGCACACTTATTTTTAGTCAAATAAATAATAATTTATAGTATTTTCCTATTATATCTAATTGGTGTTGATAATATTTAAGAGTCTTGTTGTTGATGACTAGATTAATATAGATAGAGTCAGATTATTGAAATTAAATTTTAACGATTTTATTAAATCCTATCATTTCTACTACAATAATGCAATGGATGTTGTGTTTGTATCGAATCTATGATATGAATTTGAAAATATTTAATGTATATCATGAGATTATTATGATTAAACTATGAAGTAATATTTGCATTTTGTTAAGGCTGGCAAAATGTATGTGTATAAACTAATAATAAAATGAAGTTACTTAATAAATGCAGTTGTCTATTTTTATTTCACTTTAGAAACGTTTGGTTGATGAAACTGTTTGTTATCATCTAATCTTATCATATAAATATATAATGAAGTATATAGTAAAGTAGTAGAAGGGAAGCATGTAGCGAAGTATGTAGTTATATTTAATGAAGTAGTCTCTATGACTGGCATAGTAAGACACAATTATTTAGAATGCAGTCATTCTAACAAGTCTTTTGATAGAAATGTTTTTGAATTATCAAATAATTAGGACTTATTTGATAGTTGTAAAGCTTTTATAAAATAATGTACCGTTATAATTCAATCACTGCGTTAGGTACATACAGATACATGAGCGTATTAATCGATATACAATCACAACCATATGTTGGTGATTCCTAAATACCTATTATTGATATTTTTAGTAAATGATAAATGTTTTAATGTAACCTATTTTTTTATTTAAAAAAAACTTAGGTTTATTGTTTGAAGACAAAATAGATTAATGGTTTATTTGCCTTCAAAACAATAAAACAAAAGGGTTGATGAAATCCAGTGGTACAAATCTGTAAAAATTATTTTCGGTAAATATTATTTGCAGCAATAAAAGCGAGGTTAGTTACCTATAGATAGCGATTTAATTTTGGTGTATTAAAATGACCCTTAGTAACAGTTAGGTATATTTGATTGTTTTTCGACAGTTAAGTTGCTGGCATGTATACAAGGAATCGCAAAAATAAGTAAGCACTATTGACAATTCTTGAAGCATCTACCTTGACTAAAACTCGAGACGTCTGATGTCGCATATTGGGGTACATACATAAGACTCCATAAAACGGGCATTAAAATCTCTCGACGTTTGACACTTGAGGAGTTCGTTGGTGTTTGTTACGGCTACCGATTTCACCCATCGCAGGTCGCATCATTAGGTCAGCGTGGTTCTGTTATGATCCAAATTCCTCGTGCGTTCTTCCCATGTAGGAACTGTGATGTTTTACATCTGCAATTCCCACAACAGGAATACAAACTGTTGCTTATAAGGCTTCTAACATAGAAACATTGTTAATTCGGTAGTTCAGCACCAAGTCACGGCCTTCCTACAATAAATAATAAAGCATGGTGGAACGGCAGCGTGACAGCCGCCGCGTCCCGGGGGCATTACGTGACAATTATTACCCTAAGCCTAAAGCCACGCGCTAACGAAGAGAAATTCTCATGGTCGTCATAGCAGAAAATCCGCGAAGTGTTGATTCAGGCAATGAAATTGTTTCTGGTCGGATACTCGTGACATTTTATTCCATGGTCCCATGTAAGTAACAGAAATAGGGCCAAAAGATTCTAAATACATGCTTAATTAAATCTAAATTTAATTGCACTTTAATGTTCTCAACATACCTTGTTTCCTTAACATGACTGCGATAAATCCAGGTGTTTTATTAACCGACTTCTCAATTCGGTTGGTATATTTTTACAGTACATCTAGAAAGATATGCTAAATTTCAAACAGTATAAATATTAAAATATGTAGGTTCCAAGAATTTATATTTGACTTAACTTCAAATACGGGACTTTATAAATTTCGGCCAGCGTCGTTAACCGCAAATAAGAATTAATTTGAAGTACCTTTTGATTGTAATCATACCAAATATGAGTAATGTAGTATATATAATATGAGTAATACGTAAATGAGTGTACGATAAATCATATGAGATTATAAACAATGATGCTAATAAGTATGAAGACTAAACTTATTGTGTAGTATGGAATAAGTACGGATAATAAAAATATAAAGTTTCCATACTTGTGCATTTATGGACAATTTGTGATAGAACCACGTTCTTTTAGTTGGTACCGTGTAACGGAACAGAAAATAAGCATGTATGCCATGTGCGCCATCCAGGTACCCGCAGTATTTAAAAACTTGACGCTGTCTAGGCACCCACGCAATATATTATACAAAACATCTTAGACTAAACGTCATTCAACGTAACGTTTATTCAAAAAGCATTCCATACTCATGGCATTGGTCTACATATTCAGATTCACCACGAAAACGGGTAGTTCTGGTTATTTAAACCAAATATTATTTTTATTTTTTGGATCCCGTTTAATCCAATTTAACATGAAAGGGATAGAAACATTTTTAGCGACGTCGAGTCGAGTCGAAGTTAGTCGACCCACACTTAACTTATTTTAAGAACAAGACAAGAATGATTAAAATTCGCCATTTTAGAAACGTATAAACTATAACACTGGTAATATGTCTTTCTGGTCGGATTGTAATCTAAGAATAGCACTGAGTTATGTAATTTATTCCGCAAGGGAATTGGCGTTTAGTATGACTTTGTTAAATAATTAATTCGCTTCCATTCCATTCCGCAGACATGTGAATTGAAACTAGCGGCACATCTTTAAACATTGAAATTAGAACGTTATTAATGCGAGAATACTAAAGGATGTGCAACAATCTGTAACTGCCTTAAATGCCTGCGAAAACATGAATCGCCAAATATATACCAAATAACTACACCTTTTGATAAGATAATATTTTGGACGCTCGTCTGCGCAGGTATTAAAACAATTTACAATCGAAGCAATGTCAATTTTTCGTAGTTAGTCTCCGATGATAAGGTTAGGTATAATGGAAGACACCATAAAATGAACCAACGGCATAAATTTCATAATGTTTTTTTATTAAAACTTTTTCCTTATAAATCCATCGATTGCTAACATAATAATAGAATAGATAGAACGTACATAGAAGCCATGTCTGAGTGATATACATAAATACATTACATACATGTTCAATGACAGCTAACAATCCCGACCCGCCCAAACATACTCACAATGCCACGCGCGACATATGACAGGCAGCCATCATGATCTTTGGCGGTCTAAAGTCAATTAGTAAAATTCATGTGACGTTTGAGTTCACTAACGAAACGTGAACATTTTACTTACAAAATACACAGCGTAAGTATCTAAATTTTATTTCAATAATATTGTTCACTTCATTTTTTAATTACAGTTCCAATAACTATGATATATGCAAAATGAACTTTTAATATAAACAGGCAAGGTTTATAACTCATTAATAAACGATTACAATAAGGCCTGCCACAATCACAGCTGTTCAAACACAACAATATCATACAACCACACAAAAACATGATGAAGAGGAGAAACTGATGTACAGCAAAAAATATAATAAAAATTGTATGTTATATTATATGTATATGTGGACAGTAACGGTCCCTTTAATACAGTAGATTGTTACAATAAGCCTAAGAAATTAACAAAAATGTGAGGTCTTAGTGAGAAAAAATTATGTAGAAAAACATTGCATATTTCACCATTTCAATATTAACAGTACATGGAAACAATGGTGCTATACAAAACACTGCAATAAAAAAGAGCGTTAATACAAAATTGAAAACTACTTATTACGAAATAATAAAAAATATGTGGAATATACAACGCGGGGTCTAACCGACCCCAGAATATTGAATTTGTTATAATGACTACTTATAGTTAATTAATTAATATATAACCTTTTACACAATTTCGGTACTTTAGTACAATGTATATTATAAACGCGATAGATACCGGTGACTATATCTGCATACGATTAACAAGACACAGATACGTATCGGCTACTGATATCACCAAATACGTATCATTGATTATGTCAATATTTAACAGGGATCTATATACAATGGTAACGTATTAATGACTTCAGATATCTATTATAAATAGAACCCTGTAAGATATTTGTAAAAGCGTGTGAAGACATCGACCAGTTTCTTAGGATTCGTTGAAACAATTGGTAATATTGCAAATATGGTAAGTCAATTACTAATTAACCTGTCAAATTATACGATACAGACACAATTCTTTTTAATTATCTCGAGGCACTCGGGTGTTAATCGCTGCTCAATTAATTAAATAAAAATTATCATTTATAATAAGAACAAAAGCAAATCATTTTTAGAACGTTAACGTTAGCCAGTAATCAGAATGAGATCAAATTCTAAATGTGTGTGTGTGTGTTTGTTAAATACACACATGACGCCAGAATCAAAATATTTTCTTGCAGAACTAAATTAATATTATGCGTCGAAGAATGTTACATTCTTTTATTCGCGCCAATATGTAAATGGTCCAACTGCCAAAATCGTTACAAATCTTGCCAATTCACCTGAACACTCAATCTACCAATTGTTCCAAAGAAGTTTGATTCGAAAATCATAAATAACAATGTTTACGCGTTTATTAGATCGTGAGACACTTAACCAATGAGATTATCTCTTTCATATCATATTGGTCAGAAAGAGAAGGATTTATCCATTCGGTTTGTGTCGCGTTTGCCTAACTACATCACTATCGCTGTTTTAAAACTATTAATTTATTGGAAAATATGCTGCAACTTGATCAAGGCCTCTTTTCTATGTTAAGCAAGTTAACTTGGTAGAATATATATTTCACATGATTTAACATATTTGTGAGATGAAAATGTATAAAATCGCGATCCTGGTGAATGTAACATTCACTCATGTTGGGTTGCAACGATTTATCTACGGATTTGTTTCAAACATCTTTGTTATATTATACACGTGAAGTATGTTAAAATTCAGCGATTTATAATTTAAACCTTCAGAACTAAATAGCCGATGAGGATCAGTACTGTCATATCATGTGGACTTTAGAAGTGTTAAATTTTAGTTATTTTTCTTTAAAGGTGTCTAAATTTATGTTATTGTAGGTCTAAGTTTTTGCTATCCTTTTCCTATACATAATGCAAGTATGGGATATACTAATCATAAATTAAGGATATACCAGAATCACGCCCACTGAGTTCATCATCGGCTTATTGCGCGAGAGTTAATATGTCTAGGATGTAGCAATTCTATTGCGTTTTGTTTCTGTAGGTATATTGATTGAAGGTCTAGGCCAAAGCGGAAAACGTAAAAGATGAAAAATGTGTGATTTAATGGAAATTTAAGATTACAATTGCTATAGTAATTATTTTGTAACACTAGCTACTTACTATACAAGTCGTATAAGTTGGTTGTTAGATAAATTATTATTATTATATCATTTCATACATAGAGTTTATGCCTTGGTAATATGTTTAATACTTTCTAAACTGTCCCTATTATTTGTGAGCATAAAAATTGCTTTTAAAAGGCTTGATATAAAGTTGAATTTTGAATAAGCCTATTTTAATTTACTACCAGAGTATACGGGAGCTTTGATTGCTGGAATTTTATATAAATACGAGTTTTGAATTGTAATTATGTTATTGATAATTTCAGACAGTCTAAAAAGATGCAATAACTTTGTCATAACTTTGATTGGGAATATGATTAAGTGATAATGAATCACATGATTTTTCATAAGATACCTACGCGAGTGTGAGAGCGAACTTCACAATAGAGCGACTTCTGACTCTTCTGGGACACTGAGACCATTTCAAAGTGATTCTGTCTCTTTCATGTACTATGAGATTTATCTCAGAATTCAAACCTGTACCAAGCTATGTTAAAACTTACATTAAAATAATTCAATTGCCTTTAGATCAATTAGTCTTTTTACCTTTATAATTTCAATAAAAATTTTGAGTGGTAAAAGATCATTTCAAACAAAATCGTATCAAAATTTTCTTTAACTCACAGATAACTGATTTCTGTATTTAATATTGCCACACAAACTACTTGTTGAATATTCTAAGAAATTTATTTAAAATTAATATTATAAATTTTATTTAGTCGCCAAAGTTTGTGCAATAAAATAAAAAAATACAAATGTCATTTATCGGTAAATTACGTTTGTACATTCATACTTTATATTTCAGTTCCAAATTATAAAGAAAATATTCACAATATTCAAAAACGTGCTCTAAGCTCATTCCATAAAGTGCATTCACCAACGCACCACTACCCTTTACAAAAATACATCTACGCCGCTCTCACTCGCTGCATTCACGATCTTCATATCGAAAGCGAATCTGCTATTTCTCTCTACTGGACTGGTTTGATAATAAAATCACAATAAATAAATCTTATAACGTACACCTCCTAACACGCCGCTATACACGGCATACACAACCCGTCGACGACACCAAATATTATTTTTAATTAAACAAATTATTAATGAAATTGATTCCGTGATCCTAATGATATTTAATTCCCGCTTTACTAAGTTAACTTTAACGTATGAAAATATTATTTTATTCCAATTTTAAATGGTTAAGCGGTGATTATTATCTGTTATTCGCCTATACGCAGAGTAATGAAGCTTTTAATCGAACATAGAATAAAGGAGTTGCAATATAAATGCATTGTTAATTACAGTTATTAATAATCGTCCGACCTACCGCTCATTTGATAAGATATTCGAATAATACTCGACATGGGTGTAAATAAATATTAATTTAGAAATAAAATAAATCTAGAAGTAACGTTAAATAACATAAATCACACATAATGTTTCGAAAGTAACCTTTATAATTTTGAATGTAATTTAATAAATTTTATATGAAACACGTTTTAATATGTTTATTATAATGTAATAATATTAAATTTACAGAAAATTTCTAAAATAAATAATATGCAAAGTTTTAATGTCGAAGAGCTATGCATGAGCGGTACGTCGTTTACATCGATGCGTACACATTGGCTATTATTACTTTCACATTTACTTCAAATAAACAGAGAATCATTACTGGAAAGTAATCTTGAAATGCAACATATAATCAGTTGTTCTGTGTTCAATAGATATTCATTGAATATGGATGCCATTATTGACCAAATTTGATTATTATAATGTTTGTAATGGCCATAAATTTTTATTTTAATAATTACAAGAAATTACCGGATTTAAGTTTGAATATCAATAGAGATCCTGCTTGCACAGAAATGGACCACAATTGTCTAAATAAAGTAAAAATTTGTAAACAATTTTCATTCTTCAGTATTTCAAGGTCACCTGAAAAGCTCACTCCAGTCTCGCGTTCTAAAAACGAAACGGTGTCTTTATAGCCAATATGCATACAGGAATGAAGCTGAACTGCGAGCCAGAACTAGGGCTCGCAGGACAGGCAGTACTTGTATGTTAGTAGACGGTGCCAGAGGATTTCGGACCTTATCCCGCGGCGTTTAAATGGCGTTGTGCAGTGTGAGCGGGTGCGGCGCGTGCCCGTTGTGCGCGGCGTAGTCCACGTGGTTGCCGTTGGTGGCCTCCGGCGCGCGCTCGGCGCACTGCGGGCAACGGCATCATCGTCAACATATCGACATCACCACTATCACCGTCATCATCGACAGCCTACATTCCGCATCTATCTCTAGCGGCTGAGAGAGCCAAATTCAAATCTGGAGGTCTGGGTTTCAATTTCAAGTGGCCCACACTGATATTCCTACTGGAATGACTCCTACCTACAGCTACAACCATCTTACCTAAGTCTGCCGCCGTAACAATAATGTCAGAGGTAAGATAACCAGTTGCTGTGGTTGAGGAATCAGGGGTGTAGCTCGCTTTCAACTGAGGTAAGATGAATAGCAACCCAGTTAAGAATAAAAAATACACACTGCTGGGCACAGGCCTTATTTTATTATTATACAACGCGTCCTATAACTAAGCCACACTGGTCAAAAATGCCATGAATATTATACATGTTACTCAATAAAACTTAATTTTTTTAATTAAATGGGAATCAAACTCGCCAACTGTAAAATATATTTTTGGTGAAAAGGGGTAAGTATAAGATTTTTTTCTCAATATATAGAAGTTTAAATATATATGAAACACTGTTAAAATTATATTTAAAAACAAAATGAAGTCTTTTTTAGTTAACTACACCTGTATAAAATCTTTAAGGTTACTTTCTCTCCGTGTGAAAGCGCCATGGGACGACCTGCTTGAGACCCCACAACGCGCTAGATAGGTCAATTAAATTTATTCTCGGGCTTCACCGTGCTCTAGGCTGTATACCACTGCATTGGGCCAGTGTAGTGGGGTTTATGGTCCTAACTCCACATGAGTTTCTCCGATACAGGAAGGCCTGTGCCCAGCAATACGAAGCATATAAACTGTAGATGATGATGACGATGAAACGTCTTTGCCTTTTCTTGTATGAATTAATTAAAAAAGTAAGTAAAAATAAAGCTATAATACATACCGGTTCGTCCCCGCCGAGGTCCAGCAGCCGCCCGTTGCCGTTGTTGCGGGTCTCCAACGGCTCTGCCGGCTGGACACGGAACAACAATAAGATTTCGATAACAGTTATCATATCAACAGCCCCGTAAAGTCCCACTGCTGGGCGCATATGGTGATACTATGGTACACTGGCCCAATGCAGGTGTGTGGTTGAATGCTATCTCCACCAGCTCCTTACGCCGAGTTTCAATAAGCTACTAAACCGATGGTTTTGTTTCAGAGATGTTAAACGTTGACATATTTCACAAACATAACATCAAATACCAGAGCTTCGTAAGCATTAACTGTCATGACTAAGTACGGGCGAAGCTCGAAGAAACAGATTGCGAATTGACATGGCCGAAGTAGTTTTGATTTCATATTCGAAATCAGAGCGCTCGAGCTAAAATTGTAACAGGCCGTAATTTTTTATATCCGTAATCAATAGCATTACGGATATAAAAAATTACGAAATTTTCAGCAATAACAGCGAAATTAAGATTTCAGACTTTTTGTCGACCTGTACACGCATCACGCAAAAACTACTGCATGGAAATAATGGCAGTCTTCAGATACTTGATTCTAATTTCCACGCGTACTAAGCCACAAATGTAAGCCATTAAACAAACAAACATAGTCGTCTACTGACCTGCGTAGAGGGCAGCCCTAGTAGGTCTCCCGTGGCGACATCGTTGCCGTTGTCGGGCGCTGCTTGAGACTCTAACGACTTCTCTTGCTGCTTCTTATCTTCTTCTGCCTGCTGCCAATATAGAATTTTTTTTTTGGTGGCATACAATATGACTACCCGAGGTCTCACAAGCTTACAGACTGCTAGAAAACAATAGTATTAACGTAGACGCAAACTATAGTGCGTCTGTGCTCCTAATAATGTATGTTTATCTACTAATTACAACATGTCCAATGTACAAAAGTAGGTATGTCCAATGTACAACGTATAAAAATTATGCGGGTATGACTTCTATTCCAATATCGTCTTTACAAACATTGAGTATCTGGAGTTCCTTGCGTTACACCTTACAATAATGATCATGTTTCACAATTGATATAATTATGTAAATGTATGTGAATAATATAATATAATCTGTTATATATCAAGTATACCTTCTTAAGCCTAGTGCGTGCCATGATGGCCTCGACGCGCTGCTTCCTCGCGAGCCTCTCTTTCTCTTCTCTCTCCGCTTCTTCCCTCCTGAGCCGCTCCGCTTCTTCAGCCGCGCGCCGCTTCTCTTCATCCTCTTTCTGTCGCGCTTTCTTTTCTGCTTCTTCCCTTAGACGCTTTTCATTTTCTTCGCGTTCTAATTGTTGTTGCGCCTGAAAGACAAGAGAGATTTGAATATCTTCCACACATCGTTATAATATTTGCAATAAGGAGACAATGTTCTGTGAAAGTCATCATTGTAATAAGGATTTTTTTTCTTATAACATAACAAACAGACAATTAATAATATAAAAATTAAAAAAAAAACACTATTCTTTTCTTGATAATATAATCATCTATAGTGATAATGATCTATAGTTATTTATATATTTAAAACTATCAAAATTAATTTTCAAATTTTGATGAGAAGCCCCAGACAATAAGAAATGCGTTGACTTGCTCTTGTGTGAGTGATGTGTGTGTATGGTTGGGTTGTCATCACACATAGATTTAAAGGTAAAGATATACGTAAATGCACATTGAGCAGCCTTATTTCCTAATAACGATCGCTTTCAGGCAACCTTAGGATGGATAGAATTTGTTGATAAAAGAGAAGGGAAGGGAAGATGTCACTTTATTAGGTATTTTAATTTGGTAAGTTTGTATAAAAGCAAACGCCATATTTAAACTAATGTTAACTATATTAAATGTCAGTTGGTCGACAATGTGACCGACGATATGACAACTAAAAGGGTGTACCTTATGTACAAGTGAAAAAAGTGTATTCTCAAGGTGTTTACGTTTTGTCTCAAACGTCAGTCATTAAGATATCATAGTGTTTACCTCGATTGCTTTCCTGAGTTTCTCTTCCTCAAGGCGGCGTTGCAGAGCGGCCAACTCTCTCGCTTCTTCCTCTTCGCGGCGATGTCTCTCTTCTTCTTGCCTTTGTCTTTCTGCTTCTTCTTCTGCTTCCCGTTGTAATCTTAAACAGGATAGCGGAAATTACAATTGTTTATCATAGCGATAAACGACAGAGAAAGGCACTATGTGGTCAATATGACATGTTTTAATTATCTTTGTTTTTCAACTTAAATTGCAATGAGCACTAGTTTCATATTAACGGCATGTTTAAGCGATTGATTTACACGAATTTTTTAGTAGACGACATGCAATAAACGCCCCACATGTTGCTCGTTCATCAGTTCGGCCCGCGGCGGTGGTCCCTCATGGTCCCTCATGGTCCGTCATCACGTACCTGAGCCGCTGCTGGTCGGCCTGCCGCTCGAGCTCCTCCCTGGCTCGGCGCCGTCGCTCGGCCCGCGGCGGTGGTCCGTCATGGTCCGTCATCACGTACCTGAGCCGCTGCTGGTCGGCCTGCCGCTCGAGCTCCTCCCTGGCTCGGCGCCGTCGCTCGGCCCGCGGCGGTGGTCCCTCATGGTCCCTCATGGTCCGTCATCACGTACCTGAGCCGCTGCTGGTCGGCCTGCCGCTCGAGCTCCTCCCTGGCTCGGCGCCGTCGCTCGGCCCGCGGCGGTGGTCCCTCATGGTCCCTCATGGTCCGTCATCACGTACCTGAGCCGCTGCTGGTCGGCCTGCCGCTCGAGCTCCTCCCTGGCTCGGCGCCGTCGCTCGGCCCGCGGCGGTGGTCCCTCATGGTCCGTCATCACGTACCTGAGCCGCTGCTGGTCGGCCTGCCGCTCGAGCTCCTCCCTGGCTCGGCGCCGTCGCTCGGCCCGCGGCGGTGGTCCCTCATGGTCCGTCATCACGTACCTGAGCCGCTGCTGGTCGGCCTGCCGCTCGAGCTCCTCCCTGGCTCGGCGCCGTCGCTCGGCCCGCGGCGGTGGTCCCTCATGGTCCGTCATCACGTACCTGAGCCGCTGCTGGTCGGCCTGCCGCTCGAGCTCCTCCCTGGCTCGGCGCCGTCGCTCGGCCAGCGCGGCCTTCGCTTCCTCCTCCGTCGTGATGCGGCGCCCCAACATCGATGCTGCACACATTTATAGCATCAACATGGAGAACGTTTCTTTGTTTCAATGGAAAAATAATTATTGGACCATCGGACTAATGGTCAATACTTATCATAAAATGTTATTTTATTTTGTTTATCAAACGACACCGTTATACGACAAGCTATACAACCTAATCAGAATAAATAAACTCTATTTGTTACTCTTACCAGTCATTTCATTATCATCAGTCTTCTCCTGTGCGCTCTCCTTTTTGTCCTCCTCTTTCTTAATTTCTTCCTTCTTCTCCTGTATTACTTCTTCTTTTTTCTCTGGTCTCACTTCTTCCTTCTTTTCTTGTTTTACCTCTTCTTTATTCTCAACTGGCTTCTGTACTTCTACTGGCTTATCTTCTATTATTTTCTGTTCAGGATTCGATATTACTTGGATTTCTATTGTTTCTTTGTTTTCGATTACCTATAAGAAATTTAATTTTTAAGATTATTTTTAATCGACTAATAATTTTAACAAAGTAATTAAATTTTAACAATATAATTAGAGTTTAGATAGCACACTTCTCAGATAATCACAATTAATATTAAAGTTACTAGTAACTTTATAATCCGCGGGACCAGCCCTACCAATTGATTTAAAAAGATCACCATTGGAAGAATGTAAATAATTATGTTCTTCATATCAAAAATTCAAAATTGACCTTAACGACTTTTGCTTTGACAATAGTTATAACATGTTACTAAAATAAACCAAAGATGAAACTTTTAAGACGTCATAAATATTTCAGATAATCAAAGACAAAACTTAGTATGCAAAATCGTAAAATTGAGCGCATCTTAAAATTTAAAAAACGTCCAAGTATTTGGCAGATATATAAATAATTATTCAAACCAACTCATTTCAGACAATTTGCAAATACCCGGTTAATAACCACTAAAATTTATCATTATACTAGTGCTATACCTTTAATAATATTAATTTAATTTTCTCAGTCATATTCCCTGTTATGACGATTTAAATTAACTTAAGTAAATGAGCCTATTTTTATTTTATTTTATTTTACTTTGGTATTTGCAAAGAGTAAACTATAACTAATGATCCGTAACACTTTAAGGACATACTTTCAACCTTATTGAATTATGACTATTCTAATGACTTTGAAGGAATCGGTCCATGCTTATACCATAAGATGGTTTAATATATGTTTGACACCCTTATTACGCTTTTCTAATCTATAGCTATATTCCGTGAAGTTACCTTATTGTCTAAGTGTGTGTTTGTGTCCACGTTCTGTATCTGTAACGCCTCTAACTTCTGCGTCACCTCAATGGCGCTTACATGATTCTTGTCGCTAATGGACGTTGCATTCTGTCGACGAAATCAAACCAAGATAAGTGAGATCAACCAGAAACAAAGAACAGTGAAGATTTTTATCAGTAAGCCTAAAATAAATAATTTGCTAAACTAAACTAAACAAGAATCGTATATAGGCTCTGCCTGATAAATAAAAATAATAATAATTATTATTATAGTGGCAGTGGCCACTATGTGCATGGACTAAAGGAATTTGCAGCACGAAAATGCCTGATGATTAATTTATTATAATGCCGTACAACTTGTTTGTACTGTACATAAACTCTTATTAAATAAATATATTTTTATTTTCCATTTTTATACACCATAGACTTACATCACTTTGCAAAACATTAGTATAAGCGCAGGGCCCGACATGATCCGCCCCAGCTCTCTGGTATATTTTGTCGGCTGTCAAACTAGGACTATGATTGTTTGTTAGTTTAGAAAATAGCGAGGCGAACCTTCTCGGAAAGTTCCTTATCGACGCTGTGTTCCTTGGAGGTGACAGGTGACGGCGACAGGGGGCGCCCGGGGGACGCAGACGCTGACTTACCACGCGACTATAAACATTAGAAACACGGTTATTAAATGTCAATTTCCAAATATTTTGTTAAATTTTTTGTTTGACAACATTCTGACGTTAATGCGATGTTGTCATAGTTTAATTAGGGAGAATTTGCAAAAAAATATTTGCAATCAATGTGAAAATTTATCGAGTTTGGGAGAGTTACTGAGATAGTGGTAATTAAGTTTATTTTTATACAAGATTAGGTATGCCTGTTTAATTTATTATTTTTAAGTGTTATTATTGACTTTATTATTTTATGAGATGCAAAGAAATAGTACGATAAATGATAATAGTGCCCAAAGATTTGAACTAAAACATAGAAAGTCAGGAGAATAATATCAGTTGTAAAATAATACATTTATCTTTATAAATTATTTTTATAATTAGTGATTTAATAATTTCAACCTTAACTTTCTTACCTTATCGTGATCTTTGGATAACTTTGGCTTTCTGTGTAATGGCGGCTTGCCTTCCCCGGGAGCAACTGATAACACTGTTAATAAACGACAAAATATATCAATAAGAAAGTTATTAAACCAACTGAAGAAAGTATTTGGGACTGAAGAAAGTATATCTGAAAGAAGTAGCCTGTAGGTAGGAGCATTGACCACTTAACTAGCCCGTTGGTAAGATAAAACAATTTTCAATACAGCACGTGGGTAGTTAGGCAAGAAAATATTTAATAAGAGGTGTAACACAGCTGATTCGACAGCCCTTATTCCAACTCTCATAGTCGCCATCCTTAATTTTGCACGCTTGCGCGGAAACGGGCATCGCGATCTAGTTGTGTAGTAGCCTAGCAACGAAATATATAGAATTTTCCCATATTTTATTTTATAATAATAAAATTATCAAACAAACAGTGCTTTTGGGATATTCCGACTATTATAGAGGGTTATATTATCGGCTCCTACAATGTCTATTTGGTGCATTTAGACTGCCTATCATGCATTTAACTATAAATAAAATAATAATGTAATAATAATAATATTTGTATGTAATAATAATATTTTACTACCACACTCACGCCTATTAACAAGCTCAAAGTAGGCATCGTTAAGAGCTTGTGTTATGGATAGATAACGGAGAAATATAGATAGCAATATGTAGATAAATATCAGAAATATACACAAACATCTCTGATTCGTACACATTATACAAATATCTGCTCCTACCGGGATTCGAACCCGACACCTCTAAGTAGATAGGGGTACTGAGCACTGGTCGAGTGAGTCACCTGTCTTGCTGGCGACGTGCAGCGAGGCGGGGCGCGGGCGGCGCGCGGCCGACGTCGCGGACGCGGGCGTCGCTCGCCGCGGCACGTCGCCGCCCACGACGCTGCTGTCGCGCGACATGCACGGCGTGGTCGCCACGCTTACACCACCCGTCTCACCTACACCACACAGACGCACGATCACTTTAATAAACTTATTGATTAAAATACAAATTTAACTAATTAACAGGTCAACCACATTGGAAGTGTCAAGTTACTTTTATTAGACAGTTTACAAAGGAAAACTAAATCTCTACAGGCGCTATGTAAAATCTAGGTTTATAATGTTCATTGAGTTCAAATATGGAAATAAACCTTTCAAATTACGGTGATTACTTAGGTCTAATTTTGGAATCTTTGTAGAGAAAAATTGACTAACAATATTTAAATGAATATTATGATTTTTATTAACAAATCAAAAATATCTTATTTCATATGCATTTAAAATAAATTTCCGTAAATTAATTAAAATTAACAAAAATTGCAACATTAAATGATCACAGTAAGCTTTACTACAAAATAAACAATAATTTTTACACAAACATTTATATCACAATTAGTAACAACGAAAAAGATAACATATTTTAAGCTAACATTGACTTTTGCGATATTTCATAGCTCATGCAAAGCGAAATGGTTACATTTAAAACTGATACGTACTACACACTAAAAAAACTTCAAACGAATAACATTACTAAATAAATAACGACTACGAATTTTAAGTGACTAGACCGAATGTGATAAAAAGCCGTAGAACTATACAAGGTTCATGTTAAAGGATATCAGTAAGGCTCCTACTACTTTGACAAAACATGGGCTAAAGTTAGTCACGACTAAAAACAAAGGGCGTAGCATCTTTATTGGTGGTAATTTACAGGCTATTATTACCTCGGCCTACTCTGGATTTTTACTTTTACTTCTGGATCTTCTCTCTACATTTCAATCGTCAGAGATCAAATGGAGCCGTCATGTGAGCTCATTTTATTATCAAGAAAGAACGCCAATAGCTCAGAGATTTAGTGAAATAGCCAATAACGCGAATGAACACGCGATACAGGATGCTGATATCGAGAGATGTCGAGCTGTCTCTTTTTTGCATGTAGTATATGTAATGCTATCCTTGTTTTCACCAGCACGCCATTTTATTTATACAATTTTTTATCAACAGAAAGAAATTTATGAAATATCTAAGTAATTATTGTAACGTGTCAACCTGCTGCAGCTATGGCACGACATATATGCACGTTTGAATGAACTGTAACGAGGGCATATCTAACGATATATTTCCTAGTCCAGTGAGACCGCCTGCAATCGGTGAGATAGGCCGTGTAAAGACCGCTTGACCTTCAAAGGTGGGTGGGTTACCTCTGGGCGTGTTGACGCCGGTGCCGGCGATGGAGGCGGGGCGCGGCCGGCGCGGCGCGGGCGTGCGGCGCACGACGCCGAGGCCGGGCCCGCCGCCGGCGCCCGCCTGCGACAGGGCGCTGCCCGGCCGCGACGGCGTCGTCTCCCCCGACCGGCAATCTACACCGCAAAATACTATTTCAAAGGCGCCTCCCTAACTTACCGTACCGACATTTGACCGTATACATTAGGTAATTTTACACTCTTATCTGTGACACTCAATCAATTTTTTTAACAACCATCCTTACTTCCTCACTGTCGCAAACGAGATTTCAAGAGAGAGAGCAGTCTAAAGAGCGAATCGTATTCGGGAAAGCGAGGGTTGCTTGTACTGAATAACACCATTATTATTTTTTCCTCATTACTATTGCAAATAATTATCATAATTACAACATATTTACTGCATTTAAGGCACAAATTTTCAACACAAACCATCGGAGCTCTTCTCAATTTCAAAGATGACGTTATATTTACGATCATGTAAACAAAGGATCAATTACATATTGTTTGTTTTGTTTACAATTGTTTAGCATTTAACTTGAGACATATCTCATCATTCTGCGCATTAACTTGTCCTTAATCGGCTAAAAACTAAAGAGGTTACTCTAAATACAATTCAGTTATCTACAAAAAATCCGGTTATATATAGACCTCTATTGTAGCTCTCTCAAGGTCCAATTTCGTCTACCCCGCTTAACACAGTTACGTATACTGTGTTGACGTATGACGTACGTCACAAAACTATTATCGTTTATAATTTTATAGATACGAATTACTTATCTTGATTATCTATAAACAGTATTCTTATTAGTAAGTAAGGAGAAATGCGTATAGTGTCACAATAACGCACCATATTGTTAAAAAAGGCATCGTAACTTAAATAAAGCAAAACATTTTTTTTTTCATTCTTCATCAACATTATTTGTGACAAATTATGGTCAAATAAACATAAGAGACACACACTTAAATTTGACATGTATAGTTTGTGCGGGATCGACGCACAAGTACACTTCTTAAAACCAACTAGTATTTATATCGACAAGGATTTTTCTGAAATTTAGCTTTCATCTACAAATCATGGTTCCTTTAACATGGATTCCTTTGTGGCGTGAAAAAGCACTTTTGGGCCGGCAAGGTGAGGGTGGCTAGAGCAGTATGTCGCATGCTTCACTAGCTATCTTCACATATGGACTCTACTGTTTATCATCAGGCGATGTCGAGTCATTTGTTGAGTTTTTATAAAAAAAAATTCACCATACTACGAGTTATATACAAAGGCTTCAGTGTAAAAGATACAAATTTCAGTGCCACTTTATACATTATATATACCGGTTTAATAAACAAGTGCGAACAATAAATACAGTGCCGTGGAAGATTGCATAATTTCCTGTTACCTTAAATCATAAATGATCATAAGAAGTTTGTGATATGTACAATGAAATGATAGTTAGCTTCGTTGAAATAAAAGGAAATTAACTTACCTTTGTTAGTGGAGTTTTACCCAAAAACCATTGCAATAACCAAACAAACCCTATAGACGACCATTCGAAGATAAAAATGACTGACACACTTAAAAAATATTTACTGACTAGTAGTAAGATGACACTACGTCAGCTGAACAGATTGATTAAGAAGTTTTTAAGCGAAAGGGGAGTATACCTCTTTGCATATCTTTTGTACAAATATATATTGGTACTTATAAAAAATTGGGCGTTTTTTTGAAGAATTTTTCGGAGAATTCATCAGAAGAAAAAGTTTTTACCAATTATATTGAAATCACAACAGCTCACACACAAAGCTTGGCAAGCTCGAAAGCACACTTAAATACTCGACGAATTTATTTGAGGAACATAACGAATTTCATTTATCACATACCTACAAGACAGGACTTGTAAAATCTTAAAACAATGTATAGGATGAAATGTGTTTTAGTTAGTCACAGGTTAAACAAATTAATGAAATGTATGATAAACCCTTAGGGTACAAAAGCGTGAGCGGCCAGACATAAGACCTCTTTAAATCCAAAACCCGGAGGCACATCTGAAGTGTTGACATTGTTGCAAAATTACTTCTATACCGGTTCCATTAAATATTATAATACAATATCAAGAATACACTCGAAATGTGAATGTGCCGACCATTTCCTGTAAATGCACTCGCTTTTACAGGAAATGTCATCTCTCATACTGAAAGTAGCGAATATCTGTTAGGTCAAAGTAGTAAAGGCAACTGGTGGTTTACTATCTACGTTAGATATCAAATTTTATGAATCGATACAAGATACTAGAAACGCTCAAACGGCATAGTGAAACATAAAGCCGACTGTGAGACACTTTCTTTGTATATATATATATATACATACATACATACATACATATATATCTATGGGTTGGAAGAAATGTCTGTTAGAAATAAGCCTCACTTTTGTGTTGTTTTTCTTCTATTGATATTTCTTATGTCATTGTTTATGAGTACATAATCAATTATTAAATAATTTAGAAAATTGACCATTGAAACCGTGGTGTGCCTAACTTGATGTAAAATTAGGGATAATTTTGCAACAACACCAAACAATTCCTAGCGCGACCTGAAGCATTGACGGATGAAACCAAAGCTTAACCGGATGAATCCGGATCCCAAAGCTTGCGTAACCGGAAAAACCGGCTCCCAAAGCTGTCGTAACCGGACCAGGCCGGGTATCTTACGGGTCCTGTTGAGGTGATGCAAAGACGGCGAGGCGGAATGCAGCGGCCGTTGCGAGGGGATCTTGTCGAGGCGCGTCATTGAGTACGCTCTACCTGGAGCTCGCGGCGCCGGGATGGTGGGCACCAGGTCGGTGCGGCGGCGCGCCACAGACGACCACATCACCTGCTGCGGCTGCCGGTCGGATTCGTCTAGAACAGACAACCCTAACTTTTAATACAGTATGCTCATAAAAATTGGAATAAACAGGGTTGAGTTACAGGAAGTTTAATGTTATGGTATTTGATGTTACGATATAATATTTAACAACAGCAAGTACTTGAAAAAATAGACGTTAAACAAAAACATTTGTTTTGGAATAACATTTGTGAATTATCCACATATCCGTGTATCTGAAAGGCAAAATACGAAACAAAACCACAGAATTTGACAGCTTTTAACGTTACTTGCTTGAAAAGCTATCAAAATACGATTTGACGTGTTTTGTCGAAGTTAGCCCACAGATACAATAACTTTTCTACTGCAAGCGGTAAGACCATGATACTGATTTTATTTTTATTCTCTCGAGGACTTTACACTACTTACTTACTTGTGATATAAATTTAAAGTAAAATAAGAAGTAGACGTGATGTCGTGTCCTGATTATGTATTTTTTGTAATTCACGTAAGTATTTTTGTTTGTATTTTTATGAAAACTGGGTACTACAACATATCATTATGGGAAAGATAAAACTAAACTAAAGTAGTAGAACCATGTAAAAGTGTAAAACTTGTAAATAATGAATAGTGACATTGTTTATTCATATTATTATTTGAAGTAGGCTAACATCTATGTAACTTATACTGACTACGCTCTTAACAATCTTCAAGTATATAAAGTAAATTTATTTCCACTATTGGAATATGTTTAGTATATGTGCATGTACCCACTCGATATCTATTTTTTAAATCAACATCCAGTAACACAATGAGTTTCTGTAATTGGTTTAGATACAGTATAGACATACTCCATAAATAGGAATGCTGTAGAAACTTTGTTAAATATATAAAATTACTAGAAAAATGGTCGATATTTTATTAAATAAGACAGTGACCAATATCTTAAGACAAACATGGCATTTAATAGCCAGTGCAACGTTATGAGAATTAAATGGACCGCTTCTATCTAATCCATTGCAAGGTCGAATCAACGATTAAGGAATGTAGAGTAAAATATTTGTTTTGTAACAAAAATGAACCATATGAAACATTGAGTTTATATTAAACTTATTATTTAATATATTATAAAGCGGAGGGATACTTACATAAACTTGTAAACATTCTTAATCCTTATTGGCAGCAATAAATTAAACATTACAAGTTATATTAAATGTGGATATAATGATATAACTTTACGTACATATGAATACTTATTAATACAAAAAACCTTTGAATTGCATATTGCACATTAAAATATACTAGAATTGAACAAAAACATATGGCATAAATCAAAAAATGTTCATATCAGTACCTACGACCGTAAACCAAGTTTAGGATCCGTCGCCGTAGTTCATATTTCACTTAATATTAATGACCATATAAAAGTACTAGCAGTATGCTACCCTAGCCGCCAAGGGGGTGGAGGGTGATAGGCCCACAAGGTGTTTGTTCGAATGAGCCAAGTCTTAGAAAATAGTAAAATTTTTCATCATAAATAGTATGGAATTTTATCCTTTATTATACGTAGTACGTAGGTATATATCAAAAAGTGGAAAAACCAGTCAGAAGATACAACGTTCCATTTCCATTATAATGATAAAGAAAGATATTTGCTTTATCGTTTAATATGTGAGTTGTTAATTATATTTGTGTTAGTGCGAAGTTAGTATAAGACTTGCACTGAGAAGCTAGAATGGAATAAAGCTGTGTGATGAGCTACCATTCTCAGCTTTTGGGTTAACCCGTATATCAATTGTGAGCAAGAATACTAACACCGTCTGATATTAAACAATGGTGAGTATTCTCAGCTGTTTTCGGATTAACTCGTAAATCAATCGTGAGCGAGTAAACTAACACTGTCTATCATTAAACAATGCTGAGTACCGATGGCGTAATTTTTAAGAGTAGATATAAATGATGTAACAAATTTTGATAAAAAGCGAGCGTGGATAAAAACAATGACAATAATAATTTTTATTGAGTGTCATGAGGATTATATATTTTATTATAGAGTATATTTTAACATTTATGTACCTATTGATTTAGACATTGCAGGTGTGATGAAATACCGGAGTCTAGATGTGTTAATACCTCCCAGTCCTTGTTCATAGCTAGCTTTACTCCAAACTCAGCAATAAAACGTCATTTATAGTAGATAGTCAGATGATATTGTAAGTTTGTTTAAATTCCGGAAGCAAGAGGTGATCATGATTCCCAATACACTTCAACTACACGGATACCTTTTCTATCCCACAAATACAGCAAACTGCTTCACTATCGAAATAGGATAGTACAACCCCGCAAGCAGGTCTACTAATAATTAGTTAACGGCGCAAATACTCGTTAATTAATGATATGTGAATTCCCATATCACACGTGTTTTTTGAGGGTTGCTATCGTCAATACCTTTATTGTCAGTGTCGGATGAGTCAAGCTGCAATGCTGAGGCGCGTCTCGTCAACGGCGCAGACGCGAACATCACATTTGTTGTTGATGCCGCCCTGAAAACATATGCACAAAAGATTTAAAAAATAACACATAAAATCTTAAAACTTTGAGTACTAGAGAACTCCATGGCCATGGTACAGAATCTCAAGGAACCAAGTAATATAAAATAGTGAAGGAGGGAAATATGGACGCAAGATTATGTTGATATTTAAATTGTATGAAAAATTTTATGCACTTACTAAAAAGCGGGGATATGTACAAATTTTGCAAAGTAGTATAAGATAAGTAATCCTCATCATCCTGTCTTTTCATTGAAATTATCTTTAATTAACTTCTATCATTTATTAGCCATCACACGTCGAAGGAACCTTACCTTTTCGAGGTTAACCTTACTAGTTAACCTCAAAATATGATATCCAATCATTTCATCGGAGTATCAAAACTGTACAACTCATACAAGGTCTATTGCAGTTCGTATAAAAAAATTAAAATACTTTTTATTTTGATTTGCATCAACTTTAGCTAGCACCAAGGTTTCCTGTTGGTATGTTTTAAAGTAAATTATTACACTTACACCACGTCTATATTTCCCCATGTTCCTCTCTAATGATGTTGTATTATAACTCATTCAGGAACACATTATACTGTTGTCAACAAGGTTACTAAAAAATTCAGTTGAGACACTGTTTCCAAGAACACCATGAATCATAATAATTCACATTTAATGATATTAGCCAGGTTAGTTTTATATGCAGGACATCACATTATCTCATTCACTTGTCATTACAATTCAAATGAAACAGTCAGTTCAGATTGTATAAATAATACAATCTAGAGTAATTTAAAACCTGTATGAATAGAAAGAACGTAGGATCCACGTAGATAGGCCTCTACGTGGCCGATAATTAAAGCCTGATGCTGTCTCTCTTTCTAACTACCTCTATTAACAGATAGAATATCATCATTTAGCCAGTAGCCATGACAGCATGCTTAAATTCCTAGACCATGCTAAAGTTCATTAAAAAAACAACCCAAATACTACTAACATAAGGATAGCTATTCAATGAACCTTTTGAGTTTTGTTCTTAGTTAACAAACAGGTTAAACCTTCAGGCATATTTTTTAATTCGCTTTGATAGAAGAATTAAATTAACATACAACGTAGAGATTTGATTATATTAGGCTTGATTCGTTCTTTTTGTTTCTGGACCCCCTACTAGGTGCCTAACAGGGTTTTATATAATGTACACGAGTCTGATTCTCAAGCACAAATTCTAAATTTAAATTTGAGTGTGTTCACGTGACGTTCAGTAAGGTGCGTTCAATTTACAACCTAGACGAACGTCTTCAAATGCAGTTTTAGGAAACAGTTCCTTAAAAATCATGTCTATTATCTATGAAGTCTATACTTGTCACAGTTATTCCTTTATATGAGAGATTATTATTTACTGAACTCAAATTTAGATTAAGAGAGTATATTCAGAATGAAGCCCACAATACCTTTTAAAAAATATATAACTATCTACGGATCATCATTGTTAACAAGTTGATGCTTATTACGTTCTGCAAATAGTTGTCAGAATAATTACAAAGTTCAATTACCTTAATAAAAACCAAATTTTCAAAATGTCAAACAATGGAGGGATTTGTATTGCCTTGTTTTTATGCAAATGAAAATGAGTCATTCGTTGAAACCTGGGCGAGGCAATGTTCGAAACGAAGATTAAAATCAAAAACTGTTATTATTTAATTAAAAACATGCTTTCAGGCGCAGAGAAATAAGGTTCCTTATCAAATATCATTTTTATATAGAATTTTTGTCAGTTTTATTTAATGAAATGGATAAATTAACACTAGTAGTTCAATTATGAAACATATTGTTTTTATAACTAATTGAACAATTCGTCATATTTTAAACTGTATTGCAATAAAAATAAATGTTGAATTCGCGCCTCACCCTTGTCACAGTCTGTCCTTTTTCTCGCAGGACCATTTATTACCAAAGTTCAACGGCCAAAGTTGCATAATGAATCAAAACCGTTTCACCTTCGGCAAATCCGCTGAAATAAGGCTATTGTTTTATATACAATGAGCCCGTGAAATATGGGAAGGAAGGTGACGTCACAACCGCCGAGGCGTGGAGGAAACTACGGACGTGGTTATGGGTGCTTATGGCCGATGGAACATGATAATAGATATGGCTATAGACTGTAGTTGATGACAATGTAATAATAATTGACAGTAATATGATTATACAAAGTAATTGATCATAATTAACAATTTATCATCTTGTACAGCCTATGTTGGGTACATGGACTACGTGAGAGAATCACATGATAAATATCAATTGGCAGCATTTAACTTTTGCCGAGGAAAATAAATAAAAATAATAAATGACTTCTTTCCAATATCAAATCAAGTAATCAATACGTATTTTTTATAGAGCGAAAATAATATTTCCTCATAAAATCTACTTCAACCATTAGATGCATATATAACGGTATCAAAATTAGAACCTGACTCTGGAAAAATAAAATTACGTATTAAATTGTTCGTGGATCCAACCTCAAAACGAAAGGAAGAAGAAGAAAAGGAGAAAGTCTTTGGAGTGTATGTTAACGCCAATAAGTCAGTTCATCGCGTGATCGATCCAGGGTTCAGAACCAGAAAGTATTAGATATGTATTAGGCGTTTTGGTTAGGTTGTAAGGATATAGATTTTGATGAACCAAATCACAATGAGACGACAGAACTGAGGCCTGGATTCTCATAAGCATTGGCAGCATAGAGTTGAAAAGGTTCAGCTAAATCATTGACGTAACTTGATATAATCTTGTTGATACATCATTTTCAAAATTGTAGCTTGATAGTTACAATTTTGAAAATTCACTGGCTTTTTAGTATGATGATATCATTAATGAATTTTAATGAGATTAGACCGAGCCTGTGGGTGTCAAGTCAACAGAGTTCATGACAAAGAGTATTATGAATTCAAATGTTATAACATTAGAAAAATTCAAAGATATTTTAATATATCAAAAATTGTTTACTTCTTGGTAAACAAACTAAGTACTATTAAAAACTAATAGTCTATTCATAATGCAAAACAGTGAGTAGATATAAAAATAGATAGTGATTCACATACACGCCATAAGACGTGACGAAGGACCAACGCCGCGTTAGTAAACGGTTAACGGGACAACATGACTAATAAGTCAAAGTCAAGGCTACTTACCTTTAGTTTTATCTACTAATTAGTTAATCATTTAATAACTATTAATTTTTAAAAGGCTTGTAAATTCTATAATGTTCAATTAAAGTCTGGTGAAAGTGAGAAGCTGTTAGTGGAAACCAGGTTACAAAGTGAAATTACCAAAATCAAAGAAAAAAACAATTTTAACGTTAACATAAAAGAACTGGCAACCGATGGGGATTAAATAAACAACTGTCTTTACCACAAAACAGAGAGATCTGACATCCTACAAATTTACTGAGATTGTCTATAAGGTCGTAAAAAACAGTCACTAAATAATATCATTTAACCTCAATAAGGGGTATTAATAAAAACTCGTACCTACAAGTCAGTGTTATTTTCTTATGGAGAAATAACTAAAGAAGATGATGTAATATTAATATTATTATTAGGAAATAGTAGATCTCTAAAAAATCTAAGTCCAGACCGGCGTATGAGTTGAGATTTGGAAATATAGTGATAGCTTCAATTCTTAAAATAGAAAGCGCGCCTGTGGGGTCTCACCATGTGTTTAATAACAATTTAAAAGTACAGAATGTATAAACATAAAAACAAATTAAAAGACCATAAAAGACAAAGTCAAATACCGAAAATAGTTTATTGAATTGAGCCAATTAAGCTACCGTCTTTAAATAATAACTAAACTAAATACTCAAGTTTAAATTAAGAGTTAAGGAGCTCGTTAATGTTTATAATAAAAAAATTATCGTTATCCAGCTAATTAGTCTGTGCCAAGTATCGTTACGTTATCAAGATTCTAAAATTCACAGTTATGGGAACGCTGCCCGAATATTAACACAGCATACGCCGACCTAAATATTCCAGGCTAGAACAAACCCGGAATGTCAGAGTTGAACTATATGCGAAAATAAACGGACTTTCTAGAAGTTACATAACATTAATCGATTATTGTGGTGTTATCGAAGTCGCTTATCGATAAACGATGACTCCGATAATAATGTTTTGTTATTATTGTTTTGACGGTGGTAGCTGTGCCACGGCAGGTTTCTGGGACATTGTTCGTGTTATTGCTCTTCAGAGAAGGTATTCCCAAAGTATTTTGGAAAAGAGAACCCGTTTCCAAAATGAACTGATACCTCAGACCCTCATAGCTAAAATCACCTAAGAAGACTACTTTTTCCTATTGACACAAATTTTCTAACAAATCAGTTTTCGTTTATGTTGACCACGGGAAACTGAGTTCGACATTCAATTGATACAGAACACTGTCGCCCCTGCTTCAGAATGCTTTAGATTAACCTACAGGAGGGGCCATTAGATACTTCGCCCATACAAAACTTTCGCGGATCGAATTTGTATAGAATGACAAATCCTATTTTGAAAGATCATTTTGTTTGACAGTTGTGATGTTAAGAGGGATTTGGGGAAACGGAAACCCAGTTATGGCGTATCCCAAAGATGTTTCTACATAAGTGATAATAGATAACGCATTAAATCATTGCGGGAAGGAAACCAAAATTGTAAAATAGGAACAAGTATTATGAGGATGTTGGGCATGTTGAGACAAACTGGGGAATACCCCTAGACCACCTTCATTATACTCATCACAGCTTCTATAGGCTATATTACATTCGTAGAACTGCACGAGTGTCTTACATGCGCTTTAGCACGTATTTCGCTTCGAAAAAGCGATAAGAGACATTATACGTACTGTCAGAAATAAAATAACCCGGAGTCAAAGAGCATGACAACATACAACATAACTATGTAGTGTGGATACGTACGTTTGCTAGTTCTAGTTAAATTAGCAAGCCTTCGGTTTTCTACCCTCTTTTTAAATGGGGATTTTTTTATATTTTTAATGACCTTATTTCTATGAATAGGTGTTTAAATTTGTTTATTTAGTTTAACCAACATGGACACAATCTTCCGACATCTTAGTGTAGTGCTTCAAACTATTGTCATAAAGTTTCTATTTCATGATGACTACTAAATATGAAAATATTGTTTCAGAGGCTGATATTGGATGTTATCTATCGGATAGTCGATATCTCTCACCCACATCATTGATATCTATGCCGTGAAGGTATATTTACTCTTGATATTTCAAGAATAAGCGACATTTTTCGAATATTTTTACAGATACAAACATTTTAAATAACGTTTCGTTAACGATGTTGTTTTCACAATTATTAATATTTTAATTGTTGATTATTCATGAAGTATATATACTTTTAAGTGTACGAGCTCACGAGTGCGAGGAGCCTGTTTGTTATAAGGGTTCCAAAGTTTACTTGCGATTGCAAAGACAACGCAACTGTCTCCATAATGAGTCCTTGGACGGGTTTTTGTTATCTTGAGCTCTCCCTTGCTTCGAAGGCACGTTAACCGTTAGTCCTGGTTGTTACGACAATCGCTGTCAACTACCAAGCCACATTGGACGGCATGAAGAAAGGTAGGCCTTTCTTCATGCCGCCCAATGTGGCTGAATGTGGCGCCCAATTAGGCTGATGATGATGTATTTTGAAATTGTTTGTAAACGCTAAATTAGACCGAAACTTTGTTATATTAAAACAGAAACTATTAAAACAGACTGTTGGACCATAGCTCACAACTTAAAACTAACTTTTATATACTAAACTACATGTTAACAAAACATGCAAGCAGGACCAAGTTTACCATGCAATCATCTAAACTAGTGTCGCTATAAATAGCCTACTCCTATATTCTACAGCGCTTATTATCAACACTAGATAAACAAAATAAATTAGTAAATAAAAACCAATTAGTAATAAAATGCTAAATAAAAAATAAATCTGCTTACAGCGATTCAAAAAAGTTCATCTGATCTATGGGGTTGGTACTGGTGGGTAGACAAAAAAAAAGAAATTAGAACACAAAAAGGAAACAAAAAAAGATAAACTGGTTATTCTGTGGGAAAAAGGGGGCAGCCTATAAAATACCGCCACCAAAATAAATTAAAAAAATTCGACACATGATCCAGTGCGATTTACCAACATTAAAAATAATATGAAATAATTCGCTACAGCAAAAATTTTAATATCGATAAATCGCACAGAATCAACAAACATTGTAAGCTTATGACTACTGAAAAAATCTTGCTTTATTCTAAAATTTAATAATCTTTGTGAGTTCTTTTCACTAAGAAACAGAGTCCAAAGTTTTTTAAACGAGTATAGCTATGGATAATTGAATCGGATCACTCTCTATGAAGGATAATAGGTTTCGCCTACTCTCTAAATTAATCTATATCTGAGTTTGAACATTGTACTATTGTCACGATAAGGGCATTCTATTAGATAAGATTGATATGTATTGTTCAAACAATAATAACATAAATCTGTATTTTATCACTACATCACAAAGAGCATTTTACAATTTTTGTAAGCGAGGACAAAATTTTATTGTTTACGGCCGGTTTCAATATTCAATCCTTAGATAGAAGTAGGCTTATTAAAATGATTTTGCTTAGCATTCTATATTCATTTACTAAAATTAACAGGTCTGATGTAGGCCTTGTATTTTAAAATCGGTCGTAAATCAATTTTTAGGGGATCTCTAAGCAAAAAAGTAACTAATTTTGTAGTTGAATAACTGGTGATTCAGAACCGCTCATAAGCTTAAGCAAACGCGTATCATTAGATAAGAGGGATATAAATTTTATATTCGTGTGCAAGCTGTTCTCATAATACCTATATACCTAGGTATTCATTCCTACGATGAGCAAACATCGAAAGCATATAGCCTAGTAATCTACATTGAATCTTATGGTCTGGATTATAGTCTTAACACAATGTAAGATTAACTTTTCTTTCATTAAATTTGGAATTTTAAATCTGAGCAATTATCTAACATAATCCAAAACAAAAAAATTCAAATTCACCTGCGCGCGGCCCAGAAGAATCCCGCCGAATCTAGCGGCTCTAACAGCCGAGGCGTGGACGAGCCAAAGGCGAAGGCGGAGCGGGGAGAGGAGCGTGCGGCGCGTGCGCGTTCTAACCGGTCGGTGCGGTCTTTCTCCCGCTGCAGGAGCGCTTCTCGGCGGGAAATCGACGCTTCCCATATTGCGCGCTTCCTCTCCTCCACCTGTTGACAACAGATTTTGTTATTTTATATATCAAATCACATATTAACCCTTACAACTCCTTTGTTGGCCGCCAGCCGACATCGTTATATGTACGCTACAACTCAGTTGTCGGCTGGCGGCCGACAAGATATGACGTTCGCGCATTCAAATTAGAGTTGGCTGACAAACAATATTGAAAAATAATTGAGTGGTAAGGGTTAAAAAGCTGATACTCCATCGGAGACGCGAGTTTGAACAAGCAAACGAAAGTTAATTCGGTTTGCCTTACTTATGTATATCTCCGCAATTCTCTAAGCTACAGCTACAGTTGTACAGCTTATGGAAAAAATTGTGTAATTACTCGTAATCTACACCAATATTATAAAGAGGTAACATTTGTGAGGTTGTAGGGGGCAATCTCGGTTGGATTGGAATCGAAATATTAAGGATAAGAACTTATTTGTTCAAGAAAACACTGCTCCGCTCGAGTGTCTCAATTGATACTTTAATCTTAAGTGGCGTTTAATTTCTTACTATTTAAATGCGTGGAAACACCATTTCTAAGGCATCAACCTCCCTGAAGGATAAACGACTACTCTTGGGACGACATATTCAATAATTGGTTTAGCTAAACTGAAACGAGACTGATGCAGTATTTATAAAATGTCCCGTCTCCCAACGTAAAAGTGATATTAATATAATCCTATAGACATTATTTACATTTATAATCAATCAAGCTTACTATATTAATAAATATCGGAATCTCGAAACATATGGTAAATTATAATTAGAATCATATTGAGGAAAAGCAATGAAACTTGAAATAAATAAACATATTATAGTCTTTTAAAGTTGAGGCTGGGGCTGGATTGACAGGCGTACAGAGTAGAAAGTCGCTTTGGTAAAACTAAACGAATAAGTAAATGAGAAAGTAGCTTCTAGAATAACTTAATCTTATTCTTTATTGTACACGCAGATAAATAAACAAACTAATTTTATGAAGAAACGACCATGTTTATGTAATCTCAACATAATCTCGCCAATTTTCAACAATCCGTTTTTAAATTACAAACTTTTTATTTATTTATATTTATGGGAAACGTACATATTTTGTTCTCTTATAAATAATGTATATTATGTTACATTACAATTCCCACAGATATAAAACTAAAATGTACTGCTACCTACTACCTATACTAATAAATATTTTATTAAACTGGACTCACTAATATTATAAAGAGAAGAAGAGAGAATTACCGAAGAGCTATTTGCCGTAGTAGTTCGAACGCTTTGGTTTCGATAGAGAAAATAACGCAACCTTCAATATGGTTAATCAAATCTCGATCTCCTTCGTGCTTTGTAAGGCTCGTTAAGCGTTGGTTCCGGTTGTTACGACAACCACTTTCACTAACTAAGCCGCATAGGGTCAGCGTAGTGTTGTTATGCCCAAATACATTATGTGTTTCTCCCCTGTAGGAAGGCCTGTCAGCAATTTGACGTATATGAATGTTAGGAACAATGGTCATCATCATATAATCCACAAAGGCCCGCATCCATTTTCAAATGGAACGGTTCCGTGCAATAAGCACCTACATTTAGACGTTCATAAGGGTGGGAATCGTACACCCCTTTTTCAATGTCACGTACATTACAGCTATCCTTGTTGAAATCATAATGAGAGAATGAGTTGCACTGACCCCTTTATTAAGGTTGAAAGTAGTACTTCATATTTGGATCCATATCATCAATTGAAAGGTCTCAATGAAAACTACACAGTTTTGGGAAAGTTCTTTTTCAAAGTATTTTTCATGTTGTTAATATATAACTGTCCTCAAAATAATAGAAAACGGTATTGTTATTTTTAATAAATTCGGCATACTTTCTGCGAGCACCATTGTTTTTCTTTGTCTTATCCTCGATCCGAAATAAGCGTAATAAGCCTTTCGGAAATTCCGTTCAATGGTATATTGTTATTAAATGTAGTAAAGTATAATTGGATTAATTTTACAACTCCGACACGCCATAGTTGAGTATATACAACACATTATACATACAGGAATTCGGGAATATTAAATCTCTCTCAAGAATGTAGCGTTTTCCGGGCGTTTAACCGCAGACTAAAGAAGGTTTGAGCATAGAATATAGATATGGATTATGTAATGACGTTTGCAAGGAAAACAAGCGAATATACAAAGTTTATAGTTTCATTAAATTGGCCAATATCTACATATTTACACAGGAGGTATTTGGAAATCTATCGCAGACCTGTGTTATCACAGCAACACCAGGAGTGTATAGTTGTGTTATCAGACGCATATCTTGATCATTATTTGGTATTAACAATAATTAAAGATAATTTAAGTACCAGTACAATAATAAAGTTACTTAATATGAGTAATGTGACACTATAGAGAATAAAATCGAAAATCAGAAACAAAACGCGATAAGACTGCTTTACCATAACCGAACAATAATTTGTGATATACATTTTTACAGTTGTACAACGAACTGTTCAGCACTATTTATATTTTTATTCGACAATTAAAATTATAAATACTACTTACCACGTATCTAACGCACAAGGAATGAATATAAATGAAGGCAAAATATAACCTACTTGCATAATATGGAACAAACGGAAAATTGATGTTAAATTAATATTATAATAATTATATCCCACCTTTTTACTTTTATCACTATTGTATTCACACAACACGATCATTTCACATCACATACCACTATCGAGTGAAGAAAAGTACGCTGGCAGGCACACGATTAGTAGCTTATCGAAACAGTGACGGAAGAATGATTCGAGGAAATAATGCTTATAATCTATGTAAGGAAAATAAAGACATAACATAAATATCTATATAATAAATAAATGTATTAGTAGTACCCAAATGAATCATATCAGAAAAGTCTCAACCGCAGTTTTCTGATGTGATGACGTTGTTTGCTATTTAATTTTGATTAAAACATTAGATTAAAGATTTTTAAGTTTTTTTTGTGTGTTTCTCTTTTTGAATTGGCTGATGTACAATAAAGATATATTGTATTCTATTCTATTCTAGATTATACTATAAACCATTTACTAACAATAAAGACGTTACTTGGAAGACTGATTAATTTAACGACCAATAGTGAACAAAGATAGCAAAGTAGATGATTTTAAAATATCATTTTTTTAACAATCTATTAATTGAAAGCCAAAGGTGCATTAACACCGGAGGTAATCCACCTAACTGTCTAGACTACTGCGTCATTCTTACAGCCATTAAAATTTTGAAGAATAAAATCTAACGCTTAATGCTTTTAGAAAACGAGAAGGCAGAATTCTCGACAAATACTTTATTTATGTTATTTAAGTTATGTACCAACAAAATTTTGAACTGACTAATTTAAATCTATCTAAAATTTTAGGATGACTATTTATGTTGTATTAGTAATTATTAGTAGTGTTTTCAAAATTCTGATAGTCAAATTAACGTAATTTATACAATACAAATATTCTTTAGTGCACTCAAATTATAAAAATACAAAATCACTACAATAAATCGTATACATACAATACGCGGGCTTATTGTTAGTTAGCAGTCTATGCCAGGCAACCCTGAGAGTAATTAAATAAATAAGTAAAAATGATCAGATTGGGTGCAAGAATACGGAGATATAAAAGTACATATAATATTATATGAATAGTTACAAAAATGATTAAATATATAAAAACTACTTATAAATAACTAGGAATGGATGTGAAGAAAGTGATTGAAGATTTGGTCTTTAAAGGACTCCAGAGTACGAGTCCTGATACATTCAGACAAGGAGTTCCACAGTCATACAGCGTGTGCACAGAAGGAATACGGAACTATGAGGAGGTAGGAGGAGTATATGAGTTTTATAATTACTTTATAAAAAATATTCTGTATATCTGAAATATGCATAGTAACATAAATGGCGTAACACATCCACGTATAAGTCGAAAAAACAGGTTATATTTTAAGCGCTCAGCCAAGTTAACACAAAAAGAATAATTTATTAAACAAACAACATTCTGAAAATCATACAGTTACATAAAATAAAACTCTAAGACAAACCAGACGGCACTTCCGAAACAGTAACTACAGACGAATTAATCTCAAGGCAAGTGACGGCCAATGTCAGAACTAATAGAAAATTGGGTATTTTTGCGACGTTAGGATGCGGCTACGGAAAGAGCGATGCAATACGACAGCGGATCGAAACAGCTTAAAACTTCATTCTTTAAGAAAACGTTCAATAATGTTATCATATAAGTAGATCAAAATACCAAATAATTCTTGCTCTATAGAAATCGAATAGTTTGTAAAATAAACTCAGCTTCTCATCAGAAGCATGTAGCACGCAGAATGCACGCTTCTTCATTTTGCGTTTCTTCTTCAAGCATGTATTTTTCCTTATTCTGAGCGATACTTGGAGATGGAAGTTAAAATCTACATAATTATATTAATATTTGAAACTTTGTTTCAGTTTTATTGTTTAGCATGCCAGATATTTTATACTAAATATTAATTTTCATTTATTTGTTTTAGGAGGGTTTCCTTATTATTGTTGTTTAAAACTACCCCTAAATTAAACCGAACAAAACCGAAAAATCGGTCAAGCCATTTTTTGAGTATTAGCGAAAAATCTATTTATTTTTTATATAAGATTTGATTTTCCTTTGATACTACAAAACAAATATTAAAAAACTTAATAATTGTCACTATTGAGTTTCGGAACGTTAAGTTATTATCGTTTACCCGACGCTATTTGTATTAATACAGTACACAAGAGAAGTCTAACTCGTACACATTCCGCGGTTACATATAATTTGTCAAAAATAAATCGGCAGCAATCGCTCAGTTTATAACCGCGTGCTTAGTAGATCGAACAGTGTAGCCAAGTATGTCAATGCCAGCGTTTTCACTTTTTTCGTATACTTTTACTTCAACAACGGTGACGGTGAAAAATGTCTAATGAATTGTACGATAAATAAAAACTCGAACAAAAACTACCCTCACATAGCAGACAATGTGATTATTGAAATATGCAACCTAAAGAGGGTACTTTATCTTCTATATGCTAAAAATCAAACCTATTAAATCTATATATAATATAAATTATTAAATCATCAAAAGCCTGTATACGTCACACTTCTGGGCACAGGTCTTCTTACATATGAGTTAACACATATGAGTTTGGGTCATAGTACGTGTACCACAGCGCTGCGCAAATGCGGGTTGTTGAGTACAGAAAGAATGTTGATATTAAAATGTGGTGATACGGCAAAAGCAAGCTTGAAGTTAAGTGTATAGCGTAGATTGATTGAATGCCATACATTGTGGCCATTTTTGAAGAATGCCTTTGAGATATACATCACAGTAGCAAAACAACTTCAAAGAGGAAATATCCAATTTTTCAATTATAAAAATCTGCTGTTAGTCAAAGCATTTACACATCACCCAACTTAGCGTGAATAAGACTATCTTATAATATCGTCAATATAATCATTGAACAACTAACACCGGAAGAGGAGTTCCCAGGTGACTCGTCGCGATCAATCGCATTTGAAATTGCACACATATCGTTGCCAAATATTTGTTACATTATAAAAACATTGTTTCAGCTTTGTCAGTATACCAATTCTGTCTCTTATATACCATTTTTTATCATCATAGAAAAACAATTGGCCATTTATTTGATATTTATCGATGATGTGATCATGTGACCTATTTGACACGTTATATGTTGGGGAAAAAGTTTCTTCGCATTTTATATGAAGATTCATAACATGAAGTAGTTTTGGTAGTCCTCTCTTGATACTAACCTGACACTGCCTAAGGAATTCTGAAGAGACCGAAACAGGTGGAAATCTGAAGGTGCAAGGTCAGGGCTATATTGCAGATGCATTAACACCTCCCAGCCAAACTCTTAATTTTTGCCCAGTGGTTAAAGATGTATGTGATCTAGCGTTATCGTGATGAAAGACCACACACTTTCTATTAATCAATTCCGGCCGCTTTCTCTCCACTTCTTACTTTAATCTCATCAGTTGTAGGCAGTAGAGTCCGAATCGATGGTTCTGCCAGCTGTTGAAAGCTCATAATGAACAATGCCCTTCCAATCCCACCATAGACACAGCATCATCTTATTGCGAGTTAACCTAGATTTGCCAGTCTATGAAGCTTGACCGACCTTTGACCACGACCTTTTTCGCACATTCTAGTAAATCTTATCCACTTTTTATCATCAGTTATTAATTTCTTTAAAACAGTTCGGTTTCATTAAGTCTCAATAAAGAATCGCAAATCAGTATACGGCTCATTAGGTTTCTTTCAGTGAGTTCGTATGGCACCCAAATATCGAGCTTTTTTGTGTACCCAGCTTTTTTCAAATGGGTCAAAACTGTTTTGTGGTCAATTCCCAGTTCTTCAAATGTGTGCTACTCTTACTGACACTGCATTGGGTCCATAAACGTCTCAATTTTTTTCGCGGCTTGCGTTGACTTTTTTCCTTTTTTGTAATAAAATTTTAAATGTATCTAATTTCTTCACCCGATTCGTTCATTTTGACAGAAAGGAAAACAAATGAAAAATGGTGGGAAACAAAGTTTTCCTAATTTGATTCTTTTTTTAAAATGACACCTTTTTAATGTCATGAAAACTAGCCAGATACAAAAAGCACAGCCAAAGATATTTTATTACAAGTTTATACATACTATATGCGAAGACTTTTTCCCCGAACTAATATTTTAATATAGTTTTGAGGATAATTTGGTTAATTGTTATTTGGTAACAGTGTAAATAATCTGTACTATATATTGCAATTAGGCTTCGTTTTATTTACGTATGAAACAGTATTCTTACGGACAAGTTAATCATGATATGTAATCAGATAATATTAATTCTAGTATGCACAAATTTTATCTTTCAATGCCTTTCGTTGTCATTGTAAATGAACATTTTTGGAATAATATGCATTAGTTACGCATTAATTTAGATAAGTTTATAACTGTATAATTTATGAAGTAAAACAAAAACGAGAACATCTTTTATAGACAAATTTCAAGAATTGACCGCATTTTAAGAGCTTAATTTACCTATTAAAGACGGCGCCTAATATACCTTTACTTCACACTCCAGTTACTACACTTAAACGCTTGATGTTCACAGTATGTATTTATATAACTAATTCTGAAGTTTCTTCCCGAAAGCGTTTCCTGTTTTTCGACGTCCATAATTTTATAAATATCACCAAATTTTCTGTAGAGTTCATTAAGAAGGAGAGAAGCCATGCTTCTAATTATGGAAGAAGTGATGCGAAGGTTTTAGTTTACTGATACTTTGTTTACTTCATTGTGATAAGCGTTTATCATATTTATGGAGTTTAAACTGTTTGGGTTCGCACTCTTTATGTGAGAGGTCTTTTTCCACAAAACTTATTATGAGTTTTATGCACAATCCATATCATAAAAAAATTATTTATTATTCAACAATGACCATAATAAATGACCTATACTTATGACAATCTTGGTGAAGTTAAAGTAAATTAAGTATTACTGGGATTAATAATATAATACATTTAAATAATATATAGATGCGCTTGGCGCAGAATTGTTTTACAGTCTCAAAAATGTTATTCGTAGCAGCATCACGTCTTAAAATAATTGACGCTCTTGCATTATTATACTCTTAAATACACAGATATTAATAAAACGATAATTTATTATCTACTCACACAATTATTTGCTGACATAGGTAAATTTTCCGTATAGTAGCACTTTGAAATAAATACACTACACAAAATCACTTTAAAAATGTAAGTTTATTATAATCTACACGGTTTAAAGTTACTAGTCTGACACAAGCAGTCACGTTCAAGTATATAATTTGTTTGATCGAAATCACTATAAAGCGCCGAGTCCTGAAGGAAGTGGCCTACGTTATTTTTGTCTCCTTACAGCGTCGCGGGAGTTAATTTTAAATGTTTTTGATGCACTACGCGGAGTATTTCGGTTTAAGTCATTATCTATGAATGCTCAGAACATTTATTGTTGTAAGGCGAGCGAGAGAGAAAGATTCCGTCATATTCCGTGCACAAAACGTTACGCACGGATTACACTAGAGCGTTTGAATTCAAAACATTAAACCCATAACAATAGCATATAGTCTCAGTGGTCAGTTTCAAATCTTATCGATTCATAAAGACGCTTATGTGCACTAGACACGAAAAATCGTATTAATATACGAAACAAATACCTTAAGATTAAATGAAAGTTACTAATGAACAAAGTGTAAAGGCGTGGCTTTGTGCTAATCTCGTTAAAACGTTTTAAGGTTATTTAATAGGAAGGCAGTTGCATTATAATGTAACTTCTTTATTTGAAGCTGATGAATACCTCGAACTTAAAACCTTGAAAATTATACGTTGCAACAATTAGACAATATGATAGAATGAACATGAACATGTAATGGGAATGATAGGATGAATTTTTTTACTATTTTCCTATAAAAATATTATGTATGTGGCATATCTATAAAAGCTCAAAGAAACCCTAAAATTAGTGGGGAAGTTTTTTCTATACTTCCAGTTGTCTCAATGAGCCATTGCAATGGTCGATCACAAAAAGATAATGTAGTAAAGTACAAATCCGTTTACATATTTATCAATCATTATGCGCACACGCACAGACTGCGAATGTTTTGTGTGACTTCACCCAGAAGATTAGTCATAAATAATTGAAGTCAATAATTGAATTAATAAACATGAATTCTCTAAATCTAAGCAATTGGAATGGGGATTATATTTACAAAAGCTATTATGACCAGTGAATCCATCCAGTCGAATATGCACGCACTATCGTGGTGCATATATACGATACGACGCTACGCGTCACCTCATAATTGACTATAGAGGTTACGTAACCGGTGACCAGGTCACCTGCTACAATAACATAGGAAGCGATCGCGACCTTAAATTATTACGTGGCCTATTTTCACTTGTCAACATCAAGAGATATAACAAAGAAATATTATTAGATCATTATAATGATCGTTATACATTTATTCTTTCAAGTTACAAAAATTTAAGTATAATAAGCATATTACAATTAAATATTAACTTTCGTCGTTAAAAACATCTCAGATAGAAGGCATCATTAAAGTAACTATAGTTTTCAGCCATATCGAATGCAATTGCAAAAATAATAATTTACATAGCACCAGAAGCTTCACTAATGATAAAATACTTAGGTGTAACCGTGTAACGATCACAATAGATAACCATGTGAGAGCTGGCAATGACATCACCGAAGCAAGGACGCGTTATGCAACACCCACGTTCGGGTTGAATCAAGAAAATACTGTTTATGACGCTATAAAATGAGATAGTTATCGAGAAAAACTATCTACAGTTAGATCTTTAACGAGAACTTAAACAAAAAGTGCTGATATTATCTCTTCGTTTATTCTGCAGATGAATTTCGATAGACGTTTTGCTTCAGGCGGTAATTTATAATGCTGCCTACAAAAAGTACCGCGGTGACTACTAACGATTTAACTGTACAGACGCATATTATTCGTTGGTTATAACGTTATTATTAAGTATGCATACTCATAAAAACAAATTGTAACCATTCTAGAAGAATTAAAATTATTTGATCCTTTGTAGATACTATTTTGAATAGGAATTCGTCTAAAGAAGTGAATAAACAGAATGTTCGCAATAGGACGTTAGGACAAGCTATACCATGCTAATTGATTTAGACGTATTCAAGAAGTATTGATTACATATACGTGCTATTACAAATACAAGAACGATTCAAAAGTTAGGAATTAAAAAAGGTTTTATATTCACAGTTATTGTAACTATTTGAAATAATTCTTCTCGTAAATCAAGAAATGAAAGATCCGAGATTTTTTTTTAAACATTTTGCTTAATAAGCTTCATTAATTTTAATGTTGATATACAACGAATTCATGTAAAATTCTATGGACATACATGCTTCAGTGTATAGAAACGGCTATGCTTCACAGTAATGTATGTAAATTACATTACCATCTGCATCCAGAAAATTTTATTTGATTCTTTAGACATATTCAAGATTGTTTTGTTTCAAACAGGTGTAAAAACGCAGCAAGTAAGACCACACAGTGTTTATTTTATGTTTTGGCGTCGGATTATACCTAAGTAATTTCTAATTTTCACCGTCATAACGTCTATTATTTTACCGGGGAGGTGAAAGTGGAGTTGGAACTGATGATGGACGTGCGTCTGTAACAGGTGCTACTACCATCAACTTGACTGCTCGTAAAGAAAATGTATTAAAATTTATAATACAATTAGTTAAATTTCCTCTTATGAAAATAAGATTGAAACATTAGAAAAATAACTTTAAATTTTTTACCCAGAAGGATAATTTAATCGTCTTTATCTTGAGTCTCGGTTTCTAAGTTTGACTGCCTCTAATGCATTTCTCCCAAGAAAATTGCATTTTCAGAAAACAATGTCCACTCGAGTCCCAACCAGTTAGTAACCACATATTGAGCTAATAGGAATGTCACATAATAAGATAGTATGTTTTAACTCAAATCGTACACATGGTACATAATTCACCACACTGACCTGTAGCCTTCTGTCGTCATCTTTGGCGCGCTGCTCGGCCTGTCTCCGCCGCCGATCCTCATCCCTCTTCTCCCGTTGCGCCTGCGCCGCCGCCGCGTGCGCTCGTAACTCGTCCAGTCGTTTCCTTTGCTCAGCTTCGCGTCTTTCTCGTGCTAATCTCGCTCGGTCTATGGCATCTGCTTGCGCTGAAATCACATTGTTTATATTTAGAAATAGAATTAACCGGAATTTTGTTGTCTGACTCAAACTGATAAAATAAGATACTGTCTGAAACTGGTATAAGTACATTGGGTGCGCCCGTTTTGTTATTTATCCTGCATTTGGTTTGTATGATATGCAAACTTAAGGTTATAAAATTAACTCTCTGTGTAAAATATCTTAAGCGAGTACAGCATGAGGTTCTTCATAAAAGGGCGTCACCATATCTTACAGGGCCGGCGAGTGATAGGCGAGTGTTGTAAGCATTCAAAAGATACAGTATACTCTAACCATCAAGTGGACTCTTTACTAAAAAGCCACTTCACTAAAATAAAAAAAATATTATCTAATATCTAATGGCGGATCAAGTTGATTTTAAGCAAGCGCGTTTATCAAAAGTACTAACTCAAACAGCGACTTAGGTTTTTTTGCCTTAGGGTTTTATTTTATAAAGAATCTTTATTTTCAATAACTGAACTATAAAACTACCGCCTTTGTTTGACCTATTCATAGCCTCCATTAGGTACAGAACCCTTGATATTATATGCATTTAAGAAGAAATATCTGCCACTAAATGCACGTTTACCTATGGCCGATCAAATTTCTCTATCAAATTGCTTTTGTACATAATATTTGATTTGACATTAACAAGTACACACAAGGCGAGATGAGTTTCAAATTTCTGTTTGTCAGTTTTCGTGTCAGTAATTCTATATCAAGGGGCAATGGGAAATTTCTATTACCACTTGCATTCATTGCTAAATATTTATCAATCTAGTTATAATTGATATTTATTTAGAAATTTAGAAGTCTAACACTACGCTGAATGTATATATATACAGAGTCACTGCGAAGAGTTGACCAAAAGTGATCTTGCTTATTGCCCATCTTGAGCTAACGGAACAGGAAACAATTGAAGCGCAATACAAAACTAGAAATTTAAATACAATAACTAATAGCAATAACTTCACCACAATCATTCGAAATTTCTAAAACCTATACGGCCATATTTTCAAAGCTGATTTCTAAAGATGCTATTGTTGACCATAACAAACGAGGTACAACGGTTTAGCGTGTGGGTGAAAGTGAGCTTGTTTTGATTACCTCAGTTATATATAATTGATTGGGTGAAAATATATCGTGCCGGTATCAATAAAGAAAAAGCTATAATAAAACATATTAAAAAATAGTAAAAAACGCCACCTAATTCGTCTTAACGACACTTCGACCCAATTACCAACATATTTCTACATCTAACGCGTAACATACCTATACGAAGATACTATAGGAAGAATTATAATCTCTCACATATGACGTATATTTTTATCATATTGCTTTCCATGGAAGTTTTATGATACGTGTGTACGATTAAATAACGGTTTTTCACTTCCAATCTTTCTAGAAAACATAAAACGCCATGTCGGTCGGAGAACGTCCGAGATCAGATTAATAATCTCGATATTATCAGAAACACTTGAGCTTATAATAAGCTAAGGAATTCTTCACCAACTCTACCCGTAATACGTAACCTAGTTTCACAGAAGGGCCTAATTTCATCGAATTGATAATTTCGACAGCCCTCTTGAACACGTGACATCAATCGATACACACATGAATGAAGCGCTCGCACAATCGATAAATGATAACCAGTCGTCTATTGGATGTTTTGTAAATACCGAGTCATTCAACAGGAATGCCGCAGTCGGGATGTCTACCGGCCGCCAAGAGATTTACCAAGCTCGCATGATAATAGGGCTGTGATTAGAATATTCGTATTCACTAAAGCTAGATTCGCAGCAAAACAATTAATTAATACAACAGAATATCCTTTTTTTAATCGAGGAGGAATCCGTTTTATCCTATCCACCACTGGCTATGTGGTGGACGTGTGTGGGGCTCTCCCAGTACCTGGGCACTGGGAATACCCACTAAAACTCCCCGGTAGCTCCATTGCCCCTCGCGAGGGTGAACTGGGTTCTGTCAAAGCAATTCACCAGTCCACCCTCAGACAGAATATCCTAAAATTATCTTGACAGAAAATGAATCTAGGTTCAACGGCCCAGCTAATATGAGGAGCAAAAAAGTAGCTACAGTACAGCTAAACAAGCTGTCCATAACCTCATACAGTATTTTGTTGTGGCATCGTTATTGCGAATGAATCTCAACAACGACAGTGAACTATCATCGTTAGATCATTAGGGTAGTTTCATGTTAAGACTTAAAAATACATAGTCTTTCCTTTTCGTCCACAGTTACTACAGGTTAGCTAAATAAAAATTTGATTAGATTCGAATAAGTCAGACTTTGACGACCATTTAGTAGATGTGTCCACATCTCAAAGCATAATACCAATGTATATAGTATTCGGCTAATTTGCAAATAAAACTGCAAGTACTCCGACGAATTCCATTCATCCAAAAAAGTCGTGAATACACTTCCCTTAAACAACATTGTCCGTAGCATCTGAGATTCTTTAAGTAGACTATTTAAGGAAACATTGGCTGGATTACAACTCTTTATATCACTCGCTAAAGCGCACTATCTTTGTATAGGGTACAGAGAAGAAAGCAAAATATTTATACTCAAACAAAAACAAAGGAGAGAAATCAAGGTCATTGCGCAAGAGTGCATTATCATTTTTCGTTGCGTGTGCGAATATGTATAAATACCATTTCATTGTCAATGTTTCAATGGCCATGTTAACAGAGAAGGAAAATTTAAATATTAAAAGCATAACCATTAAAGTATTTATATACTGAGTTATTTTGAGGCTCATAGTAATACCCTTTTTAGACATATTTCTCGTATTGCTCTGCAAAAGCTAGGAAAAAAGGCAAATTCCAATAAAATCCCTTTATTTTAAAACCATATTGAAATTAGCTGAGTAAATTTATTCTCCATATTATACTATTCGTTCAATAGTCAACAAATATTAGTCGTCGATTCGATTGAGAATACATTGAAGTTACAGGTGTCGAGGAAAATGATGCCTGGTTTTCCTTAAATACGACATAACTATTTGTTTAGTGCTTTTAAGGAGCTACATACTGTCATTTACAAACAATTTTTGGCACTAACAGAAAGGCTGTTTCATAGATGAGGTGGCGTGTTTGATCGTCTCATTTGATAAACTCCGTTCTATATCAAGAATGTACATTTTACAGTCAAACAGGATGTTTGTGAAATTTCTTTAACATTGTGAGCTTGAGTTTCAGACAAACACCGTACATTTCAAACTTAGGTATATAAATGCATCATCGTTTTATTTTTCTTGTAGCTTAGTCTGTTAAAGGAGTATAATACACTTACTGTACATACAGTTTTACGCCCAATCATTTACTTAAGCAATGTTTATTACTACTTTCTTAAACCACTATCAGATGGTGAGCAGAACAGTGAGCACGCAAATCCTAGAAGCATTAAAGCAAATGAATTGATGTTAAACAAACAAGGTTAGAAGTTTCATCCCGAGTCACGACTCGGTTAGATCTACTTTTACCCTACTTTTACCCATAATAACGCAGGTTTTTTGCAGTTGAGTTTGCAAGTCTAGATCGACAATGGCTAGTTTTTGCTGTTATACAAAAAATTAAAACAGACGGCATAAAACGTCTAGGAGCTTCTGAAGCCAACGATTTGAAAGATGTGGTTTCTTCTGATTTTATGGAAGAGTAATGACGATCACAAACATTAATTTTACTCCATAATCTAATCTGGAATTATTAAAGCATTATCGGATGAAATGTTACCATCGAGTGACCCAAGACTTATTCGAATTTGCTGAATCTCTTGATAGAATTATAACACTGTTAAACTCGGATAAACAAAATCAATTGTCAGTTTTTCCCAAATTAATACAATCATAAACACAAAATGATCTTAAATATGGTCCAAACTTGCTAAGCAGATATTTTAACAGAATTAAGACATGCAGAGCATTGAAATCTGAATAGTGGGTTATGATACAGAATTAGTAAATGTATAATATATAGATTAGATTGGACGTTCAGTTCAATATTTATTGATAAAAGCTGCTATAATAATAAAACTACAGAAGGATAATGGAATGACTTGACATAAACACAACGGAAAACTGAGTCACTGTCATGTCACGTTGAGCAGAATTGTGTCATCAGGAAGGCTTGTTTTACGGAAATTAGGTGTGAGCCAAGAAATCAATATACATCAAATGAAAATAATTAAGTCAAATATACTGATTGAAAGTTTGAAACAATTTAATAATAAAATATATTGATTGCATCCAAAAATAGACAATAAACCAATTGGGAGTAATTTAACCCTCAACTGATGAGGTATAAGCAATACGCACGCACCAACTGTTTAAGTACTTTAAGCATTTTAATGGTTAATTGATTACAAGATGTTAAAAGGTCAATTTTATTTTAAAGACAAGTTACAGCTGATGATCCTTGCTAACTAACAGCTAATAAATGGATAAATAATTGATATTGCTCTTGTTGAAATGAGATGCTAATGCTACCTATATTTTTCCAGTGACAGCAATGTCACGAGATTTCAGTTAGTGACTCAAAATCATAGATACGAAAAGTCATTGGAACGCAACACCGCCTTACGAATTGTATATTTCAAACAGAACATAAAGGGAATTAAGAATACAAAATGAAAGTCAAAAGGAGACAAATCTAAAGACTCAAATGATTATTGTAATGGCATATCAGTTGATAACTGCAACGTTATCGTAATTTACTTAATAACAAGTATGTTTTGAATTAAGTTTATACTGTAAATTTATACCTTTATTGGGTACTTTTAATACCTTGACCTTGGAAATTTTATAACATGCTCAATTACAAAGCAAATTGAGTACATTCAGGCCCTTCTAGGTTTAATAATAGATATACAGCACGTTATAATACTTTCTATGGTGTTAAAATTTTGCGTTAATCGGACAACGAACGGTGGACACAGGGAACTTTAAGATGTCCAAAGTAGATGTGATAAAGGTATATTTAGCATTTTTAAAGGGTTCTTTCGTGGTATCGAGATGTTTCGATATTTGTGCAATCGCACAATCAGCTAAGGCATGTAAAAATAAGATGATGACATGTCGATAGTGTATCAAGATCAATGGAATGCATAGTGTCGATATTGGGTCAAACGTGTTTACAACTTGGTATTGTGTTCTGTTATTGATTTACTGATAAAAATGTAATAGATTCTTAGTATTATAAATTACAAAAGAAAGGAAGACACTTTTTATTCTGATAAGACTTGTAAGAGCTATTTACCTACCGATTTAAGAATGTTTTTCAAAATACAAGATGATAACAATAGCCAAAATACTGAAAACTAAAAGAAACACAACGTTCATGCCTGACATAGAAATAGCGAAGACAACGTCGTAGTTAAGTACATATGTTTTCTTGATCCATATATACTCTCTGATCCATATATAATCTCCACATGGATTGTAATATGGATCAAATATAGCTGTGGCTTCTATCAATTGATAAATGGATTCGATTACTGGATAATGGCTAACATACGCAAGTTCAAGGCCCAATAAATATGCGAAATATATTCTGTTGACAAAGGCTAAGAGAAAACCAATCACGCGTTCAGTTTATTAAGTGACGGAGGTTTGCAAATTATTGAATGTTTTTTAAATATTAAAGATATGGACGAAATTTTTAAAGTTATGACTGTCGAGATTCGTGACCAATGAAACGTTACGAACAATTCGATCATGCCGAACGGAAGGAGGAATATTATAAATTAATTAATATTGGGTTCTGATGAACCCATTTAGTTGTAAGGATTGTGTGAGGTGTGTATTACTATTAATGTGAATGCAGTATAATGTTATAAGAAAGATTAATAGAGTATCATTGTATGTAGTATTGTAAAGTTTAGATGTCCATTGCTCATCTCAGTTAAAATAGATTTGAAATTTAGAACGCAGGTAGTCCAAAGCCTGGATTGAAAAATACGCATTTAAATTTTTTCAAGCTCGGCACCCATTGATGAAGTTGTGGGCGGTTAATTAATTATTAAATCAATAATGAAGTACCACGTAAGCCGAATGAATGGACAATGAAATTCGGCAATTTGACTGCACATTTTAAAAATGATTTTATTAAAACAACAATAAATGAAGGCGATGAATAATGAAATCAAGGTCATAATGATCTTGAAGAAAAAGAGAACCGGGCGAGCTAGAAGCTACAGATGTAAAGTCCAAGTTGGGAAATGGGTGGTATGCGTTTATTACTTGAAAGTGCAATTATTGGTATTTCACAGATAGGACGACAAAAAACACGAAGTCTTAATGTTATATATAAATTGTTGTTTCCATCGTTGTCTTGTGATATGATACTTCTGTTAATCAATACCAGATGCGGCATAATCTTCATCCATTCGTTATGATTTCGTAAGCGACAGAGATAGAATAGAAATAAATAAGGAGAAAGGTACATGGAAGTATACTCTTTACTTACTTAATATCGAAAATATAATTAACACGAAAAAAAAATTATACTCTAAACAAAAGTCGAAGATCAAGATAGCAATAACTTAACTCATACACGAAGGTGGTTCTGGGTTTATTAATAATATAAAACAGAGGGCAATTAGCAAAAAAGATACACATAATATAAACATAAAATCAAATAGACTAAATCAAATAAAAAGGCGATTTAAGGGACATTGCCTCCGGCAATAAAGATACTATATGAATGCGAGAATATGAGACCTCTGTATTAGGAAACGCGACCTTGCCGACCGTTCAGTCAACTTGTCCTGTCTAAATATATAAAATGAACTTAATGCAATCTGCAATAAAGACTTCATTTCGACATGACAGTTAACAAACAAGATTAACTCCTATACAGTGGTAATAAGGATGCGATTAAATTTGCGTGGGTGATTGTTCGGAATTTTAGATGTAACCTTACTGCAAGCCTACAGAGGAAAACTGGTTAAGCGTGAGTCAGATTTTAATGACGGTTCGAAAGTGTCATCAAAATATTCAATATCATCAAAACGTCATCGACCATCTGTCTGTCAAATATGATGATGTCACTGGCATGAAAAAATGGTTTTCAATTTTAGCTTTACTAAATATTTGACAGTCTAAAATAAAAAGACGAGGTAATTCAGGAAATTTTTAGTTCGCATTCATTTCTTGAAAGAAAATTCGCCGTGACAACGAAAAAAACCCAGTACGATTTTTATGTAATTCATATATAAGATCAGATCAGGTACAATATTTGAATAAAATCGTTTTGTGATCGAAATCTGAGGAATCCTAAAAGCGTGGTTATCGATATGTCGACCTTTTAACACCTACAGATCGAGTGTGTGGACTTAAGATGCTGTCAATTAAGAAATGCCTTTCTAGAACTTACGAACATCGGAATTTAGGCGTGTCAAAGCCGAATAAATTAGTAGTCATTTTCCTCTTTATTGCAAAGGTTGATCTAAAGGTCTGATTTAAAGAATTGTAATAATAGACGTATAGAAGGAAAGGAAAGGCGATAATACATTTGTTGTTTTGGTATGAATAGTAAATCTAAATTTAACAATAAAAAAACGATATTTTACGACGATACGTGCATTTAATATGTTTTATAACTACTGCTTTGAAATTGAATTATTTTTTATCATAGCAGTTTCTGGACTAAAAAATATCAAATACATTGATATTTTTTCTTATAATTAATAAACTATTGGAAATGAAACTAAAGTCAATATATATGCATGTGTATGTTAGTGTGTTACTTTGATGTATGAAATTTGCGTATATGTATTTTAGGGAACGGCTAAAGACAAATTGCTTTTTTCTTAACTTTATTTATTATTCAAGAATTCAACTACGTATGTCCTAAAATCTTATGAAGATAGCAGTCAAATTACTCGCCTAAACTTAAGTGTTGCGTTTCAGCGGCACCTATATGGTGTAAAGTAAATATACCTGAACGTATCAAATATCGACAGTGGAAATATCATGCCAGGTCTGACAGAAAAACTATTAGCACTAAAAAAAAAACTTATCACAATAACAGACTGTCATCCTACGTCAATGTTACAGATTAGTGTTGTTTATATCAATTAATTTACTTCAATTACTATGAACCTACTTCTGTATACAATATTAGATGAAATTGATCTTAAGTACTTACATACAAGCTAGAAAAATTGCCTTTTGAATTGATGTCTTTGGACTCTCAATATCGTAATGCTAAACGGAAAAGGCAAGAGATTTGATATTTGAGCGAGGACTTATGGTTCTTTGACTTATCGGTTGTGTCGTTATGGTTTCCGCCAGTATCAAGTTTTCTGCTAAAACTTTAATTTGTCATAAATAAATGTCAAAAATCATGTCATAAATGTCATGACTCATAAAGTCATTACATTCATGACATATTTTGAGTAAAGAAAAGTCTTGGAAGAAAACTTGATACTTATATTTAATTAGTGCTAATAAAATTTTATATGTCAACCCCAATACATTTTTTGGGTTCCTCTGAAGGTAGTACTAGAAAAAATTGAGTTGAGAGAAAAAAGTGGTAGGTATTACCAATTGTTATAATTGTAATCCTTGCCTGATGGTAAAGCAACATGGGACACACCTTCACTAGCCCACGTTATATAAAGGAATACTTATAACTATTATGTTTAAGTACAAACATTTTTCTGCTTTGTTAAATTTGGGAAAATCCTATCTATAAAAACTTTATCACACAACAATCATTAAGTATTATGATTCAAATTGCCTATTATGTTTAAACTTAAAACTAACTTATGTCAAGGTCAAAGTTTGTATTTTCGCTTGGCAGACCACCTAGTGGTTATATAAAATTATCATAAATATAATTAATTCACAAAATAGCAATAAAATAGCACAGGTTACTTTAGGTACCTAACCGGATGATAAATATGTAATCAAGCAAACACCAGGTGTTCTAACAATGGTCTACAGTCACATATTTTTTAAACACTGGATTATATTGACAGCCTTTTTTACTGTTTTGTATTAAGTCATAAGTCTAAACGACTTATTTTATTAAGACACAGACCCATAACTGTTTTAACTTCTTAACTAATTGAAACTTAGGGGAACTAGTCTTTCTGGTATACTTTATAGGAACTTTGTAATTATTACTTATTTATTGCTATTAATTAAAATATTGTGATAAATATTTACTTACTTTAAAAATCACAAACCCACAAATTACTTATTTGGCTATAAAATGCTTCTTTCAAGAGAAACAAAAATGAATGGAAAACCAAGAATAAATAATTTTGGCCGTAATATAGATTGATAAGTCATAAGAAGACATGAAAGCCTCACCGAGAGTAGGAATAAATAAAAAAGTCCATCATTATGTGTCATTCTAATTCAACCACTATCAAAATGTACATTGTAGAATTTAATTAAGTAATTAAAAGTAAGAAAAAGCACTACCCAAATTTTGTTAAAAATATGAAACAATAAAGATGTTAAAAATATGAAACAATAGAGGAATAAGTAATAAGTAAAATGAATAAATATGATCTTAACTGTTATATACAAAAAGATGATTGTCATAATACTGAAGAGGAATTAATATGTTTAAAAAGTGGTAAAATGTGTACTCAGGATAACCTCTACCTGATGTAGAGGCATTCAGTCCATGCAGATGACTATATTTCTCAAGTGATTCTTTTGAACTAAGCGACGAGAATGAGTCCATCCCATATACCCTAGTTATCGCCTATATTGAGTTTAAATGGGAAATAGTAAAGAATTATTCCACATTGTTCATAAAATTGTACAGTATAGCATACATGAGCACCAACATAAAAACCTCTATGAGTTTGGTGTGTACATAATGCAGGAATATAAAGTCAATTTTTTCAAGGTTAATGAATTTATTATTAATTACATGTCAGTGGTTGATCAGTGATTTGAGACAGTGAAAATTTATAAGATACCACTAATTTAGTTTATTTAATAATGTATGAAGTACAATATATCAGACAAAGTAGAATTTCTATTGTGTAAGAGGTGTACCAGTATACTGAAAAAGAACATTAATCTACAAAATTATGTATTATTTGTATTCCATGAAATATGGTCTAATTTATATTTTAAAGAAGATCAAAAGAGAAGTTATAGTAGTAAATGCACTTTTAAAATCAGTAACTAAACAAATCCCCAATTTTCTATTGTTTTAACTTATACTAATCTTAAAGTAGATCACCAAGATAAATAACTATTCCAATGACTAAAAAACTTACTATGGTTTTCAGTTTTTGCACTGTTTGAATTATGTGGTATAAAGTATCTAATAGACTATAAAATATTAATCTCATATAAATTGACGAACAGCCTGAGTCTCAGTTCTGGCTGGGGCAGTTGACATAACACAAATATTTGTTCTCGGGTTATGGTTTTTTTAAATACTGATGTTAGAAATTTAATTTTAATAGAAATCTTATTATTATTTATAAAATTATTGAAAATTAATTTCCTGAGCATTAGTTGCACTCCCAACCCATGCACTCTAACAGATTAGCTGACTGCTTTGACTGCTTAGCTATCCTGGAGACTTGTGTAGTCCAAATCAATTAAGTTTATTGATTTGATTGGTTGGACTACATTAAAAGTTAAAGTCATGATGATTGACCAAAAATGCAACCAATTTGCAGTTTTATTTTAACAAATAATATTTAATTAGAAATTCTTGAATGAAATATTTTAATAAATTATCTGATGTACTTTTACAGTGCCTATTTAGAAAAATGTTGTTAAAAATTTTGAACTAGATTATAATAAAGCTAAAATTTACTGAAATTAACTTGTCTAACCTCGAACATCTGATGATTGATGACACTGATTTTGTTTTTAAAATAAGTAGATTAGATACTGAGGCATAGATATCATGAGTTTGATAAAAAGCTATCAGGTAAGGATCAAAATCATCTACATACTGCCACTAATCAACAATCAACCAATATTTTATTAGCTCTATCGATTACAAGTACAGTTCTAACTAAATTCAAACACATTCAGTGAACAGGTACAATGTACACAAAATACGTCAATGCCCAGTGGCTAGGCTAGGGTAGTCATAGGCGATTAGCCTCTTTAAATCAGAAGTGAATGAACATAGATAATTAAACCTCAAGAGGCTAAATAAGCTTGAAATTACAGTGGAAAGCCAAAAATAATCAAATGTAACGGTAGCTAGCCACACTTTTGCCAAAAGAAAACCGAAGTGACAAGTACATTGTGATAGCATCGGTACCACATTCCTGTTGTCTGACAACTATTTTGCTAATTTTAGAACATACCACGACGGTAAAAAGGCGTCCGAATAAAGATGAAAAACAAAACATTGGATTGTATAGAACATCGTTTCACAGACGTTCTCGAAACTCACAAACCCACGACGTGGGGCCACGACACGGTTTAGGGTTAGACAAATTTCAATCACATTTAGCACTAAATAGGCTCCTTTCAACGACAATTGCACATATACCTTTACTTTCAGCGGTTTCGGTAATATTTTTCACGTCATCAACCATCTTGCTGGATGACAGTCACTCACTATTCACTTTTTATTCGAACATATTTCGAAAACTCATACTCGGTTCACTATTTTCAGACGGCCAGCCAGCGATCTATACGAAGACACTTCGTTCCGTTCACTGCCAATGACGTACGGCGGACGAACGATGAGATGGCGATTGCGATTCCGAACGTACATTTACTAGTGTCAAACTTCAAATCTTCTTATTTAATATTATATCTGTTTATGAAAAGTAAATAAATATCATAATTGCGAATAAATATTCAGAATAACAAGTAAAAATAATTTTTTGAGTCACTATACAAAATAAAAGTGCATTTTAAAAAAGTCAAATAACTATGAAGTTTCCAGTGTTTACATTGAGTATCTTCAAAAGAGTTATTAATTTTAAGCTTTAATAAATCAGCAATGTACGATAAAACTAGTTATTTCTCAACTGCTACTGCCATCTCGCGACACTATAACACACTTGTTGTATATTGATAGATAGCAAAGTTGCCATACCACTAAACTAAAGATTTAAAAAATATAAAATATACTTTTTATATACAGTACAATAAATTTTGTATTCAGTATTAAAATTAGCCCTTTTAAAAATATTTATATTATTAATTTAAAAATCAGTGTAATCAGTTAGTGTATCGGAATCACACTACCATCTAGCGTTGTTTTGTAATACTTCTGACTCATCTCTACAAAAATAGCATGCTTGGAAATAAAATACGTTTGGTTTTGCATTTTTACGAAAGATGGTAGTTAATATGTAAAACAAATGCCTATTTAATTATTATTTTTAACTATAATTACGATTGTTACCATTCAGAAATAATTAACTTTGTAAAGATTAATTTCAAAACATCACAAATCCTTTTCTTCCGGGTACTGTAGAGACATTTTTTATAAGTGTTTTAAAATTCACTGCAATTTAGTACAAATCAAAAGGCGATGCTAGTGGGTTGTATGATCGTGGGAATAAGGGACGTATTACAAATGCTGTAAATAAAACGATTTATCGCTTGATTTTTGCAAGGTAGCCAAAGCGTTCACATTCGTTTAGCTGATGATTTAGTTGTTACAGCTAAGACCCGGAAATGGACGCGCAAAGGACTGCACAATTTTTAAAAGCCACTCTCCTCCTTTTAAAACGAACACGAACAAGTTAGAAATTAAATCAAATTCCTTGTCTTACCCACACATGGGAACGTTAAAAGGTCTACTGAATGTAGTCGACGAATACGTATGCCGGGGAGAAATAATCCATCTTGGTCAGTCGAAATTCTAGAAAAAGGTTAATCAACTAATCCAACTTAACCAGGCAACTACCGAAAAATATAAAGTATACACTGGAAGTGTATTCTTTTGCCATCTGTCGCAGTGCCACAGAAGAAAGGTCTTCGTCGTCTAGTGAAACAGTATGTCAAGAAACGAAATACATAGATAAAAATAATATTAACATTGAATCCTAGTACATTTTACTTTCGTACTACTTAAGTTAAAATTGATATTACTCTTTTCTTTATATTATAATCTCTCATGGCAATGATAACTATAAAGGGCCCTACGTTCCTTGAAATTGCATGTAAACTTCCCCTTCAGCCATTCCTTGTTGACAGTACAAATTTAAATCTCAAGTTATAAGTCGTATAAGGACTTACCAAATCTCTGTTGTTAGTCTACTGGTTAATTCACTCACAATTTGCGCTTTCTACTAAGAACTTCATCAAAATAATACAGTTAAGATCTTTCTCGTTTTTTGGTCGGCTTAAACATAAACAGATAGTCATTAGGTACTTATCTTTCCAATTCATTGCTTCAACGGAAACTGTTTATAATTTAGGAAGATCAGAATAGTACAAACATCAACTTTAAACCACGACATTGGCACGCTGAAATAGCATTTAACGAAAGGGAATAAGGTTTATGCGAGGTCACATTAGTTAGGATTTTATTCACTGGGTGTCTTAACAAGGCTTCGTCATCCGGTGGAGATTTCTCTTTCCTATTACATTATCCTGCCTTTTTGAAAACCTTTATGGACAATTAAGTAAGTACATTCCTTGAATAATATTATTAACTTTTATTTCAAACCAATCAGTATTTATATCTTAGTAGTAACAAAACAATTCTTACATTATGTTAGTCATGGGTAAATTATACATTTTATTTGCTTAATAATTTTCATTTGAAGGTCGTACAATTTCTAATTCAATTAGTTTTTTTCTTGAGTAACTCTTTGGTGTTTTGAGCGATCTGGTTGTAATAACGAAAATAAAGTAATTCAAGCCATTTTAGGTCGTGGATGGATGAATGATTAACATTTTAAATTTGATCTTCCTCGTTATTCGAAAGCTTTAAGCTGTTGGTCCTGGTTATTATTACGACGGCCCAAGAGTCTATACAAGTTCCATTAAAACCACAATCCACTTCTTCCATCGTAATTCCAGACAATTCAAGCGTTCCAATCTTAATTCCAGATATTTCAAGAGTTCCAGTTATAATTCCTGATAATTCAGGTATTCTAGTCATAATTCTTAACGATACTTTATTTTTATCTTCCACCTTAAAAGTGATTCTCTTATATCAGAATGCTATAGTAGTGACCTTACATTACGCATATTCCAGTAAGAATTTGTAACTATACGAATTATGGCTGGAACGCTCGAACTATCTACGAACGAACTATCGGCTTGCTGATTCGAAATTCCTCTTATATCGTGAACAAAGTAGGCTAAAGCATTAAAAATATAGATATCTACTTATCGTATAAAGTTTGTTCACTCCAATAACTATTAAATTTTAGATAATATCTGGCTTAGTAAAGCTATCAGTTTCTCTATTACAAATGTTCGGTGAACTTAAGCGAACTTAATCATTCAAAAGAGAACGGATACTAGATTTAATATTAACCGTATCCAATGTAACAGCATGAATTACAGATGCAACTTTTAGACCGAACTTACTGGTATTACAATAAATACTATTTTTGAAGTACAGGTATCACACTTAATTTTATTACTATTATTATTTAACACTTTATTGTACACAAATTACCAGATGTTTAAAGAAGCATGTTGATATGAAAATGGTTAGGTTTATATTTAGCATGGCTTATTTTGTATTATAATAATATATATATTTAAATAGCACAAAGTACTTTGGCGAGAACCGCTGCCGAAAAAGCGCTATGTAACTTGGAGTTTGGCAGTTTCAAACTTTTATGTCATGTTAATAAATTTATTAGTAATAAATAATTAAAAAAAAAGATCCTACACAAAAAAGAACATGCTTTAACTGTGTTAATTAAGGGTTATAATTATACTTCGTGATGTATTACAATATATAGGTAAAAGAGAAAATTAGCGAAGGTCAGCATAAAGATATTATGTTGATTTTGATCCTTATCGTTGATAGGGAATTGACCTGGCTTTCTGTGGAAAAGTTAAATTGATTATAGGTGAAAATAATGTTTCCTTTCCGCTATGATAATACCTAAAAAATCAGCCAATCGTTTCACATGTAACAGGTATGTAACTGCCTACCAAATTATACAGATAAAACCAAAAATTAACCACGCCTTCATCACTGGCTCACAATGTAGAGACCCTTCCTTAAGAATATTTTCAATTACCACATTACTGCTCCAATTCAAGGCGAAATCCGGCTTTGCTTATGCTGTTGGGTGCAATCTGAACGTTCAATGTTAACTTAAATATTATATGATTTCCAATAAAACCGGTTCAGTATGCAGAATTACGCTCGTCGCGAATATTAATTAAAAACTGTTTTGTTTAAAATAATTTTGTTTAAATAAAATTTCTTTTTTATATTATCGACCTAGATACCTACACGATAAGTAATTATAAATAGACCTTGATGTGCGATTTATCTATGTTAGAGTTATGCAAATACAAATCAAGCTTTACAGTTCAATTTTAAATTCATTAGCTTGGGCATAAGCGAAGTCCAACACGTATCTTCTTATAACTTCTATACTGGTTTTATATGCAAGATAGATAGTGAATCGATGCATGAAATCCATAATCATCACATCTCAGACTGGTTTCCCAAACGGTAGATGTCTTATATTTTGGACTAAGGTAGTAATGTACGCCAAATATAGAAATTAACCAAATATCGTTGTGAAATATGTTATACGTTTAATATGTTAAAAGATATTCACATTAAAAATATTTGCCTATCATTATGTCTTGCAACATAATGAACGAAGGTTTTGAATGCATAGTAAACGGGAAACCCAGTGGCAACCCGATTGGTTTGAGTTCGTTACTCGATGACAAGGTTGTTCTAATAATTAATTCGCTTTTGAATTGGCCGGGTAATCGTGGTGCGTTTACATTGTAGGCTCGATTGCTTGTATCGCCGGGTGACTGGCCAGTGTGCGTTTGACTTTCGAACGCGATTGCTTGATGCGCGCTTAAAAACAAAGCTGTCAAAAATTGGCGGCAAACGAGTTCATTACATACGTAAAATCTTACCTGAAACAAATTAAATAGTTAATTAGGTGTTAAAACTGTGAAAGGCGTGACGTTAAAAAATGAAAATTATAACTTATATTTTGTGAATTTAAAAGAGAAATTAAAATTTGAATTCTGTCGGAATCGTAATGCAGTGAGAGTGATTATTCGGTGAAAGTGATAAAGGATATATTTTATACAAAATGAGGAACTATTTTTTATTCGGAGGTGCCTTTATATTATTTGCAGTATTAATAGGTAAGATGAATTTATATTATTTAATATTATTTAAAAAGTATTTAATTTTTAAATTCTTATTTGTAATCACGGTGGTGAAATGAAGACTGTATTTAAAATACTTACTCTAATTTACGTATAAAATCTATCTTTTAAATATTTTATTTTTGTTTACATTCCATCATAATCACACTACGCTGGTTTACTATGTGATATTCTTATATATAGAATACCTTAATTATTTTATTATTTCCTTAAAAGTAAACACAAAAGAAAACATAGTATGTACCAATTTTTTAGTTATAAGTGTACATAAGTGTCAGCAAATATACTTTTTTTTAAAACTTCAATCAACCTGTAGGAAGTGGAACAATTCATGGATGGCTATAGAAAGGCAAAACAAGATAACAAGTTTACTCTGATTTATTTACTAATAACTTATATACTATTAATTTCTTTTACTAGGATCCAACCTGTGACAGAAGTACATCACTTCTGTCACAGATTGAGTACTTCTGTTTTAGTTTGTACGTTCTACTGTAAGGGATTAAGTATAAGTAATCTTTTTATAGCATCCTGCAATTTATTTAATAAGATAAACCACTATAATTGTACCTTGGGTAACTACTTGGCAAACAACCGTACTTGGATAGTGGATAATAAGACATTATTTTCATTGATGAAATTCTGATTTGCAATGCAAGTTATTTAAAAATAAATTACTTATGGCAGTAATAATGTGCAACGGAAAATAATTGATATTATTTACCTAGTTCCTCGATATTTTACATAAGTTTGGATTTTTGGTAATAATTACATGTTGTTCAATTACTCATATGCTAAGAATTAGTTTGCTCTAAAAGTCAAAAAGTTTCATTTGCATATTCCCTTAAATTTTTTCCTGATGAATTTTTATTTTAGACGTGCAATTAATGCCACAAAAATGGATTTAAACATATATTTATACATATTAAATTTCTAAAATTTAAGCTTGGACCAGTTATCATCGCAAGCAAGCAAACAGAATGTTTTTAGTTTATTTAGACTAAACCATCAACAAAATATCGCTCCCGCTGGAATCCAAAAAGAAATCAATCAATAAAACAAATAATTAAAACAAATCGATAAAGGACTTACGCTGATTTAAATCTTCAATCTGATAAAATTAAATTATCAGCCAAAATATTCTCATAAGTTGAAATCGCATGTTAGCCGGGTTGCTTATAACAATGATTTGCCCTGAGACTAAGAAGCCTCGGAGGCGAAGAAGCAACACTATTTTTAAATGGAAACAAGTAATAATTTCTTTAAAATATTGAAATAATTAAACGATCTATTTTTATTGAACAATCGCCGCTTCTATGGTCTAGTTTGTTTTGTTTTGTTGTAGTGCTTCCTCTAAGTTTGCTTGGCAAGCTAACACCATTTTACATAAGTCTACCGCTATAACAATAACGTTAACAACATTTTTGAGTTCCTCCAGTTGGAGGTTAAATAGCCAGCCCCAGTTGAAGAATCCAGGTGTAGTTCGCTTACATCTTCGGCCTACACAATCTATCTCGGTTTACTTACAAACAGATGAGAGGCCAAGAACTACCCCGTTAAGGGGAATATAAAAGCAATCTAATTCTTTTCACGGTTTTAAAATAAAACATCAAAAAATAACTCAAATGTTTATTAAATATTAATAACTTCACAAATAGGTCAATTTGTTTTTAAAAATAACAAATTTGAAACTAAAAGGAACTGACGAGTATTCGTCCGCCTAAATAATTGATTAGTTCTTGATTACTTCCCATTTAAAACTGGTATTACTATACCAATTACTTATCCATTTGAAATTACGTATACACAGTTGTTAATGATCGCATTAGCTTAAATAAAATACTAGTAACTACTTTCACTTTGATAACTTTTCCATAGGTTTGTAATTAACTTAATCCGGTATTTTAGTCGCCATTTATAAGTGAATATGATCTGGTTTGAATGTATTTTACATACCACTTTCGCCATGCAGAGATGCCAGGACAAAGATATTATTTGATTTATAATATCTTTGTTGTCTGAGTTTCAATAATTTATCTACGTTTTCGTTCGAAGATTTAGCTTATGAGACGTTGATTGTAGACACACTTCACGTATATATTATGCTCCATAAGCAAAATCATGCTTAGATTACTGAAATCCAGCATAAGTCAACGCTATCAATAAATAATGCCGTTTAGGCCGCATATTTTGTCACTTGCAATGGAATATTTATTTATACGTATTTCTCGTTGAACTTAAATTCTAATATTTGGCCAGAGACAGTTTTATTATACTAGAAAAGGAAAAACCCGAAAAACGAGAGACGAACTATTTAGGCTAGTCCATGCACCAGAGGACTGATTGCAAGGTGTGGAGGATTTTTTTTCTGCTTTGTCTGGGTCCATAATAAATTGTAATGAGTGGGATTACGTGCTAATTAGACTATAATCACTAACACTATACATTGTATCGTAGTACAATCTTACGCAATATCGTGAAGTGAACTTAACATGGGCTTATGTCTCTTTCTATCGCAGTCCTCGGTTGGTTGTAAAATAAAGATTAAATACCCTGTACCTATTGGAAATAACTCCTACAGACTGCTCTGATAGGATCTCTTTTCAACAAAGTTCTATGAATATAATATAAATAATTTTGTCGATCTTATCTCTTTTTATTTGTAATTTACTTATATCTCTTCCCTAGACCATCATAATTTCACTCTTTCAGCCATGACTGATTCACTACCTGCCAACACGACCAAGAAAAAGAAAATAGCAAACATTAAATCAAATTAAAATCTAATGTACGCATCTAATATAAATATACTAAATAATATCGAGGTGAGAAAAACATGATTATATTATTTTATAATACTGTAATGTATATTTATAAAATATAATATTATATCTCCACATATGACAACCAAACCCAACATTTTCGTACTGCCTTTGTTTAAAAATGTATTGTAACCTATTATAAACTTATATGTTTAGATGAAGTCCGATGATCTTAATTATAGGTAAGATAATAACAAAATCTATCTTTCTTATTGTATACTTGTATAATAAGTTACGTTTTGAGTAAACATTGGATTTTTTTATATATTTTATGTAAATAGTTTGTAAAAACGTAAGTGTACTTGCATATATGCAAAATAGAACATTTTAAATCTTAATTTAGAAACAAAATGCCTAATAAAAATGTACGTGATGTTTTAAGGACATTCTCACGACATCCTAAACCAGTTTACTCGGTATACTCTACGGTCATGCGCAAGCGCTGCTATCGTCACAAACGATAACGGTATCTTGCACTGACACCTGACATACTTGCAGTAAACAGGACTGTGCAGACTATATATAAATGGGTAATTATGTGCAGTTTTTGACGTGTTTACGGTAATAATCATTTGGCTAATTTGCGAGCAATGTTAGACTGTCGGATATTTATAATTAGGACATTTACTTACCTCCACGTGAACACCACTTAGGTTAGTTACTGACGACGCTATATACTCAAATTTGTAAAAATTAACGTTATATATAAAGTGTAAATTTAAAAATAAAATTTAAACACTTTTCTTTGTTGATATAAGCATAATGGGCATGAAAATAATTTTTATTCTTCAGTGTGATATTGAAAAACAGCATTATTATAGCAATACTAGTAAATTAATTGTTTAAATAGCATGGAAACTACCTGTGATATTACAATTTGAAAAGCATATCTATTTGACTCGCCCAAAACGCTGTTTCACCACAGAAAATAAAATAACTATTCATATATTTGTGATTGTAGAGCTTAAACATTAATGATTTCAAAAAAATTCCATATACAGTATAAAATAACCTGATTATACCTTTAGGTTCAATACTCTACCATGTTTCTCAAAAGGCGTAAGACATCACTATCTTGCGAGTAATATAAGTATCAGTACATCATATATTAACCATTGTGATTGTTATTATTTGGTAAATTTCACGGATTGAGACGGAGGTTATATTTTTAGTCGTTCGAGCTGTGGTTCCTTGGTGTTGTTTTTCGAAAGCGCTGGTTTAAATTAGTAAAACAAATCAATTTTCGCCATGGATTGGTTATGCCCCAAACTCATGTAGGAAGGTCTGTGCCCAGTAGTGGGGCGAATATAGTTTGTTGAACTGAACTGAATCAGCAAGTTGTTATGTGAAACAAGGATGTATTCGAACTTTTTTTAAAACTTCATTGATCCTCCAGTATCTATTTTACCTTATCCATGACAGCACTCTCTCAGCGTAAGACCTTGTATTTAAGTAGCACAAGTGACATGCTTCAATGAAAATTTAATTTTCATCTAGCTACTTATTGTGAACGTGTTTGAAGATATGTTTTTGTTATGTCAATGGCCAATTTATTATTTGCAATACAATTTGAAATTTTATTTTGCAATGCAATTTAATGACCAAGTTTGACAGTTTACGACTCTTATTTAGAAAAGAAAAACAATTCATTTAAGAATTAAAAAGATTAATAAATGAAGTCGGATATTAAAAGCTATCCAATTTGATCGATTCGTTCAAATTTAATCCATTTTGATTTTGGTTCTTCGCTTTTTTCTTTGAACGATATTGAGTTGCTTTTCAACTTTTGTTCTGTCAAATCATGTTATATTCCCGAATAGATATTTCTATTGCAATAAAAATAGTGAAGCTAAAACTAACAAATGTGGTCGCCACTGTTGATGACGTATGGACTAAAAGTTTCTTAATTCCAAAGAATCTTCCAGACAGGTAGTAAACACTCGCTTCGAAAAGATCTCTCCAAAAATATCACATTGATGAAAGTTGTAAAGTAGTTATTTTCTAGTTTTTAGCCTAGTATTTGTATGCGCGTCAATGACTAGATGCCACTTGAATAAAGATTTATCTTTAGATGAGTAACTTTCTATACACCGACGCATATCATGCTTCTTTTTGGTTTGAGAAATTGTTACCAACAAGCAATTAGTACATAATTGACGTGTTAATATATATGTACTTATACTTGATTCTTACTTTACAAGACGGGTTAAAAGCGTGGGAAGTTCTGTACAATTGTAATTATCGAATCTATTGATTTACCCTTGAAGGTGAAATACTATTGGAACACCGAGAAGGTCAATTAAAAACGTATTTCGTTAAAATTTGTATTGCGTTAATTAAGTGTTGAGATGGTCCTTTTATCGGAACACACTACAAGTAGAAAAAGTAAAAATGTTTGGGTTTCAATACATATTCTTTATAAAATATGCTTAAATAAAAATTTGCTTCAATGTATCCTCGATAGCATCAAAGGCTTTAAAAATAATGATTAATTAATTATAATGATTAATTTATATCACAAAATGTTATTCTACTCTGCAAGCATTTTATGTTACATCTATTATGATAGTATGACGCTTTGTCTAAAATCACTATAGATCTATGGGATTGAGGGTTTTATATAAGAACGTTTACTATAAGCTCTTTCTAAATTATTCATCATGCGAAAACCAGAAAAATAAAATTACAAGAAATAGAGACAGATAAGTGGCGCCTAAGATTATAATTGGACGAGTGCACATTAATTTCATAAATTCGTCAATCAATCAATCTTTCTTATTAAATCGGTCTAAAGAATAACTTCCATCACAATACCACTTCCCTCCACCACTTCTCCGCGTCCATCTAAGTACCATAAAATACAACCTAAGCCGACGAAAGAACGTATGTTTATTTAAACGTATATGAAAATCCAAAGTGAAAAAGACCTTTACTATGAAAGTGCACGTTCTCCGTATCATATAACTAACTGAGTGCCATCTCGTTTTTTTTTACCAAAGAACAAAAGTAAGTGAAATTGGTGCAGATGAACGTTAACTTATTTAAACATCTAATTCGAATAAATTACCGGACGGACTATGTAGTTCCTCACTAAGTTAATTATGAAATTTAATTATTTTTTCATTATTTATTCATAATTATATGATACTAATATATCCTCTGAGAAATCAGAAACAATGTCAGAAAACAAGGAATCAGAATATATGTGTTTGTGTTTACCTGTGTGTGTTTGTGTGTGTGTTTTAAAATCAGAATGTTTAAAATAAGGAAATGATGGTAATGTAAAATGGTAGTATAAGAGTCTTTGGGCACATGCCCAAAATATTTAGGGAAAGCTAAAAAATACCTCAACTCTATTATCAAATACCTTGAGTTTATGCGCGTCTAAAAGAAAATAATATATAATTGAAAGAGTATTGTTTTAATGAGTGGAAAATTAGTATTATTATTATTTTATAAAACATTTGTAGGAATTCGTCAATCGTTGCAATATACATACATACATTTTTTCTTAATATTTGAAAGTTGTTAAGAATTAAGGTTTCTTTATTTCTTGATTGACATTGATAAGCGAGTGGTGGAGTGGTCAGCGACCTTCTTTGATAAGTACTTGTAGTACAAGTGTTACTGATCATATGGACTTTAACAAACACTTCGGCTTAAGTAAAGTTTATTTTGATTATACCGCATTAATTGGTCACAGTGTACGGTTCAATAAGTAACCAAATCAATGTGATTTTGAGGGGTTAGAGTGAGTCTTTGAATGGTTTTCCAAAGTCTACGTCTATCGCCCATTAATTTATCTTTTCTCGGAATTTTAAAAGCGTTGACGAAACAGTTACGGCAAAGCTTATGACATTTACATAATTCAAAGTATATATTGTATAGAAATTCTTTTACGACACAACTGGTTGTTTCCACATTTTCTTCATTAATATTGTGGTACGTCTAGAGCTCATGATTTTGTGAAATTTTACTGCCAAAGTTGCTTCATATTACTTTTTGGAATAAAAAGATTCATCTTTCAGTTAGATAGGCCGTAATCAGGTTTCCCTTGTAATAAATTCGTCGTAGTTATAGATAAGATACTGATGTTACAAAGTAATAATTTGTGTCAATCCCCTTTTTCGAGTCATTTTCGAGCGTAGAATATATAAAACATTACACCATGTAATATTTTATATATTGTACGTAAAATTATTGATTCAATATTTCTATATTATACTTAAACAAATTTGTATTTATCCTTATAAATACAGCTCAGAGAATAAATGAAATAAAAATAAAATGCTGTTTATATTTGGAAGCATTTTAAAACAGATACAACAATAAATCAAGATAAATTTATTGTTCAAGTATTAACTTGAACAATAAATTTATCTCCATCTCATCATCATTACTTGATGTTTAGTAAAGTTCGTATTCTTTCGTTATTGGTTTGTTCATGCGGCATGCCGTAACCGTCTAAATTGTACAACAATAAAGAAACATAACAATGTACATATAACATTTTATTTTATTTTTAAGATAACATTATTATATATGTATATAAAAAGATGTTCGATCAATATTCTTGCTCTTAATATCTCCTCCGCAAAATCATCAGTTATCTCCTTGATCATGGCGTTTGCAACAGTGCAGAAATATTGGAAGCTCAAAAACAAAACATAAATCCCGTAAAATCTACATATTATTGACCATGAAAGTTTAACTGTTTAAATTTTCATTCAAAATTACATTATACTGTTGAATACACGCAGAATCATTTTAACAAAAGAATTAATGTTGTCAGCGCCGTGTCCCAAACAACGGCTTTCCTTCACTTTCACCACCATCCTAATGAGTGGTCAACCTGTGGTCTATTGGGAACTTACCTTTACTGGCATTTAAATATCTTTTTGTAATACATTGTGTAGTAATATCACTGCAAAAACTTTTACAATGTAAGTAAGTATATATTGTAGACACTTTGAAACGTAAATAAGTAAATATATGAACGTATCATACATTATATCTCCTGAAATATCCACGAACTATTTCAAAAAGTTCTTTAAATTACCTTTCTTCGGTATTAAAAAATCTTACACTCCCTCCTATTTCTTCTACGATTAAGTATTTTGAAATTTGGATGCTTGATAACGGAAAAATTAGTTTAATAATTTATTTTGAATGATTTATAGTTTTTTATTTATATATTGCTATAACTAAATACTTTAATAAAAAAATAAGAACCGCGATACTAGAAAAAAATATTCGTGTGTAGCAAATAAACATTTTGTCAAAAGATCGTCAAAATATAGAAACTCCTGCTTTTATTTTTCTTTTCACGAATAGATTTATTTTATTCTTTATAACATACATTAAAAGATCTATCTAAATGTCTTATAATACAATTAACTTTAATTGAACCGATCTCTGCGAGTATTTTGTCATATGAGCGGTTTAGTTTCTGTCCTCGTTACATGTATATCGTTGAATGATATGATCATCGTGGTTGTGTAAGCTGAGTTAAACTTCGCTTTTGGAATATCTATAATCTTAAATAAATAGTGCACTTGTCATCGGGTCTAATTGAACGTGGGTTCAAAACACTATAAAATAATTTACGTAAAGAAGTCTCTAGTACAGTATTAATATGAGATACATTTGTTCGTTTGTTATTTACCGTCATATTCAGCTTTGAAAAACCGACGGATTTTATTAATACAATTTAAAGTTTAAGGCCTCTTATAAATGTATGTTTTGATAGTCTTTTATATGATGTAAAAATATATTATACTAAGTTTATTTATTATTGTCAAAATGATTATTGTGTTTGGGCACTTGAATATATAAAAGCCAGATCCTCCCAAACCTAATTTAGGCTAGCTTCCATTTTTGGTCTTAGTATCACTTACTTTCAGGTACGATTAAGGCCTACGAATCAAAAAGAAAATCTACTTTAATCTGTTGGTGGCCAGACACAATGACAATAAAGCCTCAAGAGAGACTAAAGGCTCCAAAATTATATAATAATGATACTAAGGTGACACTTTAAATGCAAAATACTATCCATAATCTATTGTCAGCAAATCCTATATTTAAGGAGAAATGGACAAACATAGCGCAGTTATTGGAGCAAGGAGTGAAATTGTGCCCGTAACCGCATTTTATCGATACCACGATGTTTCGTTAACAACCGTGAACGATTAATGTTGTGTACTTGGGCTATTAAATATACCTACATACCTTCTTAGGTGCCATCTCTGCGGTGGCCGCTTCTGTAATATATCATATATCAATAGCATATATAGATACGTCCCATTACTGGGTGCATCTGGGTGTTCTTTTTTCCTGCATGGGAAAAACAAATGAAGAATTCAAACCATGCAACCCCAATATTGGTGTAAACAGTTGGCAAATGACGTGAGCCAGTGGCTTTAAGTGTTTATCGAAGCACAGAAGAGTTGAATTGTTTGACAAATTGTAAATTTTGTTAATTTGTTTTGTTTTCGTGTAAAGGCAAAGAGTGTGTATGTATTAAATGAAAGTTACAAAATTAAATATAATACCAATAAATGTGATATCCGACAATTTAGTATTTCTTTTCACGGATGTTTTGTACCCGTTTTTATAGTATAAAATAGAAAACAGATTAATTTAATATATGTAGCAAATTGTGATAATATAACCAGTTCGGCTATCTGTTTTATGTTAAATTCTCATTAATACTTTGATATTTCATTTCTCTTCATCAATAAGTTAAGTGAAAACTTTTGCTCTCTGAAAAAATGTATTAGTATATCACAAGAAAATAATTGCTTCGGCAATTGACAAAAACTACAATAACGTGTTCTGAAAACCATTCAAATTCTTCAACAAAAGATATCAACGCGCTACGAGACACGAACAGACAAAACGACAACAAAAAAATGTGATTTAATTAAATAAAATTTGATAACTATAGACAAAATGAGTTTATTATTGAGATTATTATAGTGATAAAACTTTTACATTAAATTTCATATGACAATTATTAGATAAATGGTGAAATATATCTTGTTAATTCATAAAAATAAGTATCAAACATCAAAATATAATGTTAATTATATTTTGATGTTTAAAGTATGAAAAATTAAGCTACATTTTCTAAAATTTAAAACTATTATTACTGACCATGTCAACTTAAATACCCAATCACTCACTCAAAGATGCAATTTAATAATTATTGCTATAGATAATTATGGGAATAAATTTAACCTGTACTGCTATTGTATGTTAATACAATAAAAGATCAACATGTGAGAGAAAGTAAATGTTCATTATGAATGAAAAATTTTCTATGAAACTCTGACAGCTGAGAGTTTTAAATAATATAAGGCTTTGGCCTGACACACGCGCTCTACCTCGAGCGGACTGTGGAAAGTTTTAATCAAACGCAGACAAGGACTTATTACTAACATTAAATTCGTTAATTTAATCGTATTACTACCGCTTAGAGAGAAATAGGTATCAGTTTTCATGGCCCCATAGGAGGAAATGCTTCACAATTATTTCCCGAAATTTTTTTCTTATTTGTAGAAATTTATGTTCTAGGTAAGTTTTAAAAGAATTTTAATTTTTATCAAAGTCGTATCTCAGATATCGCCCGAGTAGCTTTCGCTGTTTTGTTAAATGATTTTCCATTTATTTACGGAATTAAAATCCGCTGCACTACAACTAAATTACTTAGAAAATAAATATATGAGTAGTTTTGGCTACCAAAACTTTTACTTATACTAATATTACTGTAAAATATTAAATTACCGTCAGCTGTGGTTTATAATTATAAATATAGTTAATGTTTTGTGAAACTTAAAAAATTAGGCACTATATACTCCCGGAAAACTCCAGACAACTAGCAATATTAATTTAAGTATCAATTCATCTTAACTCACTGTTTATTATTAAACTCACATAAAATAATTGTATATTGTAGCGGAAAGAAGAATAAACTTGTAACAACTCACCTTCTATATAAATTAGCTTTGGACATATATTAATGTAATATGAAATTTAGAAAGAGTAAGTAATATATGAGGTTACACAAAACATTTGTTATTGGCCAACAGTGTATGGGTCATTGATGTCGAAGCATCACTTTAACAGACATAAATGATTATTAGCAATGAGTGAGCCTCGGGCTGTAAACGGTTGAGATGGAGTTTAAAGAGCAATTTTTCAATTAAGCCTACTATTTAAATTATACTTATAACTGATTTCGTATTTTGTATGTTGTGTAAACAAATTAGTGTTGCTATTTAGTGAGTATGATGACTTGCTTGTGGTTGTAATTTAATTTAAATGAACTATACCTAGGAAAACTTAATAAGGCAATAAAAACGTGGCAAAATCTGTAAAGACAAACAGTACAGTACAGTTGATGAACAAATACGATTGAAAAGACAGCAAGATACGATTTTTTTACAATTATCTGACTAAGATTTTTTCACTACAGAGAAGTTTATGAAAATACTTTTTCATGTATCGAAATTGAATTACGGAAATAAAATTGAGTCTGAAATTCAAGGAAAATCTTGTTTTTTTACTTTTTTACCCTTCTACTCATATGATTAAAAGCCGTGATATCAAATTCACAATACAATGGTAATGTTGGTAATTTTATAGTTAACTCACTCCCAACATGCACTTAAATACGTGTAATTACTACTATAACATTGTAATTATTAAATATAATTAATGGAGCATTAACGTATTATGGCCTTTACTGTCAAGGAACCTTGGCTATATATTTAGATAGCAGACTGTTGAATTTAATATCATTACATTTATAGACTAAAATATACATAACAACGTGAGGTAACTTGATCAATACTTGTAGACACAGTTAAAACTTTTTTTATTAAAAAAGATATAATGAATCTATACTATATTCTGAAAATTACACTGAATCAATCCTAGTTTATTTAATGATTATATTGAGTACTAAGTTAGTATTAGTAGCGCCATGTATTCTATGTATATAAAGGAATTATTTTATATAATTAAAACAGAGAATGAATAAACGACTGCAAGCGTAAGACCATCCGGTATTTGTGAAAAATACAATGTAATTATTTTGACTCTTTAAAGGATTATAACGTAAATAAAATTAAACAAAAAGGAATCAATAAATTTGTACTGCTCGCCCAAGTTCTCTTTTCAGAGAACTTTAAAAAGTTTAATAGATTAACACCCGAATAAAGAAAGGAGATATACTTTGTAAAACCTACCATATTGATATATTTTCGTTAAATCTTTAAAACTGATAAATAAGTCATAGTGTGAAAATAAAATATAATACTTTAACATTACTCTGTGTAATACGTATGTTACTTAGAGAAATTTGTTTGCTCACGTGACCTCGAGTGCTTGTAATATAACTTGAAATTTGCCAAACGTCTTTAATAAAAATATCTAATTGTTTTGTGAAAGAGAAAGTTCGACGTATCCATTGCCATTCATATCCACCTCGAAATGTATGTATAAAATAATTTTCCCACCATCAATTTATAATGAATAAATAGCTGTTTACTATATTAAGGTCAATGTTATGTTTGTTTAAATCTTTTAATGCAATCGAACACTTTCACGTCTGGTTTGTCGAGTGAAAGCCTGAAGGGTCATGTTGGACTTTCGTTTGGACGAAATCAGTAGCATGTTAACAACCCCATGTGAATACAAGCCATGAATTTAAAATACAGAAAAATATAGATGATACAATATACAACAGTCTTATTGCTATCTCTTTCAGAACACAATTTAATGGACTGCATACACAAGAATACAATAGATGAGTGAAGTCATCGATGTACTATTAAATTCTATTTGAATACTTAAATTATTATTATTTATTTTGATTATTATTTCTGACATTTTTACTAATATCTTTTTTATTATTATAGGTATGTTCGAGTTCCAAAAACATCCCGTGGTGTAAGTTATACTTGTTATATTAAAGATGCATTTACATATATGTATGTATTAAATAAATTACTCAAAGTACTCACATTAGTACATTTTTTACTGCAACTTTATTATTGCACGTATTTTCACATTAATTAACCTACTACTTAACCGATATACCGTCGTTTTGTTTAAATTTTGTATAGTTATAAAGCATAGTATCTTATCTTACTGATTAGAAAAGTTACATCTTCCTGATTAGAAATATCAGTACGCAGGGTTATACGTCAATTACTTACGTGGGTTATATAAAAGGAGTGATTTTTCTCACTAAGCTGGGTTTATTTGTACCATGAAAACAATTGAATATTTATTAAAGATTAATAATTATATTTCCATTAATTCAATATAATTGTCCAATAACTGCTATTGTATCTACTTCAAGAGGTACTTCAATGATTGAAATGAATAAAATACCTCTCGTATTTTATTTATTTGAAACATCAATATCACAGATTCCGGTGTCAAGTAGTTTATTGACGATGTTTTGTATTGGAAGCTAAAGGACTTGTCTCTAATGATTCAAACACAAACATTCCTCTCAGTTTATCACAGGCACATAATACGTGAATATAAAGGTGTAAAGATTATTTTGTGAATTCTAAATTGTTTTCATTACAGGGACAATTTACACAAATGTATACAGAATTAAAATTTAATTTATCATGGGTTTTTTACATCTATGGATGTTTTTGCTAACGGGTCCTTGAATTTAGACATATTTCAAATGTATAATATGTAAAAATTAAGTAATTAAAGATAATAATGCTATTATTGAACGGTAATTTAATGGAATATATTCAGAAATCCAAAAATATTAAGGCAACTAGTTTAAAGTGGACTTGAAATTTAATAAGTAGTGTTATTTTTGTTACTAACCTATAAGTTTAGCGACAATTTAATGCGTAACAGTAGGTATGTGTGCACTAGTCGAATCATGTCGTGAGGGCGCAGACCGTGAAGAATTCTAACGAGTAACGCCCAAGAAATCAAGACATATTTATTTCGCTCATATGTTCGTACATTACACGTTTAATAATGTATGTTATTATAAGAGTGAAATTTAAATTAGCACATTTGCTTCGTCGAAGCCTCTTCTGCTTGAGTGCTTGTTACGATCACTGAAGTTTTAACGACCGTTATTTTGATAATCATGTAATTTTGATTTTAAATTATGTATCCATCATATGACTATTTCGTAGTATCCGTTATTCATGTGTGTCATCTTTCGAATGTATTGTAGGTTGATGTATTGTTATGCATTTAGAGATTTCTATTCATCTTCATTATCAACAGTCTATATATATGTACGTCCCTCTTCTGGGCACATACCCTCCCACAAAACATGAAGAGTTTAGGCCGAAGCAACACCATGCTGGCCCAATATGGGCTGGTAAATATCCTGGTTATTGGTCAATAAATACTGATAGGCATTAACTATTTGTATACTTTTTGATCTATTACAGTATATATAATTATGAGGTAAAAAAAGAATAATTGCGTGTGTACATTTGAATGGGATCTTATCTATTGCCATGTTTAAAAATTTATGAGTATTTTTCATGTGAGTTTAAGATAAATATCTGAAATGTACAACAGTAAACAATATTTCTTCGCTAGTAATTTAATAAAATATTAATAAATGATATTTCAATCACATGGTATTTAACCGGTCTCACTGATGATGCTATAACATGAAATCCTGTACTGAGCCACCGAGTCTGGTACGTGATATAATCATCATTATCAAATGAATGAAACTACTAGGTAAAGTTGTCTACACAGTACAGTTTGAACAAGTAACTTAAAAAAATTAAATACATGCATTCTTACAAATAATTGGGTGCGGATAAAATAGAAGTTTTACTCTATACTATAACAGGTAAACTTTCGATAATGCGTGTTCTTTGATTCGCTTGTGACCAGCAGGGATTCCCAAACTATGTTGGGTAAGAGACCCCTTTTTCAAAATGAACCTCAGACCCCAAAGCCAAATAATATATATGATAGAAAATACCGAACAATTTTAAAACTTAATCTGTTTTTGTTTAAGTGTAGTGATATCGACCACTTCTGGAATTTCTGGTGTATGATCATAATCAGAGCATAATACAGCTTTACGTGTTTTACGAAACATTGCGTTAAAGTATACTAATTTTATTTAAAATTGTTGAGTTGAACATAATTTTATTTTATTGCTTTATGATTAAAAAGAATATAAATGTTTGAAAATAGAACCGTAACCGTTTGATATTAATATTTTTATAATATCTTTGTCGAATCTTCTTTGGTAGCTGGATATAACTGAATCTTGAGTGTAAGAATTGTGACTCGCAAAATTAGCAGTATTGAAAATATTGTGATTTTTATTTCGATTAAAAGTTGAGCAGCAATAGTCAGAAAATCAGACATAAAATAAATATGTCTCATACTTAACTAAACTAAACTGTGTAGTGATTTTATGAAGTAACAGAAATCATTTTCTTACGTGCCTGTGCAATTCTATGAATTTAGATAAGCATTTGTTAATGTTTTTTAACATTCAGCATTTTAGGTTTTATTATTACTTGCATAAATGCTATTATCTTGTACAGGACCTTATTTATGTTTTCTATAATATTAAAATTTTTCTCTAAGAAGTTCGTTGTTCAAAGCTTAGGCTAAATAAATTGGTATTGACCTACATTGACGCATGATGGTACTAAAACATAAGCGCTATTAAAATAACCATTTAAATTTAACTTTATTATTTTAAATGATAAATATTTAAACTGAACGCTCAGATAGGTACTTGTAAAAAGTGAAACATCAAGGTTTTATTTAATTATGGACAGTCAAAAATTCAAACACTACTCTATGATATGTATTAATTATAAATAAATTATAAATGAAAAGCGAACATGTTACAATGAACTTATATATTTCGCTAATAAAAATCACAATGACGTAAAACGTCAGTACAAAATTAATACAAAAAATAAACACTAAAGAGGCCCGTTTTGGACTAAACTCTAAAGAGGCCCGTTTGGGAACATGCTCCCCTTTTTTTATAAAAGAACCACCTTTTTCAACGGTCGTCTCAAAATGTCCCCTGCGGTCTTAATATCTACCACTCTAACTATCCCATCTCGTCCCGGGTGCAAAGCCTCGATCACTCCCCGAGGCCACGTTCCACTTTATTAATTATAAATAAATTATAAATGAAAAGCGAACATGTTACAATGAACTTATATATTTCGCTAATAAAAATCACAATGACGTAAAACGTCAGTACAAAATTAATACAAAAAATAAACACTAAAGAGGCCCGTTTTGGACTAAACTCTAAAGAGGCCCGTTTGGGAACAATATGAAGTATACAACTTAGAATTAAATGTTAGAGTTAAGTGTTGATGTATTTAGAGTTTCATCTAGCTTGCAAACTAGACTCAAAACTTCTAATGATTCGACTGCGTAATGCAACGACTACGTTCTTAAATTTATTATTAAAAATTTAAACCTTTCGAACGATTAAAACCATTTAAATTGATTGTAATTCCGAATGGGTTATTTAATGAATTTTGCGTTGTTATGTTTGTGACATGTTAATAAAAAATATCGATTTCACAATTTTAGTTTTGTAGACTAGTATATTATTATAGACTATTTATAGTGAAGTGATTTTGATGTCTTCTCAAGCTAGTACTTATATGTGGGCACACAATGAAGTGCGGTATATAACTGCGATATACGACGAGGTCTTACGATAACCATCTGACACCCGTTCACTCGATTCCACAATGAGTAATATCGTTGGACAAGTCTCGTTAATTTGGCAATATCAAAATTACACTAAATTTTGATATTGCTTGATTATTTCACTCATTATAAATCAGTGAATTAAATTATATTATATATAATTCAATTATATTGTTAGAGGAATTGTGATTATTTTCTAATAGGATACTTATGGCTAAATACAAAAATATTAGTATTTTTTTTTTTCATTCAATGTTATATTTAAATGCTTAATAAGCTTTTTCTGTGTTTTATAAGTTTGTTTCTTGTTTCTTACAATTTAAAAATTTACTAAGTGACAACTGTGTTTTGATGAGAAAATCTTAACCTTCACTTCTACTTACAAAACATAAACTAAATTGACGCCCATAATTTGATTCCGTTAAAAGCCTAAGGGGTAGGTAACAATGTAATACTATCTAGAGTCTACTGGCTTCAGCCTATATATCATCTGTTATGGAAGAACTATGATTTTATTGCAAAACAGACCTATAGACATAAACAAATAGACTTTCAACTTTTTATCGTTGTCCATAATAGACAAAAAAGGGCTTTTAAGGTCAGTCGCTCAAGGCTTGGAATGGTCTGGGGGCGTTGAAGAGGCTATTTCATTTTACTGTGGGATTAAATTGTGTAATTGTGCTAACAGATCAGTGCGTGCGACTTTTATGTCTAACGCAAATATGACGTCAGTCATGGACAACAATATTAAAGAGTTTTTGGCAGTGAACATGCAATGTTACAAGTCTACTGTAAATGTTAAAAATTATTTTTTTTAACAATAATAATTAAACATAGGATTTATAGCACCTTAACCGCTTTTCCTAGTAATATGAAGGGTGTATTCCAAGTGTATTTGTAAAGAAAATAGTTTTTAAAGTTCTACATCTAAAAGGGTGAGATAGAAGGTTGTAATTACGGTTACACTTTTTATTCACTGGGTCGATTATCAAATTGGTTCACATGCTCTTCAATTAAAATATTAATATATTTCACAGATATTATAAAGCCCGGTATAGCTCGATTGATTGAATCAAATGAAAACCATACGACTCTTATGTGCCACAGAGTAGTTTAATTTTGTCAAGGACTTTGTTCTATTTTCTTTGTTTGATATATTGTTTGTATATTATTATTCGATTGAGAGGAGAATTTAGTTCAGACAACATAATAAGTCCACTCAAATAAACATATAAATTACAAAAATATAAAACAATGACCCTTTCTATAATTCTCTCGTTTTTCATATATTATAAGCGCTTATAATTGTCTTTTATCCTTTTAATACGTGTAAAAAGTCATTTATCCTATAGACTCATTAACGTAAGTAGTCTTTTAATTAAATTTTATGAGTTCTTAGTCTTTCTATGCCACTAGGGGGTCGCCAGAATTTTGCAACTTGTAAAGGGGTCGCTAAATATTGAAAAACACTGCTATAGACCACGACGGTCAAGCCGCGGGCAGAAGTAAGTGAAGTAAATTATGAAATTAATGTATGATACTATACTACTATTATCTCTGAATATATATCAAAAGATACACACTACTTATACTAGTGTATAATGTAATATATAAAAACCCTGTGTCGCACTTTTTGTCATCAAACTCCACCGAAACGGTTTGACCCATTTTTATGATATTTTTAGTGTATATATGGTAGATCCCAGAATAGATGGTGGGCTCTTTTTTATATCCCTAAGTGTTAAGGTTGGCGCTCTCCAGTATCATATTATAACTATATTTTGAATTATTTATCTGTATTTTAGTTATAAAATTAGTTATAAATACTAAAATGAAACTACGATACTAAGCTAGAAGTAATAATTTATTAATTTATACATTATTGGTAGTACAAATTGCTCTTTACTAATCAACCAGGGACTGAACAGGATCTCTCAAAATGATCCATTTTAATTAAAAAGATATCATAAAATTAAATCGAGAAAAACTCTCACCTCTAATTTAAAATGGTGTCATATCAGAATAACTAAACTACCTGTTGGAATAAGCACTGAAACCTTGATTGGTATATATTGGTAAATGTAGAGAAAAAAAAGCACTTAGATTGAAAAGATTGCCATATTTATTTGACAACAAAACATCAAAATTAACATAAAACGTAACATTTCTCTTTAAATATAAAAATTGTTCCAAGGCGTTCGCCAACACTACTACTTAATATTAAGTCAAAATTAATTCTAGTGGCATTATGTTACCGGCTGCGGTATCTGTGGTTTATTACTTTTATGGTCTTCAGTTTCAAGAATATTGTATAGTATTGAGTAACATTATTATTAATCAGAGTAAACCACCTACTTAAAATTACGGAACGAAATCCTATATGGACCATAGACATGAAATAATACATCTACAATACGCACTTATTTATTTGAGAAATTCAATCGTTTATGGACCATTTTACGTAGACAATTTATTTCATTATGAAGACTACATTTCAGTAATTTTTTTGTATATTTTTTGTTGCAATTCACTTTTGATAATTTAGTTTAAACGTTCTTTTATTATCTATATTTTTTTTTGTAATTTTCCGACATACTACTACTTTAGTACACTAAAGCCAAATAAGTCTTACGACAATGATTAATAACGTACCCGTGAAATACATATATTTTAATATTTTAATATCGCTAATATTCTATTCAACAAAAACATCCTGTCAATCAATTTAACTTTCCATTTTTTATTTGCTTAAAAGCGTCAAAGAACTTTCATCTCCAAGTAATATTTGTGTTTATAATTGTGTTGATTAGATCAGGTTTATCGCAGTCGATGTACAAGTTACATTTATTTCCAGTTTGGGTTTCAAATAATTGCTTACCAGAGAAAGTAACTTGTCTCATGGTTGACGATTCAATATTTTTTTCCTTCGACTAAAGGCCGTGACCTGCTCTGCTTGTAATTATTTAAGAACAGCGAAATTATCAACAATTACTGATTCCATGAACTTTTGTATTTGTAATGTGACTTTGATATTTAATTTAATTTAAGATAAAAATTTTATTACTTTTCTTATATTTTAATAAATTTATGAGCGGGCCATTTTACTCTTTAGCTAAATTATTATATTAAAAATATAAGCAATCTCTTAAGTTAGTAATTCATTTATTTGATAGTATTCTAGCAAATAAATTTTAATTATAACCAATATTTTTTTTGTTATATTTAACACAAAATATATTGGTTGCAAAAACTATCAAGCTTATTGATATTCTACATTAAATCAATGACAAATCTTATGATACTATGTGATTTTAAAATATGCTACTCGATTAATATTATATTGGGAATGTACTTTATTTAAAATCCTTATACAACTTTATTGATGATAAGTGTAGGTTTAAGGGTTGCCGTATCAACCGCATTGGCCCAATGTGGTGTTGTTATAGCCCAAACATCTCATGCGTTCCTTCTATGTAGGTAGGTCAGTGCCTACTAGTGGGACGATTAAAGACTGTTGTTGGTGATGATAGCCACACTTCAGCGAATGTGTTTGTACACGAGGACTAATTTATTCAATGTATTCTTTTGTTGTATGCTGTTCAGTTTTATTAATCAGTTTCTTTTGGGCCCCATAGGTCACTTCAACCAGAGTTGATCTTTTGTGACACCCCTTTAGATTTCACTACCTAGCCCAGTTGATTACAGAAATTTGCAGATTTTTGGGCAGTGATATGTTGCACCTCCTCAGGATGCACTATGTGCTTTCCTAGGTAAATGCTTCATTTATTCATTAAAGGACCTCAGCAGCAGAGAACGTACATTGTTGTTTCGTCTGACTCCTGACAGGATCTACATACCGTGTCTTGCTTCATTCGCATTTGAAACAAATGTTTGTTTATTTTGCATTTCCTTTAAGGATTCTTGTCACTATGCAGGTTTTATGTCTTTTGAGATGTTGTAACTCTCTAGACAGTTTACTGTTGAATCATTTTATTAGGGCTTTCGAATGTTTTATCCTTTTACTGACTTCCACAATTCGATTGCTTTGTTCTTTCCCGTGTTATTAAGTTGTATGCCATAGTAAATACTACTAGTAAAGACTAGATAAATACAGTAATTGTATCAACAATAGATGTAAAATTTTGGATGCTACAACTATTTAAATATTAAAATTTCAAACTGTTTATCAAGCATGAGTTCTCACGTGATGTTCTTAGATCGCTCAGAAACATAATCAAACACGTAGTCTTTTTACTGTCTTCAATGAAAATTCCTATTGTTTTGCGTCATTCTCTTATTTCCACAATTTCACTGATCAACAATATCCAATATTTGCAAGCGGGAGAAATATTTTTACTAGTCTCATGCAAACGTTGAGAAGAAGAAAGACTTTCCTTTACCAAGGTTTCTAAAGACAAACCTTGGTAAAGGAAAATCTTTCTTCTACCTTTAGAATTTAGGGAAATTCATGGAATGCATATCAAGAGAATTTTTTATTCTTTTTTTGTTTTAGTAACAGGAACAGGCTATGTTAACAGTGTTGTATTTTTATTTTTATTAATTGAATAAATGTTTAATCGTAGTTGTAATAATTATTCGTACTTTAATTTTAAAATTTCAATAATTAAATTATTATTATTTTTTACTCATGAGTTAAATGTATCTGTATTTAACTTCACAATATTTTACTATTGAAAGGATTCCTAATTGTTAATATAACTAGATAAATACAGTACTAGCTATGATGAAGTTAAAGTGAAATTGCCTCATTTTTATATTATTTTCTATCCGATTTTGCATTATCGTAAAAATGCATTCAAGACGATACTATTAGAATAAATAAAACTAGTGATTTCCAAGTTTTTGACTTTGTGGGCTAGATTTAAGAAAAAAGACGCCAGTAGGCATTATTAATATTTTTATAGAAAGGTGTCCGTTTAGACATATTGTTTACAATATAATAAAATAATACCTTTGAAGTATTGAAAAGCAAATTCAATTTTATAACTTGTACTTAGACCTCCAAGTATGAAACAGTTAAAACAGCTTATAGTAATTTAGAAGCATCTTGTAACTAATCGTTAACTCTATTTTTATGGCTTGTTGCAAGAACTTAGTGCTTAACGACGCAGTTAATATTGAAATGAGATTGTATTTTAAGGTGTAATGTGAGTGTCGATCACTTTCGCTTCCGTTAGCCGCGTTCCAAATATTTGTGTCATACCTTTAGTATTGATGACACTTTCATTGAAAGTGGTTTGCATACGTGAAATCTATTTTTGTGTATTACAATGTGCGTTCTTACATACTTCAGTTTTTATTTTTTTTAATAGTATCCTCGTAAACATTTGACAAAAACATTGCTAGAGTAACTGTATATCTAACTCCTAATGGTAGTTGTCGGTATAGTCAACATTCTTTACGTGGCATGGCGCACTGTGACGCCGCCCGTTTATGTCCATCTCAATAAGCCTAAGTTTCATTGAGCATATTATAATACCTGACACCATCCTTAACGCAATATCGCTAATCTGTTAACATATTCTTTGTTAGATGTTTTGCACAATCGTTGGGCATTGAATCTATAACATGTAACCTTTTCAAAGATAAATCCATAGAATATCAAAAAGTTATGAAACATATGATTGAATTATGAAACTATCAATGTTAACATATAATTTTAGTACATTCTAGTATATAATTTTAGTATGTTCTAATGATATTATTATATATTCTAATGATAAAGTAAAAAAAACTTTTCCAAAACCACGCTTATATTTAAATGCACCGAAAAGGAGAAAATAAATTTATTGCTGGTTAACCGAAATTTTCAGAATTCATTTAAATGATTAATAATTGGCTTTTACAATAATGATTTTAATTAATTTTTCAATTTTAATTAAATTAAATGTTATTAAGTATAATAATCATTACAATCTTGTATTCTCTCCTGGACTAAACTTATATGCAAAATTGGATTAAAGGAAGTAGCTTAAAAATCGATTACAATTCTGGCGCAGACATACAATATAGTGAGTTAATTTAAGTGTGATAATAATAAAAATAATCCATCCAAGTCAGTCAATATTTAGATTAAATACCGGAACATTAAAGTTCTGTGAGTCTTACGCTAGTATTACAATAATGAACCGAATAAGAAATTCAATTAGTTCAATTATTGTCATTAACTTGCCACTATTACATCAGATCTAGAGATCCGGAGCTATTTACCATCATCTCACCTTTCCGTCTCTATAACAATGTTAACAGCTTTATTGTGTTCCGGTAGTTGAATACAAGACTCTGTGGTTGTGGAATTTGGGTGAAGCTCGCTTCTATCTTTCGCTTTATCATCACTGACTAAATGGTAATGGGTACGACAAGAGCTGCTACTTTAATAATTTAAAAAGTTTGTGTAAAATGTTACGATCGTTACTATTAAATACAGAAAGAAGTGCCGATATTATGATACACACTGAAGATGTTTGCACATAGTTTAGGGCCTTTTAGATGTGAAATTCTTGTGTATAGCTTATTCGATATTGCATATGTAAAATATTGACAGCAAATGAAACAAGTCCCCTCGCTTTTTCCTCGATGGACTATCACGACCTTACTCTCCTCTCATAGAGAGCAAATGCACATTTCCTAATCGTTGGATCACTTCCAAATCAGTGACTCAGAATAAAGATGTCATGCATCAAACCAAGGTGGGTCAACTGATTCTCGATAATGCGATGGACATACTGACCTCGAGTTGTGAGTGATCGCTGTCATGTACTAGACTTAATCTAGCGTTGATTGAACAGACAACGTGTTTTTGTTTCAAGCCCGGCCTGGGGCATTTATCCAGACATATTGGACTACTGACTTCGTTTTATAAAAGAAACAGGATTTGTGACCCAGATCTTATTTTCCTTCTCTAGTGATTGAAAGAAATATTTAGCTTTCTCCATTATTGGTCCCTGGATGTGCCAACCGAAATATGTAATTACAAGCTCACTGGAGAAAGAATTTTAAGGTAAGGTCCTAAAGGTTACTGCGAATTTGTCTTTTAAAAGTTTTTAAAACAATTGAAACCACATAAAGTTTTAATTATAATTATCTGACAGCTAAAAAACCCAGTGCGAAGTAGGGTGTTTATTTAATTCATATAAAATGGAGGAAGTAAGTCAATGTAAGCTGCCTGCGGTAATTTTGTAAGGTCAGATAACTTTTCCTTCGGAAATCAAACGGCAATGACGTAATTAATGCTTTAATACCTGTTATAAATCTACTGAGTCAACCTCAGAATAAAGCATTTCTCACACAAAAACATTTTATCTATTAGCCCAACTTAAGGTACTACTCCTACTGACTTCTCGTCTTTTATCACACAGACACATACACAGATATATATTTCCTTTCTATGCCCGGAATTATTTTGTATGTAGAATAGTATAATGTAAATCTCTATTTTAGTCATGAAAGCAATAAAGTAGACACTTTAACTTTGATTTTAACAGAAAACATGCTGTTAAGTTTTAAGTATCGTTTAAACACAAAACCAAAGACTAATCATTAACAATTTTTGTACATAGTTTTCAAATGTGATCATTTAAAAATGAACAGGTACGCACAAACACATTAACAGGCAATTGAGCCACAAACAGTTGTACGCAGCCGTCCATATAAATTGGCCGCATCGTTGTAGGGTTGTGAAATATATTTTACACACTTATTTATTATATATTAGAACTAATTATTATGGCTATACTTGGACCAGTTTTGAATATCCGAGCAAGTTTACGACTCATTAGAAACTAAACTTTAGAAAACACTAGTATTACTATACATTGATGCGAGCAAGGTAATATCATTCTTGAAGTAATGTCAACTGTCGAGGGACTTTTTGTCGAAGAATAACTTATTGAGGACCTCGGTACTAGTTCTACTCGGTACTTAAATAAAATAAAATTTTAATACCGGTTTACAGCCTACCCCGACTCAACTTCTTGTCCTCTAATCTTATAAGGCCGTTCTTTGATTATGTTTAGAGTCATAGCTTTTAAGGACCAAAACTTGCGTAATTAAATAAATTTTTAGATTCTCTGAAACCACTGCTAAGTCTTTTGAAATCTTAAATTAGAATTTATTCAAAAACTATATTAAATGGATTATTTTATCTTACTAGACACAACATATGTATTTTAAATAACCAATTAATTACCATTAGCGAAATGAATGACAGCCCTGGCTCACGAACGCATCGCCACACTGACCTAGATTCTGAATAGACATTGAACGACGAGGCACCTGTAAAAACCGGAATTGATAGAAGCCTCAGGTGAAAGTGTTCGTCTCCAGTTCGTGTTTTAGAAGAGCGTTTAGATAGACTGCATACAGGAAGTCCGAAGAGACTAAGGTCTTTTCTTTATACATCATTGTTTTATTTATGTAGCAAGCAATCATTAAGAGGCGACTCTCAATTTTTTTTGAATCGTGCAAACAATTGGATTTATTTTTATTAGTACAATTTTTTCGTTACTAAAATATTATAAAAATATTCTTCTGATTAGTTCATCAGACGATTAATTTTTTATATTAAGAAGTTACTAAAATATTCATAATCATAATTAATTTTACTATACTAATAGATTATTATTTACTGTTAGCTTTGAAGACTACAAAATATTGAAAACTATATAAAACAAAATCATTCTACGCAATTGAAAGATACGCAGAGAAATTCGCCTCTGACCGTTTCCAATTATGCGTCGACGCATACGACTCCCCCTCGCGTGTCGTTTGTGCAAATGTTTGTCCAAATATGCGTTGTAATTCGAAGGCCGCACGCTAACTTGCGTATACTGTGATTGTATGTGTTGTATGGTCACGGAGTGTAATTATTATTTTGTTCACGTCAGATGTGTGAATGTGGACTTGCATTTCACTTTTAAGTCAACTTTCGGTCGAAATGTCGTGGGAATTATAAAAAATAATATTTTTAACAAAAAATAAGTGATAATTATTACAATTTTATAAAGAAAAAATATTAAATGAGTAACACTAAAAAAAATATTGAATTCTATTATTTGGCATCTAAACGCAATTTGTCACCAATAATATAATTAATAGTCGCCCGATATTATTTTGATGAGTTGTGTTTTAATATAACGCTCAGTTGGATAAAGTAATGCGTTTATTTAATACAATCCTACCATCAATGCTTCATTTAACAGAGTTTGCAACACGACAATATTTGATTCTGCAAAGCGATTTTCTCCGCTTCTATTCTATGACGTTCGTAGGTTTCAGTAATCGCTTGAAAGTCGAGAATATAACTAAAATTTTAGCACAAGCTTTTGTTTAATAAAATCGTGGTATGACATAAATTTATGGGTTTGATATAATATCAAGTTTCTTATTTGTCATTTAACCCTCGTGTTAATAATAATTGTTTAATATTATTACTTAAACGTCATCTTTATAAAAGTACGATCTATCGCTTATAAAATTTCTAAAACACAAATTGCGTTATAATATCACTTTACCTGATACGGATTGCGCAGGAGTTTAGATCCTTGCGAGGCCTTAATCCAGCAGTGTCTCAACTGATATGATGATCATATGTTTATTAATGTGCTCAGCTTTCACGTACAGTAAATATTAGTTTGTACATATATTAAACTTTGCTTTAAGTCATGTTTGGCTATGTTGTCAAAGTTTAAGACTACAGAATTTGTTTGACAAGCATAAATTGAAAGCTACACAATTCTAAAGTTTCTTTGAATCTCAAATTAAGTGCTGGTAGTATCAAAGGTAGAAGATTTGAACAATACTTAGGTATAGAATATTTCTTCTAGACGTAACCTTCAAAGGATTTATATGTGTTTATTTATGTGATTTTTTTATTTATATAATTGCGACAACCGATGAGCTATACGAAGGTCAAGATTGCAAGAATTAAAAATACATGTTGAAAAATATTTTATATTTACTCAATTTATTATGGACAGTAAATATTATGTATCCTAATTTTACTTAGGCCTTTTTCATTGGATAAGCACTGGGTTTCGTTTTTTACTTACTTTTAAGTTAGAAGAATAATATTTATACTTTCTCACCTATTATATAGTCTAAAGTAAGCATTATTAAGTGCTTGTGTTATGTACACGAGATAAAAGATGTTTGTTTCTGAAATAAACTTATGAAATTATTGCGTTTGCATACATTGTAAGACGTAGTTGTATCCTATTAGTATTTCTATATATTCATTTGCTACTGTTAGCCTTTAAAATTGTACTCAACATAGGGCTGAGAAGCAACGCCTCGAAATGTTAGATTTTGCAAGAATACCTCATTTACGCTTTTCATTTGAGTAACAATATTTAAATAACGGTCGAAGGTCTAATGCGCTGGTTCACCATTGTTTAGAGTCGTGTATTAGTGGTGAAATCAGAAAATCTAAAGTTTTGTAACAATAATTGTATAAAAATTACAGGTTCCTCAATATTTCTGATTGGGCAAAAGAATAAATTTTGTAATGTGTCGGCTCGTTGATTTTCATTTTTTGTAAGACATAGAAATGAAAAGGACTCAAATTAATGCAATTTTTAATTATTTCTGAAAAATTGTATATCTCTCAGTTTTAAGGTTTGATTTTGTCTAGACTTTCGAGAAGATACATAAACGCCTTTTGATTTTAGTGCAACTGGTTCCACGTAGATTATTAGCTTTAAACATGTAGATACATTGTAGGTAATATGATCATCGACATAAATCTATTAAGTAAGCTATTCTAGCAAAAGGTCTTGCTAATATTTAGTTAAGTTATTACACAACACGCCAATCTTAACTTCTAATTATGATCTACCTGTTTTGTTTTTACAATTTATTTTCCCAAACATCTGTACAATTTCAAAAATTTTTGTTCACTTGTCTAAAGCCTTAATGGCTTATCTGGTTATATGAAGTTCCAGCTATACATTAATGTTATTGAAATGATAGAAGAGATTTCCTTATTTTTAAACATCCATATTTAGGAAGCTTTCCAAAATGTGAGAGGCTTTAGCATGACGAATATTTAAATTTCTCAAGATCAATAGCGAAAATTCAAATTTATCTAATTTTTACTACATGGTATGTGTAGTCGCTCTTTACAACATAAAAGGCTTTAGATATTATACATAGCTTTAATTAGATGAGATAAGTCTCACAAGACGTTGATGACACGTCCTTGAACTCTCGTAACAGTTGCGCAAACGCATCATTATAAAGCTATTATAGCGATCATTATGATTGTTGTCCCAGTGATCTAATGACCTACAGAATAGTCATGATACTACACTGTAGAATATTTTGTGTGAACAATAAGTTCACAAATGTTAATTTTAACTAATTTGTATTTCGTTTTACTTCCAATTCTTTATTTTTTTTTATTTAGAAGAGCTGATCTTTAAGCCTTTCTAAACTTCTTTGTTGCCTTTTGAACTAAGATTATCTGTTTTTTTAAATGACAAAGTATGCCATGTGGATGACCACCCAACGGTGAGTGGAAATAATGGACCTTCAAGCAGTTACTGATAAAGATTCTGTAAACAGATCAACATGCCTCCGAAATCTTGTAATAACACGACTAACAAGACTAGAAAAATGTTTTAACTATAAAAGACATGAACAACTGGTGAATATGACTGGTGTCATATCCCATTAAAAAATCACTATAAAACATAGATAATGTTCATGTTATACTATTTTTTTAAGAAAAAGCACAGTTAATACTTGACCCCACTTGATGGTAAGCTTAACATCTTATACGCAGTGAGTGAACTTTGTTAATGTAAGCTCAATTTCGTTTTAATTTCTATTTGCAATAGTTACTAAAATTAATAGCTTAAGTTTCACAATTAATAAATTATAAAAATGCATATATTTGGAATTCATTTGCTTGCATTTCAAAAAACGCTCGCCATTTGAGATCGTATTTCTCACTTTCATATGGATTATTCTTCAAAGGCCGAATTTACCGATTTAGAAATTAAAATCTGTTGTCGTAATTGGCACATATTTTAATTACAACATGATTTCACCAACTTGAATATTTGTTTTAAAATGTAACTTACATTTGACCTTTCGGTCCTTTGTCGTTAAAAGGTCGTATCTGTCATTTTAAATCTGTATTTACGTAACCCTATTTACTCATAAATATCTTCTTTCATATTGCACTGCTTGTCCAGGAGTAGTCATGTTGGATTTCTGGGTATCACTAAGATATGGCATCTTTATACTTTTGTATCTTACACACACAATCTTTGAGCACACATACTATATTGTCGTTTCTTGTATAGATTGTTGGATTATATATGACTTTAAAACGAATAAAATTTTCATCTACCTTGTTACCGACTGTTTTAATAAATCTATCAGTTAAGACGAACATTCTTAAGGGATCAATCTTTTCTACAATAATGGTGTCCTTCAGATTTCACCATGCAAGTCGATTTTGTGGCTTTCATCCAATTGAATCCCGTATCTCCTGACGTCATATTTCTAAAAATATCACCTAAAAACTTTATTTATAGAACTGGCAATCAAGGTCACATTCTCTGTACAGACCTATTGGGTCTGAGCTGGATATTTTGGATTGTTAAGAGAAATGTCTTTTATGTATCCCATTGCTGGGCATGCGATTTCCCACAAGGAAGAAACGTGGAGCTCGGAACTCTAAACGTCCATGCAAGCTCATTGGGGCTTGATAGGTAAGAGAAAGCGGTTGCAGTAAATCACAGGCATTATTCTTCTAAAAAGTTGTAAATTAGTACTAAAATATGAAAGTAGACAGTATAAAGAATACAGCGTATTCAGACAGTTTACACTTTTTATTCTCTTTGGTAATAACTTTACAACAAATTCCAACAATGATGAAACTATACTATTTAGCTATGTCTTGTCAAAACGCACATCAATCACCATAATAATGCTTGATTTTACGGTGAATACGAGTGACACAGCGTTAGGTTCGCTTTCCTAGCGAAAAGGAAAGTTACTGCGGAAATTAATAACAAGAAAATTTGACCTTAAAATACTTGATTGGTATATGACCAAATAAGTAAAACAGGATTAGGAGAAAAAGAAAGATAGAGGCAAAAAAGTTGGGCAAAGTATATTTCACACGCTAACTTACAGTACTCTTTAACATAAAAACCCATGAATCTCAATCATTATACCAAACGGGAATCTATAAAATTTAATCAACTACTATGATAATAATATTTGGAACTCTCACTCATAACACAAATAAGCATTGTTAAAAGCTAGTGGTGTGGATACTACATAATGGAGAAATATTGATAGTAATATGTATTTGATATCAGAAATATACTTAATAAACATACAAACAACCATGACTTGTGAACAAATATTCGTACTCATAATACAAATATCCGTCCTTACTGGGATTCAAACCCGCGTTAGGCATTAGCAACTGGACAAATTTTAATAAGAATAACAATTACGTACTTCCCTTTATTTTTAATCCTCTTTAATCTTTTTACTCAATAATGTCAACGCACTTACAACTAAACAACACTTACAACTTAACTTACTTCTAGTATTATTAGTATAATTATAATTAGTATTATTAGTAAACAAGCTTCGGTCTCTTACAAATGTTATATAACATTCCCCGATAAATGGATTATTAGAATTTAAGGCAAATAGAATTTTTCAATTTTAATTTGTTTCAAATGTTATAGTTCCAGAAATTAGTACGTTCAACTAATCAAACTCTTCTGCTTTATAATATAAGTAGAGACGTTAGTGTTATGTACGCGCACAATATCCTGCATTTGTATTATTTGGTTGTATTTGACCGTTTTTTACATTTAGCACAAAAAACGGCCATTAAATTTAACCCCTCGTACAAGTTTATTTTCATTTGTATGTATGTTTTAAATACGTGTGCAAAAAAGGATATCAATTACAATATCGAGTAATATTACGTATGTCCATTTATGAAGGTTGCCTCTTTCCTTTAGGTGGATTAGTCTCTTCCGTTCTATTAAAAATAAACGCCCTATAATAAAGAAGACAAAGAAAGTACTCATCCAGTACGGTTGCCAACATCAATTCGCTTGTCATAAATAACGGGCATTTGAACAATCACTTTTACTGATACTGACAACGATAACTAACGAGACAGTGATTACCTGAATGATGCGATTTCACGGCGATTTAACTATGATGCGATTGCGTTACTTCTGCGATGGTTTTATTGTTAGTGAATCACTGAAGTCAAAAATTATGGTAAAGGAAATAGTTGTTTTGTGATTGCGGTTTGGTCATGTCCACATATAATGTTTCTTTCAGAATTCCTGATATAATACATCGCATTGTCTTCACGCAATTTGATTATATGAAGCTTGGTTCTGTAGCCCAATACTCGTAATTTTAAATCAGAGATTCTTAAACTAGTTTGGGCAAGAGTCCCCCTTTCCAAAATGAATTGACACAGACGCCTATAGCCAAATTACTTTAAAAATCCTTTATCTAGTTTTACAAAATACCTTTCGGATACCTGTTTAAATGAACAAACTGTAAGTTGGCTATATCGAAACTGAATTGTGACTTGATATTGATATTTCATACTTTTCGTCACTAAGACACCATAGTGGCCTGCCGTCTGATCAAGTGGTCAGTATTTCTGTCTACTTAGCAAGCGGTCCCTGGTTCAAATCTTGGTAGGGGCAGATATTTGTATGATAAATACGAATATTTTGTTTACGAGTCGTAGAGGTTTGTATGTTCATTCAGTACATTTTTGATATTAATTTTAATATTACTATCTACATATCTCCTAGCTTACATAATTTGGGCTATATAATAGGCGTGAGTTTGAGAAGTATTATTTTTATAAAATTTTTGTATACGAAAATTATGAATTTTAGTTTTATTGAGCCTACATCGTACGTAACGTTATGTGCCGATGATAAAAAAAGGATTAATTGTACTCTCACGCCTTTTAAGACAGAACCCATGTTAAATGAAAAAGTGAAAGTATTATTATATTAAAGTTTTTATTTAATACTTTATTGTAAAAATATCATACAAAAAGTAGAAGAAAGTTTTTTTTATATAGTAAGTAATAGTAGTTTTTTTGGTTTTTATTTTTATAGCAAGAACTGAATTTTGGTGATAGATATTTTTTAATAAACTTGGATAAAAAAAATTATTTTTTCCATTTAACCTAATACAAGTTAAAATACAATCAATACAAACTTGACAAGTATTCCATTATAACTTTAAGATTTATATTCGCACATCGTACATGCTCGTAAGTATATTTTCCTTCCACGCTCTGTCGGTCGTGATATCCAATTATTTTCACTTTTCCTTTTACGGAGCAGTCACTGTTCTCAACTGGTTTGCCTCACCAATTTTAAGGTATAAAATACTTATTTCTTGCTAGATTTGTCATGTGTGGTCTGAACACTTTCATGTCGTGATTAGTGTAATTTCCTCAAAATACCTCTATTTTTAAAAAATCAACTGATACTACTTGTCAACGCTGATATTACTTTTACTGTGTGGCACGCGCACTTTAAATATATTTTTCAATGTTTCTCATATTTTTTATTGGTTTTAGAAATCAACAGCAGTTTAAAAAGTAGATTGTAAAGAAGGATTCAACATATTGTCAATTACGGATTATATCTAGGTATTGAAGTGATTATTTCATCTTGTTACATATAATTCCCAATTACATTTTTTTAACAGCAAGTTCTATTTATCATAATTAACAGAATCAACAAAAATAATAGCAATTGTGTAATAATAAACTTCAAGCCCTGTGTGACTGTTTGTGTGCGTGTGTGTTGTATTGTAAATATGTCATCTTATCCATTCAAGTAAATATAAAGAACACTGGTAAATATACTTCCTCTTATGACTAAACTATTTAATGCGCGTTCATTAGTAATAAATTTTGAAGTGTTAGATTTCATAGAGCGGATAATGCACTTTTTAAGACATTTGTGTATACGTGCTATTGTATAGATAAATACAATTGTATTGGTATATCTGTTAAACAATCAATGTTATTATCGTCAATTTAAAAGTTTTAGCTCCACTATTTAATTAGGTATTCCCCTGTTATAATAGTTGTAAGCGCATGCTTATATATAATTAAATAAATAAAATTGTAACGATGGTTTTTTCGGAAACAAGCCGTATTAGACATGCATGGTGTCATGGCTCTTTATATGTTTTTTTCCTTGTAGGAAGGTTGTGCCTAACAATGCCGTCTATAAGTTGACAAAGATTACCCTTGACTTAATTTATCATGATTCCGTTATAATTACATATAATCAAAGTTTATAAAATGTCGTACATATCAGATAACTGACGTGTTAGGATAAATGATTTTATATCGAATAAAAACATTTATTTTTCATTAGTATTCACCATTTCAATTCCACTTCAAGTTGAGTACCATCAGCAGAAAATCAACATATAACGAGTTAATGATAAAGTAACCTTCATTTACTATTTGCTATTGTAAAATACTTATTATAATTAAAACCTCATTAGAGTTTTTGTATCTAAACCTAAACTTCTGGAATATTGAAAGAAGTTTCATCAAAATATGATAATTACTTGAAATATTTAAGAAATAGAGTTTACGAGACTTCCTGAATACTCGTAAAGTCACAGAAAATAATATACGATTACTTTAAATAGGAAATGTACTTACGTAATTATATTTAATTATTTTTATACTTCAAATGCTATTTAGAGGCTACATTACGTCATCGAATATATTTTAGGCCGCCTATGCTCAAATATGCCAGTTAAACGTAAATAAGGTCTTACTAAGGAAGCCTTATGTAATCATAAGTAGATCATTAAGAGTATTATGTAGATATTTAAGTAAATTTTAAAGTAAATAATAAGAGGTGTTTGTTGGTGTTGTTGTAAATTTTGCTATGGTTAGTATATGATTAGTTATCTCGATTTTCTTCGAGCTTTGAAAGTTACGTCAAGGTCCGGCCCAGTTGTTACTACTTTTATCCATAAACTCCCATTATGCTAACGTGGTGTGATGTTATGTCGCAAATTCTTAATGTGTTTCTCCCAATTGTATTTGTAATCATTAATGGCTTGTATAACTATTTGTAAATGAGTAATCTATAAAAAATGTCTTATCCCTTAGAAGACCGCCGGTGCTCGCATACATCAATTTAATTACTCTACCGTTTCCTAACTCTAAATTTCGATACAAACGAGGAAGGATATTAAAACCTTATATAGAAGGTAGTTCGCTCAATCTAAACAGAATAAATTTTAGAAAACTGCTGTTTAGGTAACGGATCCTTGAGAAAGCAGTTATTAGAAGCAAATGTCAGAAAACACATATAATAGTGGCCAAAAAGGTTAATTTTTCTCAATTTATTTTGTCTTAGTACTAAACTTTATTTTAATACTAAAGCACATATAAGTTGTATTTTAACATCTTGCGAAATATATACAAATAAGTAGTGTGATAAACATTTTTTTGCTATCGTTACCAGTTAGCAAGTAAGGCAGCCTTTCTCCCAAACATCCGGCTGCTTGGGCGTCGAACCGGACCACAACGCGACATTTCACCGTCAGAGGTGCCGGCTCATGACGTCATCTCAATTACTATTATGCGTGAGTTACTTCACTGCAACAGTTTTGTAACAAGAACAGCAGGAATAAAACAAATAAAGATCGTAGATAGCCAAATTCAGTCAGCACTTGGAACATTCAAAGTTTCTTACGTGCTTCACGTAGACTGAGGAGATCAAATTAGAAATGCGGTGTTTTTGATGATTTCGTACTGACTATGGCATGTATAATAAAGCATACTTTTGATTTTAAAAATTAGGTAAAAACGTGTTTAGTTGTGATTCTCAACATAAAAGACAAACCAAAGACTTGCAGATTTTTTTTATAAAAGCTTAACAAACTATATAGCATAATACGCATGTGCTCCTACCTCACGCGTTGTCCACATTTTTACAGAACTCACGAGAAAATGTTGTCGCAGAGATGGCTTTGGTACCACTGATATAGAACAAATATACATATTAATTTTCCCGGTTAATCTTTTCTGGTGAGACACCCTCATTAGATTTATAACAAGTCTTAGATTGATGTACAACAAGTGTAAATATATGAACCGTAAACATAGATGTATGTAAAGTTGAATAAAGTATTTACACTTTGACTTTCTATTAATATTTTTTATCAACTAGTGGATCCGGTGAAATTTGTATCACCTATAAACTACCACTAAAGCGATGACATGAGTGTTGTTTATGAAAAGAAACCCAGTGTAGTGATGAGAAAAATGACAGTTTTAATGTTTAGAATGTCAATTAGGCGATTTTCCAAACAAAAAAAATAATTTTTCAGTTGTATATTTTTAAGGTTTTTTTCAAAATTTACCACCCCTGAATCAAACCGAATAAAAGGCAATAAAAAATATTTAAATTGTACAGCTTTTGTTGAGATTTAGCGTACATAAATTAATTTATATATAAGAAAGACTATACTCTGCAAACACTCTGTTTGGTCTGCACTTTTTTAGCTTAGAATATTAGTCTGTTAATTCTGCTTTCGTTTCGCTCATAATTCTTTGTCTATGACTATGAATTTGATGTTCTTAATTCGATTAAAATACCATATTTATCTACCTATCTTATTTTTTCATAAACACTAGTAGCGTATAACTCTCCTGATTATTTTCCAGTTTATAGTGAAATACTGTGACTGCTTTGGATCATGTAAAATCTAAAGCTTTCTTTTTTGGGTCAAAAATACCTAAAATGTTCTATACCTGACTGTTTTAGTTAAAAATTCGAATTTAAAAGAACTATTGGGCAATTAATTGAGCGCGTTAATATGATTCATCAATATGGAATTATTGCATTAGGCCGGAACACAATTGTTTGCTTCCTTAATTATAAAAACTAATGTTAATTACTTGATTGACTCATAACTTTATTGGATCGATTTTCTTATAACCTCTTTTTTATTATTAAAAATTTTTCGGAGTTTATACTATTTTAAAGATAAACATGATATGTATGTATATAATATTATTACAAAAATGCGTGCTAATTAATAACCATTTTTCGAAAAGAATATACCTTAAAAGTCTTTGTTGCATTTTGTTTGGCTTCCTTATTTTCTCCATGTAGTTTAAATTTGTGATCAGTGCTAAAAGCTGGAACACACAGTGAGTATATAAAGTAGATACAGTTAGTATCGTGAAATGATTTCGAAATACCTTAAAAATAGTGTCGTTGTAAGTCACTGTTTTTCAAGCATTAATGCTAATGAAATTTTTATAAAAACTACAACAAATGACTTGACACCGCGTGATGGTGAGCAGTAGTAGGACTCCATATGTGAAGGTGTCTAGTGAAGCATGTGACATACTGCCCTAGCTACCTTCTTATATAAGATCTAATTATAATTATTTAAGTCGTATTAATTGTATCATTTCTCTAACTCACATGAGATTATAAATCATTATTGTTGTGGGTTACGGGAAATAAAACTAAGATCTGGGGAAGAAAAAATTATATATATCTCTAATTATATATGTCGCCAGGAAGGTATACGCCTGTTGCCTAGCAAAAATAATTGTATAAAGCAATAAAACATGATTAAAAGATGGCACTTCTACCATTGACACAAAGTCATAGATATAACCAAAGTCATAGACATATTCAACTTTAAACTAATATTATAAAGATTACTTTTTGCAACGCATATTAAATTAAAATCAACAATTATTATGAGATTTGACTAAATAGGTTTAAGGAGCCTCTATAATTTCGTACATGATCTTAACATTTATAACTATAATATTTTATAATATTTAACTACATAATGATATACTCATAGCAACTCCTTTGCCATGAGTATATCAAACTCTTTACAGTTTTATTCAATCATTTGTTCCCATGGCTTTTTTACATAATAATTTAAACGTTCATAGTTACGACACCTACGCTACAACCAAACCGTAAATTACGCCGAGGCGACACTCATTAACCGTAGGACAGGGACTATTTAGGAATTATTATATACACATAAGTATTGTAACTGTCGTGAAAGTGAAAATAACTTAGGATTGTTACGTAATATGAGTTTTTACCATTACGGTAAACAATTCTTGTTATTTTTAATGATGGCGCCGATAAAGGTCTCTGATTAAAAATCATCGTCGGCCAACTGATGAGCACAGGCCTTCCTCCATGGGCGAACACATGATGAGCTACGACCATAACACCGCTAAAGCAAGTTGGTTGGTGGAAGCGGTTGCCGTTACAACCGTAACCATTACCTTAACGTTCTGAAACAAGGTAGAGCTGGAGATAAAAAATATATGTACCCATCCAGGGACCAAGCATGGCGAAATTTGCATTGTTTTCGTAATCAAAACCAGAGAGCGCAAACCACAACGCGAATCAGCTCCTTCTGATTGACAGTAGTAATTGGTATTTTTACAACATTGTAAGCTAAATGTACAACCACCTGTTGTTAAGGTCATCCAAAGATAGAGTATTTTATTCCGCTCACTCCCGTTGATGACTCTTCTACCATCGTAGAAAAATAAGATCACCATTGTTTTTTAAATAATTCAATAACGACCATATTTTTATGGACAATACTCAATCTTCTGGGCCCATAACTTGTTGGAAATCTCCATTCAGAATATATCAGATGCGAAGCACATTAAAACAATGTTTTCACCAGAAGACATTACATTTATTTTACATACTGACAGTAGATTCAAAATGACGCTCAGAGTATCTTATGAAGACCATAAGATACTCTGAGCGTCAGTTGTTTCTACTATTGTAATAATATTATTAAACTTTATTAGTTTGTAAGAAATTATACTAAAGCTTAATTTACAAAATCATCAGTTAACTTGTCTGTTAATTTATCGCTTCATTGTAATGTCCAAATAAAGTCCAATCCTAGTAATAATACTTTTTAGATTTATTGAATTTGAATAACTATTAATATTTTGGTTAATCTGTATATTTATCTTTTTTTACAGAATACGTACAGCCTACGTGCGTATTAGAATCAGACTTCGGCTTCAAGATAAACTGCGCATTCAAGAAGTCGGGACTGTTCAGGGTTCGAAATCTTGGAGGGCTGAAGGCCCATGCGAGCATAGGTAATGAATTTAATATTTTTAATTTTTGAATATATGTTTTAATAATAATGGGTATTGTATATATAATAGGTCTATCTTTGTTGTAACTACAAGAACTGTACTACTGAAATACTTAATCTGCTTACCAACTGGTTGTGGTATTTAGCTCGCAGAAAATAATAATATCAAAATGTGATGCGATACCAACCTTAAAAGAGGAAATTGAAGATAAATCTTTTAATTTCGTGTTAATAGAAATAACTAGGTCATTTTAGGACTAGTCATATATATATTTAGGAATTGACATCTTATTTCAATATATATGTTGTAACTACACATAATAATACTTCGAAAGCTTACTGTTCTTTACATTATTCTTACCCAAGAAACGTAACCTTAATTGTCTAACGATCTTTTAATAGGCAATTAACGAAAAATTCTTTGTTATGGGCAATAAAGCGTATAGAATTCACAAATGTACGTACGTAGAATTTGTCAAGTAACGAGTAAATAAGTAAAAGTCCCTATTAAGTATTAGAATAAAAAGCACAAGAATATGACAATTAGCCATTTTTAATAAAATTTTATTTTAAGTCGTTTTAAAAAAATATTAGTCCAATGAAAAATATAGTATTTTCGGCAAATAAATCCATCATTTACATCAACTGCCTGTATACGCTTCATCGTTGGGCTCAATCCTTCTAACATACGAAGATCATGATCTTAGGGGCTTTGACATCACCACGCTGGTCTAATGCGGGTTGATAGGTAAAAGCAATTACCGTAAAAACTGAGACCAATCAATTAATCTGAAGCACATTGCTTGAGCAATCTTCATTTATGGACAAAATTGGCGTGCAGCCATAGCAAAAATCACTTTCGTCACTTAATAATTTATTATATTTTGTCTTATTTTTTCATCGAAACCAGAGCGCAAGAAATACAATAAGCTTCTTCAAATCCATTTTATATTAACACTTCACACATTCACACACTTAATGTATTCTTTCACGTCAATTAAAAAACAAAATTCACAGTTCCAGTACGAATTGCTTCCTCATGCTTATTAATCACCTCAAACCGTACATTTGCATGTGATAACCACTTTCCACCTAAGCTATTATTACCTGCAGTGCCACTTGACCAACAAATGCGACCGGCATTTGTCAATAGAACAAAGCTTTCTCCGCTGGATTGACATTTTAGACCCTTGTTGACGGACAGTTCAGTTAAATACCAAATGATGGTTCGGCTTTCTTTTGAAGTAATTAAGTAACCGTAGTCACCTCCGTTTACTACTTATAGAGTTCTAGATGGGTGCCATCACCATTAGTATTTATTTATTTGATTTAAGAAACACTTGCTGTCATTTTATAACTCTTATTGTTAAAATAATAATGATACATTTAGATCTTTCAAAACTTTGTTCTGATTTAGTGTAATGGGAAATGCAGCTAAAATGTCTAAACACCAGTAAAGTAAGTTAAATACAAGTTTTTAATTTGTGATGTTATCAAACTGCAGGCTTCAGTCTGGGAGATGAGTTGGGCTTCGAGCAGTCCCTGACAAACTTGGATCCTAGCAGACGAAGATCAGTGAACCTGAAGAACGGCTCCCCGCCTAACGTCCTCACTCAGTCAACATCGCGACCAGGCAAACAAGAGGTATACTTTGTTTCTTAAAATATTGTACATGAAAGAAAATAATCATAAGAAAACAATCAGCAAGATTTTCAAAATTTTTTCAACACATTTTCAAAAAACAAATGATTTTCAACACATTTTCAAAGCTCGAAGCAATAATAAAAAGTATTTAATAATGTACGTAAAATTTTGGATTAAGTCCACTTAGTTACAAGATTATCTGAATGCAAAAGCGTGTATATATATAACAATAAACAGTAAAAATTATCTACGTCACATTGAATTATAATAAATAATTTTGTGTTAGAGGGCAAAAAAGTATTGAAGTTGATATTATACCGGCAGCTCAGGCAGATGAGTTTAAGCAGCAAATCCATTATAATATCTTGCAATATTGCGTAATTGCGCAGAAAAATAATGACTTAAGATTAAACATGTCACTATTTGCATTCCATTTAATGATTATTATGCAACAGAGAAAAACGCACACAATTTTATTTTCCAAGATAAGTGGCACAAAACCATTATGTATTTTTATAGCAAAAACAATTCCAATTGGATTGATTTGTAGTCTCATGCCAATAATGTTATTAGTGATCAACATAAGAGTAATCTAGGAACTATGAAAGTATAAATAAAGTGTAGCAGCTCAAGAAAGGAAAATTTTATCAAATATTCATTGATTTGTATATTTTACAGAAACGAGGCAAGCAAAACAGGATTATGATGAGGCCAATGGCTCCAGTAGCTCGTACCCCAAATCATGTCGGCATGGACAAGCTGAGTACTTTACATCGAAGATTATCTACTACGATGCAGCCAATTGTAGTACAACCAGTGGATACACCTAAGGGACCACCACAAGCAACTCCAACTATAACAATGGCCAAACCTATCAAAATGGGCGTGCCAGCCTTTAAGCCGCTGCCACCCAAAGAAGAAACCCTCAAAGTCCTCCCAATAGTATCTTCAACCAAGACGACCTTCACTCCACTCCAAATCCCGCAAGCGAAAGGTCCTGGACTTATTTACCAAAGTGAGAACTATCCTCAATCACACAACCAAGTTTCTAAAATGGTTTCGCAAATGACAGCAGTGCAATACGCACAGCCTTTGCTCAGAATAACACCTGCTCCCATCATAATAAATACACCTAAAATATATCCATTGCCTACAACAGTTAATCCATTCATTCCAATGCCTGTTGCCGCTCCACCTACACAAGCTATTTCAATCATACCAGCACCTGCTATGAGAAATTCCATTCAATATAATCAACCTCAATCATTCACTCCGCTTCTGAATACCATATCTCTCCAAACCAATCCTATTTCTTCTAACTTTATAGACCCGGTTCCTCAGCAAGTGCAAGATCTGGCGAACTCTTATGCATATAACACGAAGAAGATCGATGAGTACAATACTATAACTGGTTATGGGGATGACACGACGTTGAAGTTTAATAAGGAAGATATAAATTCAAAGATTGTAGAGATAGCGAAGGCAGGTAATATATCTATGGAAGCTGTGGAAGCGGCGATAGCCTTAAGACAGCAACAACTTTTAACAAAATACGCAAATATGGAAATACCATCAACAACAAGCTCCACAACGACCACTACAACGACGACGACGGAGGAGCCGTTGATGTTTCAGCCGCAGCCAGAACCCGAAATTATTATAGCTACGCCACAGAAACCAAAAAGGTAAAATCTCATCCTGCAATATAACCTTTTGCTTTTCCAGTGCTTTATAAAGCCTGGAAACCCAGTGCTGATTATTCTTTTGATTGATAATAACAAATCACCAAATCAACAAACAATAAATATGTTCACCAACAGTTAAATAGCTGATTTTTATTTAACCGTCGGTTTTAGACATATACTGTAATGGAAGATGTGTAAAGAACGTACTGTTAAATTTTAATTTCTTTTAAGTTTGATGAACTTATATAGCCTACTATCAATCACCGTTTCTTCAACTGCATTGATTTATTAAATTGTGAGATTCGACTGAATGCAAAACTAGTTGTGGTATGAGCTAATTTTACATACATTCTAATGTGTGTTGCAGAAACCCAACCATTGGGAAAGTGATGAATGCCCCTCGGGAATATTACCCAGTAGGTTACGAGAAAAACTTCGATGACCAGTTTCAATCTAAAGTAGATCTACCTGACACCGACTTTCACTGTGGTGATCAAAAATACTTCCCTGGGTTATATGGAGATGAAAACTTAGGATGCATGGTAAGTTTATTCGCTACAGTACCCTTAGTAATACTCAACAAGGCATTCTGCTCCGCTGCTCTTTTCTCCTTCCAAAATTAGCAATGAAAAGGTGAAATATTTTTATTGAGAGGCTCTACGCTAATGATAATAAGCAGTTTATTTCTTGAAGCTCACTTTGTACATTAAGAGTGAAAATAAATGTCCCACGAGTGTGACATTAATTTCTCCAACTTCCAAGATGAGTCTTACTAATTTTATAATTTTTTGTTTAACACGGTCAATAATATATAAATTTGCTCACACCTTACTGTAAAAATCATTAATATTCAGGTATTCCATGTGTGCGCGCTTACGGATGACGGTCTTGTGATGAAGTCATTCTTGTGTCCCGAGTCTACGCTATTCGATCAGACAATACTCAAATGCAACTGGTGGTTCTACGTCGACTGCAAGAGCACGCGCCGCCTCTACGATACCAATATCCCCGTCTCCAAAAGTTACCAGCTCATGAAGGCGTTAACTTTCTTCTCTTCTTACAAGAAGGATATTCAGGAAAAAGGTTAGTAAAATTAAAGGAAAATACGTGAAGACTTTTCGGACATAATTATTAGTTTTCTGGTTTCAACGAAGAATATAGCCGTTTTCACCATGGATCAGGAATGGTCAATCGATTAATTTTCAAGCTCTTGTGATTCGGAAGGATATTAGAGCAGTTGATCTCGGTCATTCACACACCAATCCAAATTGATCCAGTGCCCAGTAACACTCGTGCCCAACAATGGAATTAATAAAGATGTGACGATGACCGAAATACATTTTTTTAGGGAAAGCATATATCATATCATTTAAAATATTTTGTTTACATTTTGCAGGTCATCCCACAAATCCCGAAGACGTGGAGGGAATAAAGGAAGCAATATCCATATTAGAAAACCAAGACAGCACCAACTCGGCTCAAACAAATGTGCAAATTATTACACCTCAACCGATTTTAGATGAAAGACACAATCAAAATACTATTAAAGCTGAGAATGCTCCAGTATACAGAGGAACTAGAAATTATGGATTTAACAGCACGAGGCACAATCCTACTACAAGTAGCAATAAATCTGAAGAATCTAGCTTAGAATTCAGACCTCCCACAGTCAAAACAGACTCGAATGTTGATAAAAGTATTAAAACTAATTCTACTAGAACTACTTCTTCTGAGTCATCGGAAAGAAGGTATAGAAGAAAAATGACATTGAAAAATACACCAGTTGCATCTAAGCCTACAGAAGCGACTACTACTACAACTACTCTGAAACCTGTAGAATCAAGTCAATCATCGTCTTTAGTAGAGATTATTAAGCAGGAAATACAACCGATAGAGGCCTTTAACCTTGGTGATGTCAAACAAGAGAATTTGGCAGATGAATTAAATGTGTCATACAGAATTGATGGCGCTATTTTAAAAGAGGCAGAGGGCTTACCACCCGTAAGAAGATTTTATAGATCAAGTGCAGAAAAAGATAGCAGAGAACAGAAAGAAGTAGCTTATGTTAATAATGAAAAGGTTCAAATTGTTAGGCCTACGTCAATGGCTAGATTAGTTGGGGATTATCAAACTCCTTCTGCAGTTATTGCGAAACTAGATCAGGCAATACTAGGCAGTCCATACAATACAAGATTTAAGAAATCAGTAACTGTAATCACTCCTATCAATCACGAAGGCCACAGAACTCATACGAACCAAACATAGTCTAATACCTTTTTCTTAGTCAATAACTAAACTTTAAGTGTCATAAAACCTCTTGTTAACTTATTTATTTCTAAATAAATGCGTAAAGAGCTTATATGCTGTAGATTTACGTATTCGCTCAATGTTTTATTGTTAGTCTAGTGGAATCAGTCAAGTGATATTATGGTGTATGTTTTAGATGAGTAGAAATAAAAATTTGTTTCCTAATATTTCTATTTTCATTTATTCATGACGTATTAAAACACTCAAAAATTTGAACAACTACCTTTGTACAGAATCAATACTTTTGTAACAACATCACTTGCCCTTATTAGATTTTAGCATACAACGTAAAAATTTCTCACATATTAAAGGTCCTATAACAATCACTCCGGCTGCTGCTATCGCAGTCGTGAAACACATACAAATCATTTTCAACTATTAATTTTCTCTACAATTGAAAATTAAACTCAAGCCTATTTTCTTACTGCCAAAGCCATCAATTTCGATGAGCATATATCATGTACTTGTAAGTTGTTGCGCAGATCAACACAGCCGCTGCACCGATTATACCGACAAAGGACACGTAAATCATATATGTGCTGCCGTTTATCGAGCTGAAACAAGGAAATAGAAAAGTTAGGTACATTTTGAAAATCAACGCGTTATTTAAAGATGAAAAAATTATTCGATTTTCAAATTTATTGCCAGAGCGTCAGGTAAAAATATTCAAACTTAAGATTTCTAAATGTATTATTACGTTTCGTAAGTAGAAAAGCAAAGGCTGATCATAATCCTGAAATAATTTCCCTGTATCCCTAGACTTACATTTCCTTGCCCTGTAGATACAGCGTAGCCACTTTTCACAAACCACAGGTCCACAAGCTATACACCCAGCGAAAAAAATTGCAGTGACAACGGTCATACAAATCATTCTTGTTAGAAAACTTATTTATAAAGTTAACAACGGAAATAAAATTAACGATACCCACATTGAAACGTGAAAAGGTTGCAGAAATTGATAAACTATTGTTATTTAATAAAAAAATAAAAAAAGGTTTAATAAGGTTTTCCACAGTCAGGACAAATTGGTATTGGCGGGCAAGAGCATTTGCGTTGCAGTATGGTTTGGGCACAGAAAGGAACGCAGATTACCAGTGACGCGACACTAAATAAGCCAAGTAGTGATACACAAATCATATGACACGAAGCGGAATCTGTAACAATGAAAAAAAAACAGACTATATTAAAACCAACAAATACAAATGCAATCTAATAAAGCATTGCCATAAGATTCTATTTTTCTCAAGTTTATGTAATTAAATTTGAAAATGCACCAGGAAACAACCATCAAATGAAAGTCTGTTATTTTTGACAAAAGTTTTTTATGTGGATATTGAAACGCAAAATCTTACAGTCTTATCATTTCGTCTTTTTTTTTCCTCGGGCCGTGCAGCAAATAAGTTTTTCACATAGAACTGGTCCAAATATAATTACGCCCAACAATGCTATTACAGAACAGCAGCTCATACATATCATTGTGTTGGCTAATTTATTTACAGTGTTATTATCTTCAAATGATCTTACAGTTTAATACGATAGACCGCAACCTGGACAAATCGATGCTAAAGTACGTGCTAGCGTGCGTGCGTGGTTTCAGTACTGAAGCTGCACAGATTGGCACACAGATGAATAAAACCCCTGCTGTAAATATACCGAAGAGAACTTGACAAGAATTTTCGCACTGTTTAAATAAATTCTATTTCAATTAAAATTTAAAAAATTTCACGTAAACGTGTCACGCAGTTTAAAATTAAATTGAAATGTGACAGATCACAGATGAATTGATAGCGATATCTACTAACTTTGATTCCTTCGATCTGATCGACTTATCCAGTTTTCGCTTGGAGAATTGTTTTTCAGAATCAAATGCCAAAAGATAATCCTGATATCAAGATTATTTTAGTGCAATTCCACAATAATTTGACAATCATATTGTATTTATCTTAGCAGTAAATTTATTGCTATACATTAATACCAAAAATTTATTCTTCTGAATTTGAAAAAAGTTTGATCACTGTCATTTTATGACAGCAATCTTAAAAGAGGCAGGATAAATTGGATTTCTGTAACATGGGATAATGTTTATTCATTATACATTTCTCCGATATCATTAAAGAGCCTATACTATTTACAGGAAAAATTATACTTACAATATATTTTATTCTAACAAGTCCGCTGCAAAAGTACGTATTTTGTATTTAATTTATTTATATGAAGCGATGTTGCCACATTAGAAAAGAAAAGAGGTAGAGACAAAACCAAATTCGGGTAAGATTAATAACGGAGTAAGTACCTTATATTAATACATTTGAAATAAATTCATTGAAGCATTACAATCAATTATTTGTATGGTGTTCTGAAATTTTTAATGTTGACGCATTAATTTTATATTTGGTCTGTCTTTGGAATGCGTTATGTTAAAAAAGAAAGTTCTAGAATACTTTAACATAAGAATATCTACTTTCTTCCTAGATATTCTTATGTTGTGAGAATGAAATCGAATTACATACTTAATCTATAAAATTAGATTTTAAATCACATTCTTGAAACCGATTACAAAAAATGTAGTCAAATTATTTGACTTTTGATAACACTAACAAAATATGTTTGTATAAGCTCAGTAAGTTTTCGAAAAAAAAAAGATTTGTAAAATAAATTGGTATAACAATAAAGCCTTTTGTGTTATTGCTTGTGTGTGTTAGTGCTTTATTCGCATGAAACATATGAGTATAGATTGGTCATACACACTAAATTTTGAATATGAGAATTATTGAAATATAAAAAGGTCGCTGCATCAGAGTCTCCACTTAAACATGGACTTGCAGCTTATTAATACACAAAGAATGCTTCAACGTTATTGATAGATTTGTAATTAAGAATAACTTATCTCTAGGTTTTCAAGCGCTCGACTGGATGATCACGCCTCCTTAGCACAGAAGGAACTGCATACATGAGTATCTTCGGTTAAATCATCCAAAGCTACGTTATTTGAATATTTAATCCTTTGCAGTCTATATAACCCTTTTTTCATATAGTATAGCGGCAGAGTATAATCACTCAATACTACTACCATTAACCTTACCATGGGACAATTTAGGTTCTGTTATTCTACTTAGTAGTATTTTTATGCTGTGGTGTACTTTTGGTAGTGTGTGAATGTTTTTTAGTGTGAAGGGTACCGAGTGAGTGGGCTGTTAGTTACAATAATGGGACCAAGTGATATAATAAATAAAGTCAGTAATTTAATGCGTTAGTTGCAAATTATTGATACCCTTTATAAAATAATTTGGTCGTTTAATATACAGAAGTTAAAAGATTTAGAGAGTGGCTTCAGGCTCAATGTAGAAATCAAGGTGAATGTAAATAATAATATATCAATATCTGAACGAATATTTAACAAATAACAATTTTAATAATTTTTATTGTTTTATTTCGTTCCATTCAGTAGTGTTTTGAAAATAAAATTAACTGTGAAAACCCTAAAGCTTTAAAAATTTACAACTGAAAATTGGATATTTATTATGAAAAATCGTCTGACATGCTAAACATTGAAACTGTAATTTCTTCCTACGCTACTTCGGGTTTCTTTTAATAGATGGCGTTAGTGGTAATAAAAATAAAAATGTATGAATATTGTATACAGAAGCCGTGGCATTTATTAAAATAACTGAAACCTTACACACAAAACATTTTGACTAAACGTTGGATCTTTTTGGACAGCATGCGCTTTTGCAGGTTGATGTTACCTTCTTGGTGCATTTCTTGCAAGGCCAGTAAGTCTCTAGTACAATGGGGGCACAGGATATACAACTGACTGCGATCATAGCTGTCATGAATGTTAAGCAAATAATCATATCGAATCTCTACTTTTTGAGACACTTGACGAATTTATGTATCTCAAATTGCTTGTAGCAGACAGGGACGCACGCCAGTAAAGTTGCAGAGGCGATTAGAGCATACAGTGAGAGGCAAATCATTTTTCACACAGTGCCAAGTGAGCCACACTGACTTTGTGTCTAGACCTGGGAGGACAGCAGCGGGTTTGCTTCGTACTTAATTCTGAAATAGAAAGACGAAACGTCTACTAGTGCTTATAATTTTTTGAGGTTTACTTGTAAACTGACAGAATTAATATACTAATTAAAAGTGTTGTTAATAATCTTTGTGGATTTTGCTCATGATGATAGAAATAGTTTTCCGCTTAGAAGGCTTCACAAGATGGAAATAAATACTAATTTAAATATTAAGTAATAGTTAAGTAAGGATTATGCTATAAATTTAACAGAACTATCAAAACATTATTAAGTGGGAAACAAGAAAAACTCACGGAATGCTACTTAAAGAAACATGGCTGTCAGATCAGTTGGAACCTTAAGATATAAATTAATCATTCAAGAACTTACCTGACAATAATTTTCAGTATTTGAAAACTAAGATCCTTTGCGCTCCGTTGCCCGAGGTGTGCCCCAAGACCTCGGTAATATGGAAAATTACACTGGTTATCTATGAACATGCATAATTTAAACGAATATTTCTTTAGTTACCTATTCTCATATTTAGTTCCCAAAAATAAGACTTGACAAGATTTTGTTACTTTGGCAGTCTTTTTGAATAAATTATTCTTCTAGAGAAATCTTGACTGCCAGTGCTAAGTTTTCCGTTGTCAGTTTTATATGATTATCATTTTAATGCTTTATTTATTCTACGTATGAATGTGAATTAATATATTATATATTTTAGATCTCAAAATTATTCTGATATATTAGTACTTAATACTTTCTTGCATTCGACATATTTTTTCTAATTTAGAGCTAATAATGTCATTCTGACAAACCATCTATCTGATCGTGATTTGTTTGTGTCTGAAAACTGAAGCAAAATTTCTTATTCATCGCTCTATAAAAGTGAAACATATGTAGTCTATTAGATTATGTGGGGGCAATGGTGATTGCCACTTAAAATAATCAACGTGTGCAAAGTGAATATAAATGAGACTTCCACTTTTAGTGATCCTGACGTTGGGGGGTTTGACAGTAATTTGGGGGTTTCCTGAGAGAAGAGCAGCAGAAAAGTTGCAGTTATCACAATTGCAGCAACAACAGAAGAAGGAGAACAAAGTCCGTGAAACGCCGAGGGATTGTAAAGGGAAGTGTGCGACGAGCATAGCTCAGAAAGCAGCAGCTGAGGCAAAGGCAGCACAAGCTGCACAGAATGCTGCTGGAGCACAAGCAGCTCACATGGTAAGTACCATACCATACTATACTAATGAAAATTGAATCATTTATATATATAGTACTTACAGTACAAACGTTACCCAAGAACTATTTTAACTAAGAGCCTAAGCAAATATTTGTAGCAAATATATTAAACTTGATAATCACTAATAAACTTGAATTTAAGGTTAAAACTCAATTAGCTGAAAAAGCACTTCAAGCTGCTAAAGCTGCGGAAGCAGCATTAGCTGGAAAACAGGCAGTTGTAGAACAACTACAACAAGAAGTAAAAGAAGCTGAAGCGGTGGTCTCTGAGAACACAGCGGCGGTACACCAACAGCAGAGTACTGTAAATGCTGCTATACAAGCAGCACAGCAAGCTACGGCACTGGTGATGATGAAACTATTTTGATTTTGAGATCATATTTTTTTTTAGTTTTCCTAGGAAATGTCACAACGTACTCTAGATCTTACTTATAAATATTTAAAATTGCATTGTAGTTTTCATCCAAATTAATGTAGAATCACTTTAATAGCGTTATTGATGCATTTTATTATGTAAAATTTGTATTCTATATATATTCTGTATATAAAATAAAGTAGATTGAGTGAATTTGGCCTTAGAAATTTATTTCATTGATAATTAATATGTTGTCTTCAACAATTTCTACCGTTTTAGACAAGGAATGAGTTAAAACATCGTTTTACGAAGCATCCTAAATCCTTCATGGCTTTACATATATCGCGGTTACTACCACAAATATTGAATGGGCTATCAAAAATGGTAGTAATTGTTGAAGAGCCTTCTATTTTTCGAAATTATTCGTAAAACTTTGTTTTATCTCTTTTAGGGATAATTAGAAGCCGCAAGATCAAAAGATCGTAACAATCGCAACAAAATATACAAATAATATTGGGAAAATGCTGTGCATATCATTGTGTACTTTTATAATGGTCGCAGGCGTACTGTCCTGTGTTCCTACTTGTTTAAAAGCTGTATCTGGAAAATTATCTTGTTCTTGTCGAGGCAAATTCAAATGAAAATAATTTATGTGAACTTTTACTACTTAGTATGATGGATTAAAATTTCTGAAATTTTCTGACTAATCACTGAACATTTTCATTGTTTAGCTTTTAAAGTAGATCAGCTTTTTTTTATTTTTAATATTATTATGAGGTAATTTTTAAATTTATTATTAACAATATTTTTTCACGGTCAGTCCTATACAGATGTTTTATAAACTTTCCACCATTGCTCCACAGCATAAACTAATGATGCAATCAACGCAGCTTGCGGCACAATTAGAAAAATCAGCAAATTGTGTTTTAGAGAAGACAAAGTTTGGATTGCAAGAAAAATGCCATAATCTTGCCGAAGCCAGAGCTAGGCTAGCACATCTACAGCATAAGTTACAATGCGCCTGTGCTGAATGTTCTGCAACAAAACAAGCTGCCCACTGTGCATGCGAAGCAGCGAGGACTGCGTGTGGTAACGCCAGAAGAAAGAAACACGTCCACGAATTGAAGGATAATAATATGTCCAAAGATTCTAAGCATGGCCGATGATAAGGGTCTACTTTTTTAAGTAAAAGAACAAAATTTACTAACCTTTAGTAAGATTTTGATCTCTTTTTCAGTCATTTTGGAATCCGCGTTCATAGTCAGAGTGTATAAAAACAAATTGATATTTTAGATAAATTTGATTTACTTAGTTTTGTAATTACGTGTGTAAGACATGGTATTTAAGCTTTTTGATAGAAACTTGTATAAGCTTCTGATAATATAGTGTTAGATCATATTGTAATAAATAACTTATATTAAATTCTCTACTAAATTAAACCTTATCTTATTAGAAAATTTATAAATAATAAAAAAGGACTGTTGTCAATAATCTGTTGGATGGTGTGGGTTACGAGGCGTTAAATTTCGACAATTTCAGGCAACTGGTGGTACAATCGCAAAACAGGTGAATCCCCAATCTGGGATTGTAAAGCTTATTTATAAATAGCCCACACTGGTACCGCACTATTGAATTCGGAATACTAGAATTCAATTAGTGGTCTAGGACCCTAAGCGATAGTTTGTGCAAGTAAGTACGACGCATAGAAAGACCAATCAGTCGTATATTGTAAGCTGTGTGGAACAACTTCAGATGCTGTCCACATATCATGAAAGCACTATAAATTCACTATAAATATTTATTCACTTAAAAATAACATTAAAATAACATTACATTATAATTTTAAGGAGTATTGCACAAGTCTTATAGAATAAATTATTAACACTTTATACAAAAGAATTAAATATTTTACACAATAATCTCTAAATTAAAATATATGGAGTAACTATATTATTTTTCAACTATACTGAATGCATCATTTAAATTTTGTGGACTGAATGCCATATTACTGTTCTTGTAATTAACATATGGGGACATTGTTGCTGATGAGGCAGCTGTTTCGGCATCTACGAAGCTTTGAAGAGGAGAAAAATCGTGATCACCAGCATACATAGGTGCACTAGGCTGGAATTTAGGCACGTATCGCGCTGGCGGTTCAGCATACTGACCTCCAACTAATATTTCACCTTCAGAATCAGAATTTTCTGGACTCAATTTTGGCATTTTCCAATGTCTGTTTTTATTCTTATTAGAATCAGCGAAGAATCGTGGCCTCTTTTTTCTATTATCCAAATACTGAGGTTCTTGGAAATTGTAATTATTCAATTCAGAGTAAAAGTTGACGTGGAAGTCTTCGTCTTCATTCGCTTTGAAATCGAAGAGTTCATCAGGTTTCATGAATAGTGGTCGATTCTTTGAAGATGCATGAGTATTATCCCGGTTTGAATCTCGTTGATAGTATTGCCATGGCTGATATTCTGGACCCATGTTAGAGTATTCATCGTGAGCGAATTGATTGTTTTCGATGTAACTAGGTGCATTTGGGTAAGGTTCATTTGTAGCTTTCAATGGAATCCCGTATGAGTCTACAGGTGGCTCGGCATAACTTTGTTTTTGTGGTTGGTGTTCATAATCTATTGGAGGTTCAGCGAATCCAGCTGGCTCAGGATTGTAATATTGGGGAATGGTCGTAAGAGGTCTCTTTGGAGGGCCATAAGCAGGTTTATTTGCCCATTTCGGAGGGCCATACCTGGGTTTAGGTGATCGTGGTTTCGGTGGAATTCCATACTTAGAGGTCATAGGCTTTCTGTATTTCTTTGACGGTTTTCGGGCTTTTGGCGGTGGGCTATATTTAGGCTTAGGAGGTCCATATATCGGTTTCGGTGGGCTGTATCTCTGCCGTGAAACCTTCCTATAGATAACTTTTGGATTTTGACTGTTCAATGACTCAATCCGGAAGTTGTCTACGAATATCGCAGTATTTCGTTTCTGCAACCGTTTTGAACGACGCTCTTCCGATTCTGGCTTCTGATTATATTCTTCACCTAACACACATGCTGCTGTTACTGCTATCTGGAACAGAAGAAATTTTTTAATAATTAATTTACAAAAATACTAATAAATAAGCAACGTCAAGGTCATCGTGGTTTTTTTAAAAAAGAACATTATTTTCTAATCTATCTATATATTTATCAACTTACAACTCTTTGTTTTTGTGTATTATTACGACTTTATAGTTACTATTACATACATTAATTTATATCCCTAAGTACCGAGTTATTGAGCACCTATACCAAGAAAGCAGTATAATGCGTGACGCTAATGTCTTTGAAAGTGTAACTCACTTTTGTGATGAATGGTAATGGTTATGGTTGAAGAAATGTTTGAGTTATTGGTTATTTTTGTTTATAATTATTTGTTTAAACAATACTTCACTTTGGATACCTTACTGGTAGGAATGAGTGAACGATCTACAGTAGACAATTAAATATTATACAAATACAATGTAGTTATAAATTCAAACGGAAATATATTGAAATGTTAAAAAACATTTTAATTAGTTACTATATGACTAAAGACAGGTGCAATATCAAGAAATAGCTGATGATTTGATTTATGGATCATATGTTAATATCTATCACCAGATGGGCGATACCGTACAGTTAGTGACCGAAGCAACCATATCAGATCAGTACGTCTACCATGTGGTAGGAGAGGCTGGCCTGCCAGTGTCCAACCCACTCCGCCAAATAATTATTCACCCCTGTTTACCGTCAGATTACAACAAATACTATGCACATTAAAATCTTTTGAAAGTATATCTCTTAATTTGTCAGTTTGTTGAACAATAAATTGTCCTAAAGAAATGAAATAAAATATATATTCTGTTATATACTGTGATCTATATTAATACCACAATACAAACCTATAACATCCAATTCAAAGCGCTCTTTATTGTAATAAATTTTAGCCAGATTTCAAATTGTGACTATTTAGTCTCAATATGAACTTTAGCTAATAATACTGATCGTAGGCAAAACTTTCCCTCTTCAATGCAAATAAGGACCCCAAGGGGCAAGGCTGTCTTGTAAATTTAAATGAAAGTAATTGTGAAATGCCTATTATGTGAGTAATTACAAGGCTCTCTAGTGTGTACCGTTTAAAGAATATTAAGCCGAGCATTTATGATAAGATTATTAAAACACATTACATAGAGTTAGATACATGCATACACATGTATATACAACGTGTTAGGTGTTATTAACAAGTATGTAGTAAATAAAAATATAATTAATTATAATACGAATACCGTTAACAAGATTCAATATGGTATTTACGAAGAGTTAACGTGTATAAAGCCTTAATCAACTAATCTCAGGAAATATTGATTCAAATTGAAAAATTATTTTTTTTAGACACTACTCATCGAGGAAGGCATATAACATCAAGCTACGATAAGTATCAAATAAAAATATAGCAAAAATGGAAAATTGATATTTTTTTCAGAGCTTTCGTTACGCGTACGCTGTACAACATTTTTGCGCTACTTCAACCGTGATCCGGTTGAAGTAGCGCAAAAATATTGTACTTAGGAATTATTCTCGTTTAAAAATTGTAAGTCATAGTCTGCGGAAGCATATTTCTATCTTTTAAGGTTAACTCACAATAACCTTTTTTTGATGATCCTATTTCTTATAAACATTATTTAAATCTATAACCACATAAATACTCAGGTATAATCATGTAACTTAACAACCTACGAAACTCAGCCGAGAAATATACGAGTATAGGTTGTTTGAGCACAATGAGAAACGAAGAATAGCTTTCTCTTAAGGATATTTTGCAGGGTTCGATGACTTGTGACCGCAACATTACCGGTTGACAGTATAACTTAACTAGACACTATTAACATTGTGATAGTTTACGTTGAATTTATTTAAATTACATCTTTAACTAAAAATATCGTACTGCTTAGTTCCTCTGTAGTGCCTTCTCCATGGCATACTGCTGGGCCAATACTTCCTGATTGAAGAAACAGAAGACAAGGTCGGGTGTAATACCACCATGCTAACACAATGCGGTGTTGTGGGTATGAGCGGTAAAGCATATTAAGTGGCTTAAAATTTTAAGTTTTTGAGTTCCAGTGCGTATTATTATGAATTTTCTTGCAGCACTTACAAATAAAATTAATAAATACAGTTCTTTGCATTGGATGAATTATCTTTGATAGAGATAAGTCCTCCCATGCAAAGAACTGTATTTACATATTTTGTTTCAAAATGAAATGGAAGGTAGTGTGACGCGTCGTACATTATATTTTAATAAAACAAAATAAAAAAATGATTTATCACGTGTTTAATAGATAACGTCAGAGTTCCGGTCCGTTAGATTACAATTCCTAATTCAAAACATCATCGGAAAATGATAGCAAAGAATATTATGCTGTCATGTTCCGGTTTAAAAAAAATGTATTAATATTTATATTAATGCATTTTTATAAGAGTACTTTTATTAAAATTTTGACCAATACAATAGTGAATGGTTTAAAATATTTTTGTTATTGTTACGGTAGTTAGCTCGGGGAGCCTGTGGACTGTATTTGGAGAGAAGTGGGAAAACAGGGAAACCACGTCTTTACTTGTCACCGGTATATTGACAATAACATCAAAACATATAAAACAATCTAGTATCAAAATATATTAAAAAAGTAAACTGACATATACAAAACAGGCTTTACACAATGATATGACGAAATAGATTATTCACCAGCAACAGTTATCAAAGCAAATTTTACCACCAATTTTCCTAGTCAAATTATATAAACTAGTCAATTTCAAATTCCTTCTAGTGATAGTCTCCAAGCCATAGTTATTTGCAAATTGTGTCACGCACGCAGTTTCGTACTGCAACTGAATATATGTTATTGTATAGCGCTGATATTACACCGAGCCGGACGCTGATTAGACACTCTATTTATATCTCTTTTTATGTCTCTTTCTAACAATAAAAAACCCAGAAAGAGGATAGCAAATTGTAAAACTGTCAAAATAAAAGGGGGTTCTTTTATTTTTATTTATACATAATAATAAGTAATATTAAATATTTTATATATTTTATTGTTATTTTGTTATTATTCAATTGCTGTTATCAGCAAAACATGAACATTAACATTATGTATTTTAATTCGAAATTTATGCACTACAAATATAAAATAACAGCAATATAAAAAACGAATATGGATGAATATGTCTGTCTCTCTGTCTTTCTGTATGTTTGTTACACACCTTACGTAAAAAGTACTGCGAGGAATTGAAGGCAGTTTTCATCGATGTATTGCTAGAGGTCTCACTCAAAATATAGGCTCCATTTCACTGCAAGAAAATATCTAATAAATTTTGCTTCCATTAAAGCGTATCTATAACATATCGAAAACTTTTTCCTGACGTCCAGACATTAGCTTTCTTCCTAACTTTACACCAAAACAGAGTGAACTGCTTCATGTATGGCCATGATAGAAAAGGGATGACACTGATGTGTATGTCTCTTCCCGACGGGTGATAAGATACAGGTAGTGACCGAAGCAACCATATCCGGTCAGTACCTGTACCATGCGTTAGGAGAGGCTGACCTGCCAGCGCCCAACCCAATCCTCCAACACCGGGCGGGTCACTTCGCCAGCCCGGTGGCTGGCTGCTTGTCTGCCAAGTGCCTCGCTCCAATGGTGCAGAGCCACCCTTGACGCCAAGGTATGGACCCGCATCAGTTTTTCGAGGTCGGATCGTTCCTTCCGTACCCTTGCCGCAACCCAGTGTTGATGCACTCTTGCCAGAATCAGGGCATCAACGTCCTAGGGGGCGTACTTGCCAATACGCAGGCAGTAAGAAGGCCCAGCACATAACCCTGGGGCACACCTGCCGCCATCGTCCATGACTGAATGCGGCCGTCCGCGTCCTCGTAGATGACTTTACTCCCGCTAAGGTTAGTCCCCTACTAGGACGCACAGGTAGAGGGGCACATCGTGGAATTTCAGTGCCTCCTATATGCATTCCTGAAGGAGGCTGTTGAAAACGTTTGCGATGTCAAGAGACACAGCAAAAACCACCTCCCCATGTGCTGTGGCCACCTGGCTCCACCTTTTGAGGCGGGACACCGCGTCCCGGTCAATCGACCGGTGCGGAAGCCGAACTAGCAGTCGGCCAAGTTCGATTACCATTACAACCGAAACATAGAGGAACTCGAGATAACAAAATTGATTGACTCATCCAGAGATCAACCATAGAAAAAGTTGCATCAATTATAAATTTATTGCTTTATTTATTTAACACTGATTAGAGTTATTATAAATATATATGCTCGTGAAATAACATGATTAGCATCCGAATTGCAACCCAAACATTTGTATACACAGATATATCTGTGTATACAATTTTTTTTTATGGTATACCATGTAAGACCAACCCTTCACTATAAAGAACATTTGAGATTATAACACAAAAGTTTGTTTTACAAAAAACTAGACCAGAAGCCTTACTTAATAACCTAACACTCTGCGTAGTTAGCATTGTCGTGAAGAAAGTTGGAGACATTTTTGAGTTCTTTGATGTAGATAGTAATATTAGGAGCGAAAATATCGATAAATATGCTTTCGCCAAATTAATACGATATCTATATTTTATAACCCACGACATTGATTGCCATTTAAAGACATCGATGAATCCATTGTCAATAAATAATCCCACAGCAGCAAAACCTTATCTCGTAAAAACGCAGGTATCCTCAAAATCTCGCAGCGTCCTAATAAACATGTAAAACAATATATAAGGTAAATTTAATCCGAGAACATAATCTCTACGGCGTTGGATTCCGTGGGAGAAATCTGTTGGTGTGATGACCCACTTGACCAATGATGTCTGAACGAGTCAACAATGACACATGGTTGACGGTAAGCCTTTATTAACAATATTAATATGTTAAGAATCATGAACCAGATGCACTGGAAATTCTATTGCGCCGGCGCAGCAGCAAGGCTAAAATTATTGCACCAGGGTACAAATGATAAAATTTGTTGTTTTTGTATTTGTTTATATTCAATATACAAATACAAAAATAATGAACGAATGAATCTATACCGAACAAGCGAGGCTGCGTTCCATGATAATGGGAATCCTAATGGGGGAACCAGTAAATATAAACATTTTTTAAACTTTTTGAAAATAAAGAAAATTGATTATAAACATTTCTTTGAGAAAAAATTAGAGACTAATGCAAGGGAGAACTTATCTCTACCAGAAATTTCTTCCAGACACCATGACGGATGTGTTCAATGTGTATTTTATTATTTTAGGAATATACACATCCATACAAAGTGAGGTGGATGTTTAATTATATAGATATATATAATATATTTACACCTTATTTATCTTGTACCTTGACCAGAGTCAAAAGTCAAAATATCTTTATTTAAATAGACTGATTTACTAAGTTCTTTTAAATAGACAATGACCTTAATAATCTTTTAAATTTAATTTTTAATTTTAAATATTATTGTATACAAGGCTTGAATGCTACTAGCAACGATAAACAAGTATTATTGAAATTGGTTAATATTTGACGAATATTATGATTAACATACATAATTAAAGTCTGTTGAAATTAACAAAAACTCTTTCCTTTTTCCATGATTGTCTTGCGGATTTAACCACATACCTAAAATAAACGTCATCAGTATCGAAAGTGGATAAACAAACACGATAATTACGAAAAACACTTTCGAAGGTGAAAAGCTACTAGATTGAATTAGCTACCAATACTTAATCATTATCTAGTAATTGACTCAATGACATTGTATTTGAACACGGTTCGGTTGGTGCTTATAAATAGGTAACAATTGAAAAAGGATTTTAACGGAATATTGCGCTTAAAATCTTTTTTATACCTTCGTCCATTAAAGTACTCAAACGTACGGTTGCATTTATGTATATTTAAACAACAAATGCTTACAGACATAAAAATTACAATCAAAACCTTTTTAGTTACAAATCAAACCTTTTCAAAAGATCAGATTCAAATTAAGGCTTAAATTAGATTATACGTGAATTAATTTTTAATTTATTAATTTATTTTATTTTTTTATTTGTTCTTATAAGTATTTAGAAAGTTATTGGAAAATAAGAATAAAAGACAAATTTATATACTTTAAAGCTCTAATAAGGCCCATAACATTTTTCAAACTGCAACTGCCAAATTCAACTAATTGGTATATTTTCTAAAGTATAACTATCAACTGATCAAAGTCTAGTGGATTCGTGTTTTTACTTCTGAAGATTGAAATATTGTCGATAATCGTGTGGAGACGAAGTGTTACAAGAAACTTCTCCAGTTCTTTAAACATTAACTAATTGATTAGATAATATTTCGGTACTATAATTACAAACATTTCAAAGCCCAGGGGTTTCTTGAGCGCTTCATCTTCAAACCTAAAGTATTTGAAGTGATGGTAGAGTTTAATAATGACAATTTAAAACAACTTAGTAATTGAGTTCAGTTGAATAAAGAGTTTGATTTTGCTTTTCGATTTACCTTACACATGTTCTGTGTTGACATGAGGCTTAAAATCGATGCCGACAAAAGGCGAGGTATAATAGCTAGTGGAATAAAGATATAGGGAGAATAACATCTTTTGTCGCCAGAATGTAAAGCATTTAGTACTAAGAGTGATTGTTTTGATATCGACAGTGTCTTGTGAGTGCTATAAGATTAACGCAATGAAAAAAGAAATGCTGAGACCCTTATCTTAACTAAAAATAACTATGTTGAGCTTGAAATTCTCTTCTCTAAAGATTAGCATACAAAGAGAAAATATTAATAGTATTCGGGTTTTCACTCGTTCTCGTCTTTCTAGTTTTTGTGGGTTAATATCACTAAGGTGATTCAGCAGTTTTAGGGAAAGCATTTAATTCTTGACATTGTCCCAACATTTCTTGTACTTTGCAAAAATAACATAGTGTTAAGTGTGTTCCAGTTAATAAGCTAGCCAAATTAGAAATTAAAAATCTGGAAAACTAATTTACAATAATTATAGAAGATTTATCTAATTGTCATGAATAACCGATTCTCTTCCTATAAATGATACCAATAAAGACTAAGGCTACATAATTACTATGTCAGAGAGAATATATTAACATACATTGTAAAAAAATTTCACTATTCCAATTCCTAAATAAATTAGCTGTGTATCTATCATCCCACACAAAATTCGCGTAACTACCTATCAAGATAATTAAGTCATACTAAATTACACTTTGTTATACCACTCAGTAAATTAATTGTCTTAGATTACCGTCAATTTATTATTCTTTACATAACTTTGAATGTGTCCACAGTTATGTTATAAGTCAGTATTGTACTCTAATGTGGGCTGGAGACAGCGAAAGTTCGCTTTATAACAGATAGTTGACATTACGTGACAACGTTGTGATACAGAAGTAATTTTCTGTTAGAGATTTAATAAAGAAGATATAAATTCGTTCTAACGAACCTTTCTAAATAGTTAGGCGTAGTTAGGTTAGGGTAGTTATTTTGAATTGGTAAAAACATAACTATACATAACATACAAGATAAGACCCGTAGTTTTACGAACAGATGGCTTAGATTGATGTTCAATAAGTGTATATATCTGTACCAAAGTTGAATAAAATATTATGACTTTGATATGTACTTATTTATTACCCTATAAAAAGGAAGGCAAAGGGATCTTAAGCCATACAGACGTGTCATGGGTATTTTTTCATTGCTGGTGTAAGATATGCCAATAAATTTAGTACCTTGTGGAGTTTTTACTTGAAAAGTTGGGCGGGAATTTCGTCGATGGGTTGGAAAATGAAATGAAATGAATAGAAATAGACTACAAGTGAATTAATTAAAATGAGCCACTTACATCTCACGAAAGGTAACCAAACATATTTCAAAATGCAGCAATATTTTTTCTTTTTGAAACTACACGTAAAAATATACCTCGATACATATCAAAAAATATATACAGCACCCAACTGACGCGAAGAGAGGTCCGCCAAAACTCACTTTTATGCTAAGCAATTGGCTTTAAGTTTTTAAAGACTTGAAGATACTACAAATTAAGTTATCTAGAGGTCAATGGATGGATTTACAATAATTTGTCAGAGAAAATTGCCAAGCATAATTTCCAATTATGGTACAGTAATAATTATGGGAATGTATTGAACTTTAAAAACTGGCTTAGAGAGAATACTCTGAGTTAATAATGATAAAATTGCAATAACAATTAAAACCAAGTTTCTATTTTCGGAAACAAAAGCTATAAACGTGATTTGAAGCAATGGTTACTTTACCTTGCAAGTTTTAATAATATATAAGTTTGAACTTTACATAGTCTAGCTAGAAAATTACCCACCATGTGACATTAGTAGTTGCGAGGGATTTCCTTTAGAAAAACCAATATTTCTTCTTGACTGGACCCCGTTATCAAATGGAAAATATATCTTGTAAAACTGCCTTGTTACGCACTTTAATAGCTCAGTTTAGAAAATATGCGTTCTCCCTTTACGACTTGTAATTGTTAGCTTTCGCTTTTGACTAAGAATTGAATATGTCATGAAAGAATGTTATGTAATCAAACCTATTTGACACTGGGTTTGAGTTCCATATAATTTATTGGAGTTAATTAAAAATTATCTTTAAATGTAGCAATTAGAGCTTCTTCTCAAGACTTGAGCGTATTATGACCGCTAAAGTATTTTGTTTCTCTATCATGTTGTTAGTTTTATGATAATATACAAATATAATTTTTATAACATATAATAATTATGTATGTATATGTGAATGCATGTATATTTTTGCATTTTTGATTATTTTCGATAATATTAAATACTCTCTAGAACATATTTAAATTTGTTCGTAATATTTGCAAATTTACTCTAGCAATATTAACTATATGGTAACTAGAGGAATTAATTGATTTTATTGGTACTTTTAATCTCTGGAACCTCAATGATTTCTAACACAACCTTAATATTGTGTAGTTACGTCAATAATTATTATAAAATAAATAAAAACACTAAATAAATAAAAATGAAAAAACTCTGGAACCAAGATGTAAATTCTTCTCTTGCCCTGAAATAAAACCGACTACCTTCGTTTCACACAGAAACAGCGACCATTTCAAATTTCAACAATTAATTCGTGTTTAGTTTGAACCTATGCTAGGTTGCAAATATTATGGCATATTTGTTTCCTTTCCATTCCTATTAGCTACAATCATAGCGCGTTAGAAAATGTTCATTGTATCGTCTCTTGCGCATCGTAAACCGTAACGAGAGTGAAAAACAGTTATTTCTTATAACAATAGAGGTGAAAAAATCAAGCGGCTGTTTTATTGTGACGATTTCTTGATTGAATAAAAACAGACAGTCAAATAATTGAATCAATAAATAATTTATCATGTGAAAAAACTCAGTTACACTGACAATATATAATCTCTTGTAAATCTGTCTAGACAGATAATAAAAATTATAATTAATAATAATATAAATAATATAATTTATTTGCTATGTTTCGTAGCTTTAAAATTTTCGCATTCACAAAGCTATCGATATCGATAGATTACTAACGTATTTGCAGATTAATGAACCTGACAACGACATGCAGCAGAGAAATGTTAGTAAACAAGAAAGGAATGGGCAACATTTTCACTCGGCAAGGAATTTTATCTACTAAACTAACTCGATCCTAACCGGTTGAGTGTATTTCCTTTAAAGAGTCGTTTATTGGTATTTACGCCTTAGGATTCTTCTATAGGACCGACTTCAAAAAAGCAGTGTTTTATTTGTGTATGTCTCTATATATTATGAATTTCAACCATTTTGTGTGGTTCAAATCAAATAATTTCTATCATAACAGCTTTCTGTTGTTAATTAACCAGCATCAAGTTTTGTGCTAACAAGTCTGCTTAGTATACACAGGTGACGTGAATGTACAAAGGAAATCTTCTTTTTGGTATATACCATAGTCTTATGGTAAACGATTATAATGCCACTATAACATTATATCATACAACTTGCTTGATGTTATATATCTTATGCTTACTTATGTTAGTTATAGTGTCATTTTTAGTTTTCCTAACACAAAATCAAATTAAAAACCCCCTACCATCTCAAAGCTCAACATATTAAGCTTTTACTAAAACTGAGAATTTTCGCTACGTGTAATAAATGTTACAAAATTATTAATTTTATAATAATTGTTTTCTATTTAACATAAAAAAAATTAAATACATTCTAAAAATACTCGAAAATGTGGCACAGTTTTCCAAAATTAAATTTGGTGTTTATAATGATTATTAGTTACAACTTAAATTAGTACTATAGTGTGTAAAGTTATCTATCTGATAATCTAATCATATATCGATATGTGTGAAAAATTCTTCATTTAAAGGAGTGTTATGTCGTTGTTTGTTCATTTTCCACAGGCGTAGTGTCATGAGATGCGGAACTATTAAGTTAAACTTTCGTGTAACATAGTATGATTTTTTTGACATATATAACATGACTTCTGTCTATATTGTGGTACACTATGTCCTGGTATCAAACAATTGAAGCAAAGTCTACATCCTTTTTCCAAAATTCACTACAGTGACCGATAAAGTGATCCCTCAAACAATATAAGCAAATTTTATTTTCTACACACAATTCTAAACTTTTCGCTTGCATATGATTAACAGGAGTATTTCTGAAATCTTTATTTCTATTCGCATTTGTATTCATCTGTAAAGAGCGGAATCTACTCTCAAAAAAATCAAATAATACGTTACAATTCTTACTGGGCAAGACTGTTTTATAACCTAAATGTTGTTCCCACAGCTTATGAGGCTGGGTGTCTAATTTTGATACCCCAATGTATATAATACATGAAATATTCAAATTATCAAGTGACAGTAATACCTCGTTCTAACTATCAAGAATATCTTAAAAACCACGATTTAAAAATTTATTTAATAATTCGTTGACTGTGCGTCTCTTACTTTTAAATCTTTGCACCAGGGTGTAACATGCTTTTTTATAATTTGTTTCCGTTACTAAAAAAGTACCTAATAAATGTGCGGCTTCTCCTACTAAGCTAGTTTTCAAATAATTAATTTTTTCCACGACAGATAAAACCGCATTAAGGACAATATTTATGTACAATTTCCACTAAATTTTGAAATAAAAATAGTCGGCAATTTTGTTGTAGTCTCTCTATTATAACACGATGAAATTGGTATTTTCATTTTACCAATCTTTGCTTTTATCCAGCTTTTTGTATCTAAATATTTTTCTTAAATTTCGTCATGAATTTAATTTTGAAAATATTCCAATTGCTGTCTTTCTTTTAATGGAACCAAAAATTTTAATTTATCGAATTGACTTTTAAATGACAACCAGTTTTGTTCTAAAAGGTCTAATCTAACTTCTAAATATGTTTCATTGATACGTTTTTAGGACATTTTTTCAAATTGACTGTTTTTAACGATTTCATCTAAATTTTCTAATGTATTATCTCGTGCAGTTTTAATATTATTAAATTGTAAAAAAATTCATACATACAGTTTTGTCTTCATCTAATCCGTTTTCGTCTCATCAAATTCGCTTCGCGTAATCGTTACTCCAAGGACCAAGTCAATTTTGTGTGTAATTTCTTGTTTTTGTAATAAAACCAATTTTCTTTGCAAACGTGCAAAAATATATTGTGTTTTCACAAACACATTGTTAATCAATAATGGTGACAAGATGTCAATTAAACCAAAGAGTATACAATTCAAATATAGTATACATTATAAAATAGTTTCTAACGAAGCTCTTAGACGCCATTATGACATTAAACTCTTCCAGCGTTTTAATGTGGGTTGTGACAATGAGAAAATATTAATTTAATGAGTTGCCAAAATGAATAAAATGTATTTAATCGGTATTACTTCCAGAAATTTTCTTCTCGGTTTGGTTGCTTCTTTATTCATGACCTTCTGGCTACTACCATCTTACCTAAGTCTGCCGTCATAACAATAACAGTTCCTCTTCGGTCGAGGAATTCTTTGTACTTACCATCAGGTATGAATGAAAAAAAAGTTCCTTTATATTGGACATTAGCCCGAATATAATAAAAAAACTAACTAAACTTACTAAATTTCATTTTGGTATTAGTAAATTAGTACGACTTATGATATGCTGCAGTAACTCATATTTTTCTTAAAATGTTTTTGGTTTAGCTGTGTTAAAGTGATTTAGTTTAGAGAAAAATCTTTTATGAGTTATTTGTATTTAAGCTCATAATTAAATTATTGAGATCCTTATTTGTTCCTTCTCGATATCGTGGTCAATTATTTAATGAAAGCACTGAAGAAACGCTAGAACATTTAATCTGGTTGGCCTAAAGGGACTTGCATCCAGGCCAGTAAAACATTAATAAAATATATCTGTTAAGGTAAATGTACGTAACTATATAAAGACGCTACTTGCTAATCATTATTAGCTTTTACGTCCTTCTGCTAGACACAAATTTTCCTAAAACATATGCGGAGTTTAGACCGTAACCCCATCAATGGTAGCCACGACAACCGGCCTTAATTTGCATTCTTCCTACATCATATAAATATTTTGAAATATGCGAGGAACTATTTGTCGTATATATTTAGTAACTTTCGCTACTGTCCCTTGACGGAGAATCGTTACCTCAACCATCTTAGTATTTTGTAAAGTTAAACCGTTGCCCTCGGTTGTTACGGCAACCACTTTCATTCACTAACGCATATATTGGACTAGCATGGTGGTGTTTCAGCATGGGCAGCAATGTTACTTAAATAGATGGTAAAGAATAAAATAGGTAATATAATTTTTCTAGACGAAATTAGAATGACATATAAGGCATACTTTACAAGCAGTTTAATGTGTGATTGCTTAGAAAGCATGCTTTTAAGCATTCATTGAAAAGCCTTTCTAGGCATTACACGGGTCAAAACACGCAAATTCACTCTATGATTCCAAAAACAGTCAACATAATTTTTTTGCTATGCAATAAGATGAAAAATATAAATGACTTCTCGTAATACATTGTGTATATGGTATTTTAAATTTAGAATGCATAAAATATAAATGACTTCTCACAATTCATTGTGTATATGGTATTTTAAATTTAGAACGCATAAAATGCCATGTTTAAACCTTTTAAAAATAAACAATAGTGAATTTTTGTTGCAGTACACACTGCACGAATTTTTTTGCAGTGTAGTCAATTGATACAGTCATAATCTAATGGTGGTTATATTCTTCCTATTTATCAACTATTAAAGGTTATATAAGATATTAAAGGTTAATTTATTAATTAGTGATCGAGGGAGGGCCCATAAACGCATAGGTAAAACACTAAAAGTAGCTATGAATTATAATTCTTATTAAGTTTTATATATTTGTTTTATTGAAATAAAATCTAATAAGGAAACAGATAACCAGTTCAATTATCTTCGCAATTAAAGCATTGTTACTAATAGCATACCTTTCATTTGTAAGTTTTACTAGAGCACGCATACAGCATATTGAAATAGTGTAATGTGTGTTAAACATTCAGGAAAGGAAAATATTATCTGCGAATGCTTATTAAAAATGCTTTCATTTTTGTGTATGCTTAGATAGTGTTCTTAATGAGTGAATTATTTTTATTTTTATATTATTAATACAGTCTCTTTCTGGCTTTCCTTAGCTTATGGGTCAAATCATCCGGACCAGCTGCAGAATGACTGCTATATATTAATATATGTATATATTAAAGACGTCAAAAAGCACTGTTTAAATCTATGTTTTATGATATTTTTTATTTATCAGTTACGCTGCTTACTTGGCCAGAGATTTCGGGCTTGAATTTACAACTTATTCGTAATATATCTTAATAATGCTTAATTTTGGCTTTATAATGGATCTGTGAAAAAAATGGACTCCCATAAAATTAGTTGGATATAAAATAAAATTAATGCTTTCCTATGAAATGAAATCTAATGTAAAAGGCACCTATTAGTTAAATGGTAAATTACTTTTCAATCTTCTAATAACTAAAGTATTTAATCAATAGCTCTGCCATAATGAAAATGTGTCGTAAGGTCAAAAATTTACGTAAAATATATATATAACTTATATTTTAATAACAATTAAACTGACCCTAACTATGAATGTATTTTTTTCTATGTAAAGATCAAGTAGTCGACTCTACATAGACTGAAATATATAAAAATAAATCATTTTAATAGGTGACTTGTTAATTTAAGAATTTACTGTGTGATATTTTATAAAAGAGTTCTTATGTATAAGTCTCCATAAAGTACTGTTAGTATTAAAGAACAGTACTTTATAAGTCTTCGACTTGTTAAGTCTTGATTGTGACAGTATCGCTGATAATCTTAACCAAATAGAATTAAAACTCACCGTCAGTAGAGCGTAACTCAAAAAATCTCCCAACTGCATTTTCACCTGTACTTATTTATTATTATTTTTATTTTTTAATTGCTTATTAATATTTTTAATACTTTTTCTTAGCTATTCACGTGTGTGTCGCACGAAAGCACGGTTGGTAGTGAAGTGTGGTATGTCAGATGCCTGTAGCTTGCTCAACTGTAACAGGATTTCATAGAGCTGCTACAAGTGTATCATTCAATTGTGTCATTTTCATAATAAACATTGAAAGCGAAAAGGACTCCTTGTCAAACTGACAATAATCTTATATATTACTAATCTAACATTAACAATTTTATTCAGTCACCTAATTTGATTTAAAAAGACACCTATTGCTTACTCATGCTCAATAGTGAATGGAGGAACGAAAAATTCAAGTTGAGACTTATTTTCCCCTACACAAAAGTTGCAACTGGGTTTGATGATACTCAGATGTAATTTTGACTTTTCAAATTGTATGCTAATAGATCTTTGGACGTAGTGTTAAGTTAATTCTCTAACAATGTCGAATATCGTGTAAGACATTCGAGATAATGGTATATACCAACTCAAAAAATTAATTGCAACCATGTTGATACAATAGAGCATATATTAGTCCACACACTAACCTTGTCGGGGCATAGCAACGTAATTGTAAATCATACGACATAATAGATTTTCTCACAATTTCAAGGTTAACCTAAACGGTTTTATTTCTTTTTAATAAACCGGCACCTAAAATGTTGATAGATAGTTTTTATATACTCTGGCAATAATTATTGTAAAAAAACATGTCAAGTCCATTAGCTACCGTTTCTTTCATGGTATTATCAACTCCTTATAAATGTTGAAGATAAGTTGCTCATGAGACATCCACTCTCACGTTTTGTTTATTTATTTATTTATGTTATACAAATAAACTGAAAATTGCATTGTTTCAAAACAAAACAATATTTTCGAAGAGGAATTATAAATAATGAATTAAAAACAAATACACTTGACGATAATATGATACACTTGAATACGTTAACCTTCTTCCATGCATATGATTGATGCCTTTGAGTTTCAAAAACTAATTATGGATTTTTAACGGGCGTGATTCTAATAATTTAAGTACCCCTTATGTATAACCCTTGGTATATATATAATCACATATAAACTTTATTGCGGTAGCAGAAAGTTCTGCTGCTTAGATAGAATTCATTATATTTTTGGCTCATACAAATCTGACGTTTGATAGCACAACAGATGATAAGGCCGTTGGACGCCACTACCATTGGCTCATACATAGGTAGTAGATTTCACTTACATTTTAAGGTTAATTAATGCAAAATTTTAACACTGCGATGTTATAATCTAAGTAACAGAAGCCAATACAAAATTTTTAGCATTTGTCCTGTCTGTCAATCTGTTTTTGTTTGTATCTACAAGCGTCACGCAAAAGCTTCTGCATTAAATGGAATGCACTATTCGATGTGTTTTGCTAGAAGCCTAACTTAAAATATAGGCTCCTTTATACCACAGCGAATAAATACTTGACTCTAAATTCTGCGCGGATGAAGTAACGGACAAAACCTAAAAAGTCCTTCATAATATAATATTATAAATAAGAAAGTTACTCTGTCTGTGACGTTTTCACGCCTCATTCGAGTTTAATAACACGTAAAACAACCGATTAAAAGTTATTCGTCAGTTTTTGACATTGATCGTATAAACGAAATGTAGCCAGTGAACTATTCTAAACATTATGTCCTGAAATAATAGTGTAATGTGCTTTTTTTTTAGTAAAATAGTTTTCAGCATCAAATATTTTATGTGTCATACAATAAAATTCATGAGGGCGGAGCTGATGACGTAAATCAAGCGTCGGTTTTTAACAGAAATATCAAAAATAATAATCGCCTGTTAAGTGTTAATTTTTGTCGGTTTTTCATTTTCACGCCATCTATTTGATACACTTAAAACGTTTAGCTAACGTGTACCTCGTCAAGCAATTCAAAGCACATGAAGAAGGTATTATTATAGTTCTCTAGAGTTTTACAAGATGGCGCTAATAATATTGCATGACAGTTTCGGCAAATATATTTCTTGTCTTTTATTTTATTCTTTTGCTTTACATTCGTTTTTCAGGTAATGTAGATCGCTTATAAATATATTGTTTACATATTTTTTTATACTTTAATAATTAAAGAATTTTTTCTATAGAATGTTATTCTATGGAGTTATTTTGTTGTGGAAGTAATCCGAGGCCATACTTTCTTACTTTTTTATGTAAATATGATTCCTAAAGAAATGATCATTATCATCAAGATCAACAGACTATATGAACCATATGCCTATACGTCCCACTACTAAGCACATGCCTTATCCTATTTGGAAGTAAGTCACGAGGAGTTTGGGCCATAACTACGCTGGCCCAATCAGGACTGGTGGGTGAAAGCGGTTGCGCTGTAACAGCCAGGACCAATGGCTTAATGTGCGACGTAAAGCACAAAAGAGTTCAATGTAAAAAATTTGAATTGTCCCTTTCACGGACCAAAAATGGCTAAAGTTGCTTGGTTTGGCTTTTATTGTCTTAAGGACAAGGCATGTAGAGAAATAATAAAATAGTCTCAGTTTTAGTGGCATGAAAAATTTATTTGATTTTCTTTTAATTACATCATACTGCTATGCTAAAATAAATACAGAAATTTTTCGGATATTTTCATCTTATTTATATGTTCATTTAAATAATAATGGATAATATTAATAGTACATAAAAGCTTCTATCCTATTTATCTATTTACAATCCAATGAATAAATTACTGTTTATATTTAAAGTAATTTTGGTGACTTATTTCTTAAAAAAATTATATAAATAGATAATGTCACCTAATTTTTTATGAATAAATAAGAATCGTGTTATTTTAATTTTATTAGTATGTCTGAACTTTTAAGTGCGAAATTAAAATTTACATTGAAATACTGTCGAGACAAAACGAAATGCAGTCGGGGATAGTGCAAATACGCGTAACTAGCATTGCATAATGACATATATCTGACAAAATGTAACGTTTGTAAAAATTACCGCTGAAGCACTTGAAGTAAGAAACTTATTAAGTTACCTTTCTCTATAAGGCTAAATTCACTGCAGATATGCATTCTGTATTTACGGTAGATTCATCATATGCATTATCCCCGACGGTATAATTAAAATTCATTTCTGTCTCCAATATTTTACGTTCAGACAAAGGTAGACAAACGTGACCACGAAAGCACCATTAAAAATTATAACAAATTTACAGAATGAAATTCTAACAATGGAAGATTATTCGATTATGACTCGATACATTACAAAACCTTAGCGTCGTTTGACCCATACCGACAGAATAGTTTCATAAGGAATAATTAATTAAGAAGACGGAAATATTTTTTATTTTATTATAAATAACACTGTTTTGAACATTTTGAACATTGTTCCATTCATGATTTGACAAATACATTTTCAAGTAAGTATTTTTATCATCGTTGCTCAACATTAAAGAGTTTTGTTAACTTTAAAAGAGTATGGTAACAAATAAAACACTTCATAGAAGACGTTACAGAATTAAATATGTAATAACTGAGAATGAAGATACTCAAGTACTTGTAAGTAGATATACTAAAATATTTTATGATTATAAGCAATATCGTTTTATGTTACTACTAAATTAAGTAGTTATAAGTAACTAAAAAGCACAGTAAACATGAACAAATTAGTCTTATTACAGAAAATATCTGATTGTTAACAAATCTTTTTCTAACACAAATAGTTTCGTTATGTATCCGTTAAAATTTTTTTAATTATATTTATTTAATTTTAGATCAATAGTACAGAACTTTGGTAAACATTATAAAAATTTCTTTATAAAAATAATAAAAAACAGTGTTAGTTATATATAAACTAGATCTTAAAATTATCTTGACGGCGGAAGATACAAATTCTCAATAATCCGGCCTGCCTTGCCAACTGTGGTCACTGCAGCAACGAAACGATAGTTATTTATCATTAGTATTTATTATATAAACAAATATAAGGAAGGCTAAATAGATGGTGATGAAGGCACGCGGAGTGTATTTACAAGTGTGCTGCGTAACGTTGGCTCGGCAGTGCAGGGCAGATGGTCCCATGATAAAATAATACTAAATTTATGACGTTACCAGTGAAGAGCATTGAGCATTGTCCGGTACCCCCATATCAGGTCACTGATATGGGGGTACTGGACTAGAGTTTACCGGCTAGTCCGTGTTCCGTTACGGAGGTACGACGCCGACACAAATTTTAAAAAAAGTATAGATAAAGAAAGCTTGATGAACTTGTGAGTTAGGAATTACTGTGACTGACCTATCACAAATAACATCAGGTCTAATTTGATAATATTTCTAGTTTTTATTCTGATTAAAAATTGACATGAATCATGAAAAGTATTACCAAAACAATAGTTCAAACTATCTTTCATGGGAACATCTATATTTTGTGTTGCTAAATTAAAATGTATAATCAATATGCATGCTCACATTATGATATGTCTCGTTCTTAATTATGATAAACTTATAAATGAAAATTGAGAAGCCAAGCGTAAAAAATTTAAATTAAATACCTTTATAAATTAGTTTCGAACAAATTTATAATGATTAAATCTTGGCAGTGCTAAAATAATTTAAGGTAGATTAAAATATTTACGAACATGTTTTACCTTAGTTTCTTTACACTAAATTTAATTTTATGATATCAAAAGTGAACTCACTAAGCTTCAAACCTCAACACATAGACAAAGCTTTTAAACTATGAAAATTATGAATATTTACATATTATTTACTATCGTGTATAAAATTGCATCGCGTGATATAACTATAATTAATTAGACTAAAATCGACTATCAATTTAAAATATTTGGATAGAAATTCTTGATTATTACAATATACAAATCGATCGATTTATCTACAATGGAGATTAAGGAAAGACCCTGTTTTAACAAGACCTAGAATTAATCTACGAAGGTCTGACGTAGCTACGCTATCGCTAAAACAAATACCACCGAGCGAGGTATCATTTAGGATTTAAGAAAGTAAAAAAATATATCTGGTAACAAGTGCATAGTACTGAATGTTAAGAACCATTCACTAAAAATAAAGTAACAACACGGCCTCCTCGATACGAACTAAAAAGTTTGGAGTCTGAATACTTAAAATTACTTCTGATTGCACGAAAGGAAAAGCTAAAGCTCTCATTGTGTCGCCTCAGCGGTGTGGTAATGCGAGGGATGGTAGCGCCAAACCTGCGGGGGGGAGTACTCGAGCGGCGCGTCGTGCGGCGCGCCCCACATGAGCACGGTCTGCCGCGGCGCGTCCGTCGGCGCCGGCGCCGCCAGCCGCTCCGCCTCCGCCGAGCCGCTGGAGCTCGGGCTGGGCCCCGGCGCGCCCGGCGAGCGCCGCTCGGGCCCGTAGCGGCCGGCGTCCACGTACGCGTACTCGCGCGACGGCGGCCGCTGGTACGCGGGCGCCACCTCGTAGCCGGGCGGCGGCGCCGGCTCCAGGAAGCCGTTGGGCGCGTACGGCGTGTAGTGGTACGACAGCGGCTTGTACTGGTGGAACAGGTTGTCCGCCGCCAGGAATCTGTCGTCTAGGGGAGGCGGCGCGTAATGTAATGCCGGAGCCGGAGGATACTCCCCGTAAGGTGCCGTGTATGCTCCGTTTAGGTTAGTATACGCAGCTGCTACGGCATCCGCCGCTAGGTAGTCGACCGGGGGAGGCGCCGGTGTTGTTGGCACCCTTCTCTTATTCCTACATGTAGATAGGAAGTCCCGAAGCTGAGTTTTGTATCTCCTCGCGGCTCTGGGCGGTGTGGTAACGGTCGTTTCGCAGCCTGATAGCTGTTCTGACTCTGAGAAATATAAACTGGTCAGGCCAGTATCTAGGTAGCTCACTTTGAAGTCCATGGTTCTTTTGCCTAGAAGATCTCGGCCCTCTTCCTCCCTGAAAAAAGAAAAAGTCAAAATTTATAATTAAATACTCTTAGTTTAGCCTAAGATATGAACTACATTTAAGCTTTAAATGGCATTGTGAAGATTCACCATTATTTTTATTCCAAGCAAAATAGACGCTGAACTCACATGAGCGGTCGATGGGTACTGATGACAAAGTCCGGCTTGGAGTTTTTGTATACAAGCCGCGAGGAGGTCTGCAGCCACTGCCACTGGCCATCCTTCGTTTGGAAGCGGTAAGCGATCATCCCGGAAGCACCTGTTTTTAATACTGCAAAGAAATAAATAATTTGAATGGATTTTTATATTTCATTTCTTTTAAACGTACAAACCATTGATATAAAATAATCGTTGAACATAAACTATGTTGTTGGGCCACAACAATGAGTCTCAAAAACTCAGTTTATCAAGTTGATACTATAGTTATCATTTATATTGTCAACATAAATGATAACTATAGATCATACAACAACTGAAATATTTTAAAACCAAGTCTAGCATTAAATTTGATTACTAAAGTTCATAGCATCAACATAACTTTTTGACTTAGATCAATACAGATTCTTTAAAAAACAAGAATTTAAACCATAACATATTCCACAAATTGACTTGTAATAATTAATCAAGGTATTGACCAAAAGATAATTATTGATTTATCTTTAGATTGGCTAAAGATTGCTCGTAGCCAGCAATTGTTACTTACATTCTTGGTGAGCGCTGGCCACATAAGCCAAATCGTCGTAATGAACTAAATCATAGCCACCCATATTTGCTAATTCTGCATCAGTATATCCCAGCAGCATTTTACCCCTGAAAAGAAAGAAATACATTGAAATCTTCCATATTTGAACTTACCCGTATAGGTACTACATTTTTTGTTCAACGTTAACTATATGGTTTAGATACTAACTCAATATTATCAAATCTTATTGAAATCAAAATGAATGCACAAAATACTGCATTAAGGTTCAGAACAGAAACCAGGTTATATATTCGGTCCATGAAGTCTTTTTTTCAGATCCTCTAAGTTGTCACCAACAATTTAAAAAAAAATTCATGACGTAGTTGCTATTTTTAATCATTCGTCGTTTACCAGCCTGATATCATGTACAGTGGAAAACCTAATGGTAGCTTAGCACTGAGATCAAGTTTTAACCATTTAACTAAGGAAGTGGTATTTAAAATCACATAAGTTGTTTCAACGACTCTTTCAAACATAGATTTTTCATACAAAAATATGACTTGCAAAAGAGTTTTAGTCACACTTTACTGTTGTTCTAAGAATTTAAGATTTCGTGTGGATAGAAACGTGGACGCCACATTTTACGTACTAAGCGATGCCAAAAATTTTAATCGCCGAAGACTTACTCAGCACTCGAGCTTGGAAATGATTACTGTATTCTGAACATTGTTTACTCTCTTTTCAGTTAACGGTTTCTATACATTCATGTTTCATATATATTGTAGTCAAAATAATTTAGGTATGATATTAAGAATTCAATTACCCATCTCAATCTGATGAATACAATTTCGACTTACCTTTGATCCATTGAGACTAGAGAAAGGTCAAGTTTATGCTTGCTTTTAAACATAACTTCTTTTTGCGGTATCTCAAGCAGACTTGGAGGTCCGAAGGGCGCACAGATCGCGAACAATGCCAACGGAGGCTCCTCAGTCTTCTTGTTCTGTCCATGAAGCACCTTTATCCGGCCTCGGATGTCTAGCCTCTGGAATAATGGGATATTTTTATTAATGACAAGTTTAATACAATCATTAGCTACACAAACTTAAAAATGTGCGGTAACTTCTTTTCCTACTTCTATTTACACAGAATTTAGATAAAGATTCACGTATTTGGCAAGTAGCATATTGTTATTACTTATCTAATAATGGATCACAATAAATTAACCAAACTTGTAATGTTTATGCACTTACTAAGAAGCCAGAAGTATTATCAAGAAGACACCTAAATCGAACTGTAAAGCTTCTTTCAAGAAGGTGAGTCCGGTCTGGCCGCAGGACGTCTTGCAGGGTTAAGTTGCTCACTTCGGGAGGCAGAAAGGAGTTCCACAGCAGTTGCCTTTGCAACTCCTCTCGGTCTTCGGAATGAACCAGCTCGTATACTGATTGATGAACTATATCTGACTGTAACACAAATAAAAACAGTTTTTATATAGCAGTTTCGGCTTTTAAGGATTTTCTTTACTTATACATAAGTAAACTAAGCGTATATTTAACCTTATTTTTATAAAAATTTAAAATTATTATATTATACTGTAAAACTCTCCCTTTTTACTTCGAATTATGAACAAAAAAGTCATATAATAGATTTTGCAGTGAAGTTATGTTAGCTAATTAAATCACAAAGAAAACTAACGATAAAAGAAATGGCCAGTCATCAAACAGACCATTAATCAATAAAGGACAGATAACCCTAAAACCGATTCAAATGCGATCATTAAAACATCATCTGTAACGAAGATGGACAAGTTAATTCTGGAATTAGCTCAAGCGAATGACAGCTTTAGCTCACCGAATTATAGTAGAATTTTGTCTGTAATTGGGAGCTTTCTAACACGTCATATAATAAAAAGCCGTGTAAATAGTGTGGATAATGCGCCAACAGCAGATGATGCATGCACAAAACTAATTGATAATCAATGGGGTCGCTCAAGGCAGTATATTGGGCCCCCCGCTTTACAATCGTTGACATGTAAATGAATCATGGGTACGCCAAAATATACGGTAAAGGTGGGTTGAAAATGGGGTTCCATGTAACCGTACGATGTGAGTTAGAGCATATTGCTATGGCATTAAATGTCAGAGGATGATTTGTTAGGTAATTGCTTTTTGTTCTCTATTTGGGGTTAGGGTACGGTTGCTACGAGACAGATAGATGTTTTGTTGATATCCCATTGTTTAGGTAAAACTTTTTAAAATCTTTTTGAGTTCTTATTTTTAAAAATATATAATAGTAAAGCTTTCCAAATATGATAAAAGAGGTGTTTTCCGTTCCAAACACTTAAATTAAATTTCATTTACATTAAATTACGTAGTAGTCCTTGATGTATTTTTTGTTACAAATTCATTGTAATCACTAAAAAACTTTAATAGAAGCTTGATCAAATTGTTTGATTTGAAGTGGAAGATTGAAAAAAAGAAGATTCAAATCGAACTGCTGTAAAGTATGTCACTACACCAGATTTAAGGTGCAGTCAAAATACGGCTCCCTTCGTAATTACAGGTCCATTTATAAAGGCTGTAGTAACATTAAAGCATTAGGCGGGTGATGCGGATCGATCAATACGCGGCCACCTGGTGTGTGCGCTTCGAGTTAATCTATTCACTGCCCTCAAATCGGGGGACGATAATAGAAACTATGAATATGAATTATGTTGATTGGATAGTGATAATTTAAATTTGGCAGTTTTTAAAAGAATGATAATTACATGAGATTTAAATTATAATAATTTCGATTTATTTCAAGGAGTTAATAAGGATGACAAATAAAAATAGAGATCTCTTGATGTTACACCTTCACCTAAGTTGCATCAGCATATATAATTAAAAACAATAGCCTAGCAGCTTCAAACACTTGTCCCTCGAAGACGTGAAAGACAAACAGAAAAATAACAGAATAATATTTTCTAATTTTATATTAACAATTTTAAAGCAAGTCTTGATCATAATTTTATGTTATATACTGTGGACTTTATATTGTATGAAGAAATTAATACATAAATAATTATATTACTGTTTACAACCAAATTAAATAAGGGTGTTTAGAATATTGAAAAATAAGTAAACGTTTATGTCTTACTGTACATAACCTAAATTATTGTCTACTTTGACATCTGTCTGAAAAAAATAATAAAAAAGCAAAATTTAAGACTCAGCAAAGGGCCATTGTGGTGAATTGTTATGACAGTGAATGCAATAACCAGAGTTATGGAAACAGGAGGACTTGTTTCTTATGCTATCAACGTAATGCTTTTATAGGTTTAGAGAATATTTAACTCCAAAGCGATATCTTTGTAATGACAAGCACTTATAGAGTTTTGGCGAACAATAACAAAAGTTGAATTCTCCCGATATTTTTCCCAAAACCGATTAAATTCGATACGGCTCTGATTTCCAGGTGATATTTATTAGCAACATCGTTCTCCCTCCGAATGGCACGTGTCCGAAATGCCAGGAAGTAGCAAGTACCCGGCTCGATTTAATGATTTCCAAATCGATTTGTTTTAATCGCAGTCCACCCCACTATAAAGCTGGGCTTTATGACGCGTAGTTATTGAAATAGATATGACAGTAGGCAGAAATGTTAAAGAACCATGACTTTTGGAATTATGTTTTGGGGATTGATATTTTTTAATCATGTAAAACTCTAGATATTTATCTTAACTTTTTTTAGCTTAACTTATGTTAAACTAGACAAAATTGTGATTAATCCTTAATCATGTTTAATCATTTTCTTAATAATTTAATTGACTTGCAAAGTGCGTCTAGGCCTATCTAGACTGGATCAGAGTCTAATCTACTAAGGATACAGAAATGATATAGGTATCAAACAGTAAGCTTTGTGTCAGTAGAAGGGAAAGGTATTAATCCTGTGTAATTGCATGGGAGATATTAGTACCTTTTGTCTTCAGAAGCAAGACGTTCTTGATATATCGAGTGATGTCAATTGTTAATTTATTTGTTATCTAATGAATAGCTTTTAAGAGTACCGTCCGTACCCGTATCATCATTATCTTGACCTTTATTGATCCCAAGAAATACAAAAAAATTTCGACTCTTTCGTCTGCCGTAATCACAATGAAAACTTTTAGTGTTATTTAATGTCTGACAAGAGAAATTAGCATTACTGACATAAGTTCCTTTCTGCCTAATATATATTCTATCACACATAGTTGCTTTAGTAACCGAATTACACGGCCACCGTTTCCACAAAACTGGGGGTAGAAATAAAATTAATAAATGCGATCGTAGCTGAAAGTTTTATGAGTGGGGTCGAATCATACCCAATTTGGGACTGTGCCACTACTAGCTATATTTCACAGAGATTTTATTAGTTATAATGCGCAGGGCATTTATTAACGAGTTTTTTAATGTAAGCTTTTTCGTAGCCAGCTAGGGCACGCCCGAAATAGTTTGGAGCCATAATCGTTTCATTACGTTCATCTAATTAATGCAGATATCGCGGGTAATAAGTTTTGTTAATGTGAATATTTTACAACCTAGGTAAAAAGAGGTTTATATACATACACCCATAGACTAATAACGCGAGTGTATGTACATACATACACTCTAGTACTTTTTTTTAGACAACGTTTTTCCAAATATTTATAGAAAATAGTTAAATTACAAATAAAAGAACATTAATAGGTATTTCATTTAAATAAAACCATTTATTTAACCTTATTACTTTTCAAGAAACGTTTCCCAAATATTTTGCTGGTCGCTGGTCACGCATCTATTTAAAAATCCAAAAATGGAGGATATTTGAATTCTGTTTTCTGACTTCGTCAAATTGTTTCCAAATATATATAACCCACTGCTGGGCTCAAGCCTTCCTTCGCGGGAGAAACACTCCTGGCCTAATGCGGCTTGGTGTGTGAAAACCGTTGTTTAACCACAAAGAACCTTATTGTATAACTTCATTTTTATAATATTTAAGATTTCATTACTTTCTACTAAATCGAAACCTCACAATGATAAAACATTTAAATGGCAAAGGACATTGCGTTCGTTTTTAAAGCAATAGCAATATATTCAGAGTCAGATAATATATGGGCAAATTTTGATTGACCCATCCAGGGACCAACCATGGCGATTGTTGCTTTGTTTTCGTTATCGAAACCAGAGGGCTGGAACTAAGCCAAAGAGCTCTTAATCGTAATTATATATTCAAGCCTTTGTCATAAACATAACCTTAGCAAAAGCATTAGACGGTGAAAAGAGATTACAAGAAATATGCATTAATATTCATTTTCACGCTCTTTATATATTATATATTACGGTATATTTTGGTATATAGTATAATTTTCAAAACTTCATACAAAAAGTTCATATAGTAAATATTAGGTTTGACAAAATTGTATACAGTTTCGTCCATATAACATATATATTATTGCGATAGAATTAGAACGCTGTAGACAGTAAAATTGTTATTTTTTCGTTCATACTTCAACGTCACCGTCAAAATAATGAATGCTAATCCAGTTACCAACCTTTTAATAATGCTAGGGCCTTTAGAGTTCACTTATCGTGAGTAATTAATATTTTCATATAATAATTAACTGTGCCGAATAATTAAATTGGGGCTGGCGCCACCGGCTTCCTTATCTTATTTCGTATTTGATTAATAGCTTCAAGTTTTTCATTTATTTTCAAAGGGACGCTATTATTTTTGAATTTAAATTATTAATTATGTGACAAATGTCAAAATTTTTATTTAAATTTTTTGGTTGAAAATGCTTCTAGAAAAAAAAAAGAAATGTCGAAGTTTAAATATTCTAAATATTTTAATTTGTACTAGCGTTATTTAGATAAGTCACTTCAAGAAGAATCAAATTGAATATTCTGGAAGTGGTATATCTTAAGCAAAAATACTGCACAAATAAAAAGGTAATAGTGACAAAATGACATGTTCTACTTTCGTTCTTTCGGTCTCCGCTAATCTGTTGCGCCTGTTTTGCGTTGGCGGGTGTGGGGCGGTGGACTCCAAACATCCTAATTCCTCAAGGAAGTAACACATTGTATCAAATACTAAGTTCGTAGATAACTCCTGACGATATCTTTGATTGTACCATATAACAGAAAGAGAATGATGAATATACCATACTAGCCTCAACACATTGTTTTAAAGAAACAAAATCGCAGAGATTTAAGAGCGAAATTGCGCGTTGGAAATGGAACTTTGTAAGTAAACCAAGAAATAAGCCAGGAGATTTTTAATGACTAATCAATCATATATTTGCTGATGACTACACTGAGCGTACATACAAGTTGAACACTTAAAGCTAACTGTCCTCAATGTGTAATGAGCACATTGATTAACTAATAAATGAGCCTAATAATTGGCCTAAGGATCCTTTGGGACCATAGAGTATTTGATTGGTATACATATTATTACACTAACCTGATGGAAGCCTAAGTAACTCTCGATGCTGTGCGTCGCGAAGAACACCTCGCCTTCGCACGTGAGGATCATCAGGAAACCGTTGAGGGCCTGAAACAGGATACAGGTGATTGTCATGAGTCACTAATGTCATAAAGACCGCAAATGGAAAAGTGCTACGCGTAATTATAATGTAACTACTAGTCCAGTGATTTTTTTTAAATGGTGTGAAAGCGAAGTATTAAACTAGGAGTAGAAAATTTTATCTACTTTACTGATATAACAATGAACTTGAACTTGAAAAATGAACTTTATGGTTATATACCCTGATAATAATATTATGGTTATCAGTGGCAATAAATGATGACTGATCGTATATTATATTTATACTCCACTGGAAAATTGGAGAAATAGTTGAAGGTAGATCATAACACTACTGCACTGATCCAATTTGGATTTGGTGGGCAATTACGGTTGTCGATAACAGGCGTCACCACAAACGCCAGCCTTAAGCATTTTGAAGCTCGTTAGATAAAGACTATTTCGAGATTTATCATCAAAAGTTTATACACATCCCACTACTGTACATTTACAGGCTGTATATCATAAGAGAAACAAATGAGAAGTACGGACCATAAATTCACCACACTGAATGTGGTTTGGTGGGTACGGTACCTGTTATAACCGGGACCAGCAGCGTAACACACATTTCAATCACGCAAGAGCTTGAGATTACAAACTTTTGATTGACCGATTTATTTATTTGATTTATTATTATTATTTTTTACTATGCTGTTGTGATTTTGATATTAAAACCAAAGAATTCTCAAAATACTATACCACCGATATTACCCAGCTACTAATATTTAGTAGGTAAGTATACTGCTGTGAAACTTCAGAGGCCGTATCATGCTGATAGCATAGTTAGCACTGAAGTGTTTCCTCAAGAACTTCTGAAATTTTGTACTAAATCTCGGAGTCCAGACTTAGTACCCTGGTAATGTCACCCACTGAGTAATGTATGCGGCTCTAGAAATACCACTTTATGCTTTGTTTCCATTGACTACCGGTAAATTAATTAGGATTGTGATATTTATGTTTTGTACTGGCATGCCTGTTGTGGAAATAGTTAATACTATTAAGAGAAACCACTTTTAAGAACCCACACAATGCTAATCTAAATAAAAAGGAGACAATAGTGTTTCCGAACGTTATTAAACTTTAAATGTGAACAGTCTTAGTGTTTACTATCTTAATTTTAATATAAAACTTGTGTACCTATATATAAAGCTTGAAAAGATATTGTAAAATAAATTTTTTAAAGCTCTTTAAGAATTTATTATACTATATTATTATTTTTCAATTTTGAAAACATAATATGTTTCCAATCATTTATTTTATCTATTGAACCATTGAAATCATCGTTTATATCGTTAATTAATACTATCTATCGATAAAAATGTCTAGAGTTTGCAATTTGACCGATCAAAAGATGATTTCTGTTTATAACAATTTTTACTAATCATTTCATTCCTGAAAGTTACACTGACTCTTAAAGTTTTTATTGTTACTATAATTACTAGTAATTAGTTTGTAGAGAGCAGACTCTAAACGATTTTTAATATTTCATCTGCAGAAATATCGTACCGTCAATGACTTTGGAAACCTTTATGCGCCAAGCCAAGTCAAAAACTTAAATTATGGAATACGTTTACAAAGCGGGCGATATTTATAGCTGTTTCAGTTTCATTCATATATTATCGAAAGAGCAATTTCAAATATATTTATTACCTCAGTATTCGGTATTATGGGTTTAAATGATGCTTTTATTGTCGTGATTGCAACTGTTTTATATACACATATATATTGTTCATAACGGGGAAGCTCTTAACCTTTTTGTCTTCTGATAATAGTAAAGATAAGCCCGAAGGTAGAAGCGAGCTACACCTTGATTCCTTGACCACACAAGAACTGGCTATCTAATTTCTAATCGCAAAAATGCTGTTAACATTATTGTTATAGAACTGCAGACAGGTAAGATGGTACTAAGCCAGTGCATTTAGAAAAAGCCCTGCCATTAACCAAATCGACTTTTCGAATTTTCCGCCCACTGAGAATTGAAACCCAGATCTTAAGGAGGTAGTCTCAGCCACTAAAACACGCGGTTAAAAAACGTTCCTATTTAAGTTTTTATTAAATAGTTTCTCTATTGAAAATGAACTACCATCTGCTAGTTAAAGCACACGAGAGGACTTACGTCCGAATATTGTATGAGGATGAGGTCTACGATCATTTTATATCTTTTTATTTATCTAAAACTGCATAAATTTAGTTATATTAATAATAACGACTGGCTGGCAAAGTGGTCAGTACCTCTAGAATAAGCTAATCGGCCTTTGTTCGAGTTGAATGTAATGAAATATGAATATTTGTACTCAAGTCAATTTGCTTATATTTATTTGTGTGTATGTAAATGTATTTCTGTTATCCATAGAAAGCTTTTTATAAGAATATTTGTACAATTACATTTCCCCGTAATTTGTATTCATTGCTGATGCCTACCCTCAACGAATATTCACCAAGTTTTTTGTAACTAATTTCGTTCTTTTTCGTTCTTTCTTTTAAATAGACAAATAAATCTTCACAATTTCGCTCTACCGCCGCTTCGGCAAATGCTTTGTCTGTGTAGAGGAAACGGCGCAAGAAACTCCGCAGCCTTTATATGTTAATATTGTAATTTACAGATTAATTATGCTATTAGCTGCGTGTCAATATTGAAGGTATTGCAATCGTTGGTTTGATCCATAATTGATCAATTCAGTTTCACGTTTCAGTTTTTATGATGATCATTTTTTATAGATATCTCTCTTACACAGATTTGTTTTATTCTAGATAGTTTTTATTAGAGGAACTTTGTTTTTGTAGTATTGCGCAGTAAAAATGTTATAAATGCACTATGAAGGTACTTATATAAACTAGTATCGACAAACTGTAATCAAGACCAAATTATTTATTTATTATTTATTTATTTAACAATTTATGTACACACAAAGACAATTAAAAGGACACAACAGAGTATTAGAGAATAGAATTAGAATCAAAGATTGAAAATTTTATTAAATAGAAATAGAATTATTATTATTATTTAAAAATCAATTTTTATCTTCACAGTGCAATTTTTATCTTGACAATTCAAAGGTGCTGAGGATTTCTTCCATCCCTTGAATCCGTGGAAGCCTGAGGGGGCCAGACAGCTGTAGGTCTGGATTACAGATAGAGGAATAACTGGACAATCCTGGTGTTATAGAGCGAGACCGCCCGCTGGATTGATCATTGATCCGTCACCCAGTCCCAATCTCTTCAGATAGTCTTATTATCATCGTTATAAATTATAATAATAATAATTTGAGGCTTCATGTACAAAAATATTATTATCTGAAGGAGGGTAGAATACGTTTTGAACGTGGACTATCGTTACCGAAGCCATTTCTAAAGCAAAGATTTAAAACATTATTTGAAGAATAAAACTACTGTAGGAATATTCTCTATGGCTACTATATCATCAACCTTATTTTATATTTGTTTATAATTAATATGTATATAGTATATATGTTATAGGTATTTATAGTGAGTACAATAATGTATTGTTATATATTTATTTTTCCCTGATATGGTGGGCTTAGTATCTAAGTAGCGTCATTTAAAAAAAATTAGTAGCAGGGTATTACCTGCTACTAATTTTTTTAAGGTGGTGAATTGTATGGAACAGCCGATTTATTTCGATTGCTATGTTGGACTCATAGAGAATTTTAAAGCTTAAATTTTAAAACGGGGACAATTTGCAAATACCCGGTTAATAGCCACTCAAATTTATTACTGTTACTAGTGCTATACCTTTAATTGTATTTATTTATTTTTTTCATATATATACTCCCTGTTATGACAATTTAAAAGAACCTTGTAAATGTGTCTATTTAAATAAATATATTTTGACTTTGCCTTTGATTGTGTAGTATGACGGCCTAACTCACCCCCTCAAGTATAACTGCTCATTATTTTTACATCTGCATATATGGTAGAGAAACTTAGTGCGCTTAATGCACTTTTTAGAACATTATAAATAAATAAATAAAATAATACATCAATACAACTTGTACAATGTACAGGTACCATGTACATGTACAGGTTTGTACCTTTGTACAATTCTCTGATATTCTGTTGTGTCCTTTTAATTGCCTTTGTGTGTACATAAATTGTTACATAAATAAATAAATATTACAAGTATTCATGCTGTTAAGATGTTTGAATGTAAATATAAAATTTTACATTTAATGCGAATAGAATATAAGCGCATTGAGTGATGTATATTGTGTGTGTTTTACCATGAGGTCAACGAACGGTAAATATAGTTGTGTACCTGAAGGAACATTTCACCGTCCGGCATCGCGTGGTCGTAGGGTGAGTGCTCCCGGCGGTGTCCGTGGATGTCCTCCTTGTCTTTATGCATGACCACTGGAACAAGCAAAAGGAAACTGTAAGACCAGGTCATTGGGTCATTTATTACTATCAGGTATTTACATTATCTATCTGCAATCAGTACTCCAAGATATAATCAGATTTGATAGGTATATTGGAATTAATCATTACGAGTATCCTGTAAATAACTGTGTCAACTTGTATGGTGGCTCGATTATCTTAATTTTTCGGCTAAATTATCATATATCACAGCTGTATTGGAACACATCATCACATTCACAACTCCTCGCGTCTTTTTCTTTAACGCCGGTGTATAAACTGAACAATCCTTATATCTAATTTGGAAACACGAATCCTCAAAGGTTACGAAATGAAAATCTTTGAGGAAAACATTAAACTCCTAGAAATAAATAAAAACTAAACAATTAACCCGTTAATAGATTTTTTCATGCAATGGAAAACGACTTTAAATATTCAATAAATTAGTATAATTATCACTTAATATTCTCAATAACTTAGAGCTACTTCCGCGAATTACATTATTAAAAAGTTAGAACAAAGGTCATCCAATGAATTAAAATAAAACGATTCGATCGATCTAGTCGATTTGGTAGGAAACTTCTCTTAAAAATCGCTAATAATGATTATGTAGACGTTTTGACTGCCAACTTTTCAGTTACTTACCTTGTAATTAAAAATTTGGGAGTCCTAAAGTTTGGGTTTTAAATTTAGCGTGTTAAGAATGTCTCAACCTCTTTGGTGTAATGATGCCACTAAATGATCAAACTTTTATTGACATAATACCTGTGTTACAGAAGTCAGTGCCCACACTATCTCTATAATATGCATAACATTTAGTTTTACGAACAATATAAAAAAAGATGAAACAGAGAAAAACTTTCTTAATTTAACTTAGTTATCCATAATAATAACATACTGATCACTGTCTGTATTGGAGACTGTTAAATCTCTTTTGTTCGAATAGAAAATATAATTGGAATGAAAGTGACAAAAAACTATGTAGCTATAAGTTCACCGCTTACCCAGTTGTTAAGGCCTAAATGTGTCAATTAAACTGTCATATGGAATATGGCTTAAATATAAATAGCATGCTTTGTTTTTAATTCGGAAGAACTATATATTCCCGAGGGTTTGTGTGCTAAACCACAATCTCGTGATTTTGCTAAAAATATAAAAATAATAATCAGTTCCTCAATATTTGATGCTCTAAAATCCTGTTGTACTATAAATTTACTGAACGCGAAATAAGTTTAGCAATAGGTGTGAAGGTGCTTGAAGTGAAAATATTCATTGTTGATAATAAAAAATGGCACGGTCATACATTCTACATTAAATTGGTCAAAATCTTCAATTATCTTGAATTAAGATTATTCATAAACATGATTAAAATTTTTAATAGACCTTCAAAAAAAATTTCACAAAATTATAATATCAAATACAACATTAAATTGAGGATTAGTAGTAATTATTATTATTTTATGTAACAAAACATAGTAAATGAGAATAATAGATGGCGACATACAAAGTTACCTAGATCAACTAAGTCATTAAAATTTACTGAAGTGGATTAGTAACACTATAAAAATTAAATTCAACGAGCTATCAACAACAGCAGCTAACAGAGCTATTCAACAGATCACAAATTTTTTAAAACTACCTTCATTTAAAATATATCAAAATAATTAATAATTTTCAATGAACGTCTTCTTGTAACACCCTGTGAAAGTTCATATAAACAAGTACTGTTGTAAACAAAATGAATTGCCTGTACTAATAATAGGCGGAGCTTACTGCGCGACAAATCACATCACGCCGATTTAGAAGGGATGCTGGAAACTTTGCTTAACAACTTTGATTCTTATGACACCAGAATTAGAGATAATTTCTGTTAAATTCAAATTGTAGGTATTCAAAGGGCTTTTTATCTGGATATGTCTGTTATGAATAGGGGAAATTTTATGTAATTTGTTTTAAATAACTATAGACGAGTTTAAGTTAAAAAAGGCGGTTAGCATTGTAATATTCATGGTATACAAAAGCTTCAAGATCATCCTCATGTTCTCGGGGTATTTAATGGGTTAACAAATTCATAATAGAGGTCGACTTAAATTTTTTCAGTAAAGGTATTGTCTAAGTAATAAGTACAGTGAGACAGTCCTTGACAATCAAGAGAGGCTTGAGTGACACATTTTTATAATGTATTTTTTTAAACGTGAGCAAAGGGGTATACTTATAGAACACTCTTAATGGTTAGTAATTACCAAAGCTAAAAGACGGATGTCCACATTAAACACTTCGCGGTCAAATTAAGAATATTATTCCAATACTGACTGACGGAGAGTAATTAATACATATTTTATTTATATTATGAACACTAAAATATTTTCACTGTTTCTGCAAAATGTCTTTGACGTCACAGTATACTGATAACTCTATCCTACTCTTACTTTGAGTATATAGTACTTACTTAATTATTATCTACTGTACATACACTTCAGCGTTGCTTCTGAAACGCAAAAGGTTTTCTGTTTGTTAAGTAAGCGAGTGCCTTGAAATTCATTTTTTTCCTTGCGAAGAAATCATTTCAGAATGTTCTTCGATTAAATACAAATGCAATAAAAAACGTAAGGCAAGTATAATTAATGGATTATATCCGCATATTTACTTTCATTGTGATTTACTATTCAAACCACACGCAGGCTTCATTTGATAAAAACTATGGTAGTTTGTAATTGATTAATAACTTTGCAGTGTAATGGCACGATCTTGCTTCAGTATTAAATATGTATGAAGCATTTTTTTTTTCTATTTTGGTGATCGTAGGAAACCTACCCGAAACAGAATGAGTAATATTTTACCTTTAACCCCATTCTCCAGTGTCATTAAGAGCTTGTGCTGTGGATACTTGTGATAATAATGAAAATAAACATGAAATGTAAAAATATATTTGATTATGATTTTGAAAATAAATTGAGAAGTTTTAAAATTCTACTAAGCTGAACTAGCTTCATTTTAAATAGCATGTTATTTGTGCTATAGTGTCACTTAAGTTACGTTAGCCTGCTACATTGCAAGTTCCAAATCCAAATAGATATATAAATCTTTCGTAGAGAGAGAAGCAATACCATCCCATTCTTCTGATTGCTTCCTCTCCGCATTCTTCCTGAATGCCATTCGCACCGTACTCGATGAGATTCCAGTACAAGGTTCAGATCCAATAATATATTCCCCGAACCCTTTCTATTGTCGTATATTGTATAATAATTCACATAATTCCAACAAAAGAACAAAAAGTACCCCGTCTTAATTTTCCCAAATTATGGGGAGTTTAAAAGTTTTGTGTTACTTTGTAGCATATGTTTTAAAAATAACTTGTGATACTTTTTGCGGGTTATATAGAGGTTTCTTTACATACTGATGATGTGACAAAGAATTATCTATATTAGATCAAAGCTAAGGTACATAAAGTTACAGTTAAATATAGTTTTTCTAACACTTGCTATTGCTTAGACAGGGTATAAGAGTGAAAGGTTAACGTCTGATAATTAACCATTTCAAACTTTTAACCTTCAGTTTAACGGAATGATATTTAATTATATACCACTCAGTACGTACATGTCGGTGATATACAAATGTAAGTTTTACTGAACTGAATTTTGAGTATATATTTCAATAAATTGGCTGTGTGTAAACTTTACAATCATCAAATGAATTAAAGACCTTATTTTGTCCGGGTTGGTGTTAAAAATTCAATACAGATTTGTGTGCTATATTCCGAGTGTAAGAATTATACTGTTTTAAAAAGTCAGAGTAATTGATCGATTACTATTATACTAATTGAATAGTGTGTACAAGGTTAATGATTTAATTCTCCTTTCAATGCTTGATGTCATAAATAAGAACAAGATTGTTTTTGTAAAGTAAAAGTATTTGATTCTTGTGTACCGAAGTTCAAAGTCTTAAAAACTTATTTAGGCTGAATTTATTCTACTACTGGCTAGGTTAGGCGCAGGTGTTAACGGCACTGGAAATATTTACCCACTAAAACTCTCAGGTTAACTTTATTCAACAACTCTTCCAATGCCCTTCGTGGGGATGACCTTATTTCTTTTGAAGCCATTACCACAGACCACGTTAAGTAATTATTTTTAAAACTACGATATCTATTCGAGTGGTACAAATTTATTTAACTCATCGTTTAGTCTAATGGATGGTCTCATCCATTAGAGTAAACCTTAGTCAGATTTCGGACGGCGGAAGTTTTCTGCGCGGTTTGATTAGTGAGGACTTCGATGCCTAAGTCCGCCTAACTAGGTACCACCAGTTTGGAAGTATAGCCAGATAGTCAACTGTGGTTGGGATATTCGGGTGTTGCTCTCCAGCATCTGCTACTTTATCGTTACTTACCATCTCGTGAGACGAAGGCAGGAGGTAATCAGCTAAGAATATAAAAAAAAAGATGGAACTCGCTACCATTTGCCATTGCGCACGCATAGAATGGGTGAATTAATCTTTTTTTCTGATAAAGAATGCCAAAAGATGGCCTGCCTTATGGAAAGTATTAATCATCACCTATGAAGGAATTTAATGATGTAAATAAATCTTTCTTAGGAAGCTGTTTATAGCTAGTGTTATCTTAAAAAACTGCTTTATATATATGAATAAAAGGACAAAAGATATTGTTATACATGCTATCAGGCAATGTGAAAGTCCATCTTTATATTAATACAAAACACTTCCCCGCTGATCCCTTTTTGATGTACACTCAAGATTATTATTTCTATTTTACTATATTCTTAATATATATTTATATGTAAATTACAAACAACATCAATAAATTATTCATGAAATGGCTAGAATCTAAAATAAAAATTCAGGCATTTAAAAAAAAACTTTATATTGACACACACTCACACACCGATACATTGTTGTTTTAGTGTTCGTTATAGATGTTGAACAAAACCAATGTACCTAGATAATATAAAGTCAATACCTTGTCTATTTTAAGGACGAGCAGTATCTCCTGACTCAGAGTTAAGCTTAAGAGAAGGTACTGGTCGTTAGTTTAAGAAGTTTATTTTGTTGGCGCTAATTAAAACATTATATTTATTATCAAACTACATATTTCTGGTTTCGTTGATATTCTGATGACAAAGATGGTAATGCCTTCCATGTCCTATAAATGTGATTACACTGCTAACTGCTTCACGGCCGAAATAGGGGACCTTCTACTAAAAACTATTGACCTATCTCTATACAGATACAATAAGTAATAAAACCCTGACAGAACTTCTAAACAACTCGCCACATGCTTCATTATTAACCCGCAAACAGCAACGTCCGTGAAGATCCGTTCCGATTTTACTTGAGCAAATGTCACGAGCTACAAACAATATGGCGGTAGGGTCTGACCGGGCCAATTATCGGCCACGTGAGTAACACCATGTGGTTGCGCTAGTGTTGTCTTGGTCGATATCGATAAAGTTGTACATTGCAAGTCTTATCTTGTCTATTGGATATATAATGAAATGATCTGATGAGGATATATAATGGATTGATCACAGAGAAGTAATATGAAATATTGCTGTTCAATAAGTATTACCAGCAATGCATCAAAGTACCTTAACATACAAAAGTATTATAGTTTAATAATCTACATTATATGTTTTCAACTTCCTGACCAAACAGTATTAGTATTGTTGTAGATAAGTAGTAAAAATGGAATCCTCTGTGGGACAGAACACAATCAATAACAAGCAATTGATTAAAGTATAAGCAATCAAGTGAAATCAAAAGAAGAGGTTGGAATCGATTGAACTTTAATACCTTTAAAAAAAATTTCTTTAGCACATTGTTCACTTTTTAACTGAAAAACAAAAAAGAATTAACATTTTGTAGGTTTTTAGAAGTACATATTTAATTAAAAACTCTATTTTAACTGAGCACGGACATAGTATATGGTAACCGCCACACCTCAACCAATTAAAGCGCCAAACAATTTAGATAAACGAAGAAATAACCATAAATTTTCGTCTTGATTCCAATCTCGACTCTTTTCATGAAATAAACTCGAGTTATTGTTTTGCAAGCCAATCGAGATAGCGGGCAATCGACTCGATATATCGATAACGTCATTCCACACGTCACTAATCGTACGAGCGGTGGTTTTATCACCCTTTATAATCGTCATTAAGCCCCTAGCTTGTGAGGCTTGGTTATTTTTGTCAAACTTTGGACTATTACATATTCCTCGCCATTTTTGTTTCAAATATTTTAATATAATTGTATCCGTACTAATTATTCACTTTCTTTGATGGATTAGTTCAATTGAACTTTTTCATCCATAGTTGCATATAATGTCAAGGCTAATTATCTTAAATAATTAAAAAGTAGATATCTCCATAGAATAACTTGCTTTAGTAAAGATTTACTTAAACTTACATATTAGATATATGAAATAGAGATATTGAAACTACCACCTTATATCACTCTTGAGAAGCGAGGCTCAAGATACTTACTATACTACAATATTTTTATAATTATAAATGTCTAATTCGATTGTAATTGTATCTAATGAAAGAAGCAACACAAATAACACTTCTACTTTGTCAATATCTCAAAATGAACTATTGAAAAAAAAACGGTTTGACTACGACGGATATATTGTCATTGCTGATAACTATTACAAGTTCCGTCACCTAGATGGCGCTGAATACAATTTAGATGATCACCAAGATAGAAAAGCGGTGAAAGCAGTACAGAATTATACAGATTTCTTGTGATTTCTAACGGTACTCCATGTAAATATGTGAACGATTACGATGCAAATACAATTAGCAGATATTAATAATAGACCGGTACAATAAGGTTATTATTACCGATTCCAAGAAAAGTCACGGTTGGCTGTGCTTTGAATATCTCTTTGGCCAATGTGAATGCTAATTGTGAATTATGTGATTGCTTTTGTTTTATTATTAGCTACTTTATGTAAAAGTTGGTGTTTACGAGAAACGTCTAGTATAATTATTAAGTACTAATTAGGCGGGAAACATTTAGGAACACTGATTACAGCATGTATTGAATTCCGGCTCAAAGGACCAATAAACTATACTACAATATAGTCAATTTAGTCTTGAATATTAACAAAAAAAATAGAATTATAAACAGGATATTTAACAATAAATTAGTTGGAATATTCTTTTTAATATACAATTAAAAAATGAAGCCGTTTTGTCATTAAATAGTTGAGATTATAGTTTTATATGGCATGTGACACTTTTTTAAAATATTAAAATGAAATAAAATTACATACATTTAAGATCTATCTACATGTCTTGACATTACAACGAAAGTTTTCAAAGAAAATAAATAAAAATAACTTCATTGATAAAGTAAATTTACAACCGCAAGATATTGAAATCTCAAAATGTAAAAATAAATAAACATGTGAACTAGGTTTCCTTTTAACACGACTAATTTTTCATGCAAAAATTCAATAAATATAACCAGAAAACTTTAAAACTGTAATTAATTTATAATTATAATGAATGTGAAACATCATCTAACTTGAACCGAACCAGCATTTTGTAAAGCTATAAAAAATACTATTACTTGACTTTAAAGTCAATATCTGCCTTGAATATCTTCATCGATTACAAGTGCAATAAATATAACAAAAAGCAAAACACTGCTTGAATTTTCACCCGTATATTAATAGGCTTAGATGCCATATCATTTTTATTTGCATTTTCTTGGTTTAAGTATTTACATTTGTTTTTTAAAGGTGTAACTTATAGCTAGACTTTACTATAAAAGGGTTTTGAACACATAAAAGTTATAGAAATACCTCCATATGCTAATAGTAGTGTTCACCTCACACTAATAGACCTCCAAGGTTGTTTATGGTAGTTTTATATTGTCTATGTATGTGGTTAACCGAGTAGAAACAGTTTATGAAGCATTTGAGTACGTATGATTAATTAAAAAGATGTAAATAAGTATATATGTATCAGTAAGTAGCTAATTAGAATAAAAACGCATAGAAATATGATTCCATGTCAAAATAAAAATGAATATAACGTTTATTTTATTTATTCTCTTAACACCTTAAGCGTAACAATTACATTAGTCTGATGTCCTGTCTCTCAAGACAGGAGTCTGAACTAGGCAAGTAGTTTGCCTATATTTCAGCACGTCAGTTCTCTCCTCTCCCAATGCGTATAGGTTGTGTATGAGTTGGTGTGGATCAATAGATCTGTCAAACATAAAGCCAAAAGTAATTCATGTAAGCAGCAATGTACTTTTGTATTTAGGCAGCGTCATACAAACAAGGACAAAATTAGTTATATGAATGAAATTTTAAATTTGAATTAATAACAACGTGATATATAAAAGTCATGTGTCACAGTGTTTGTTATCGAATTCCTATAAGTATCCGCTGCAAAGAACAAACGGCCGTGTAATTATATGAGTGCTAAACAAGTATTATTTGACCTTGAATGTTGGTAAAGGTGGCGGAGTAAGAAAAAAGTTATAAACGAAATTAAAAACTGACTTCCAAAAATTCTCCATGCAATTTAAGAAGTTATCCAATTTAGAATTATTTTAAGAGTTTCTAGAAACTACATAGCACCGGCTTCTAAAAATAATTTCCCTGAGACACCATCATGGCTTGATGACAATGGAACCCACTCTGAAGTGTACTCTATTGACTAAAAAAGAATACTGATTATCGGTTCACAGTTGATAGATAAATCATGAATGTTTATACAGAGAATTGACAACCTCCTCTTTTATATAAGTCGGTTGAAAATTTAAGCCAACCGAGGTTCATTTTGGCTTCAAATTATGCGCGTGCGCTCTTTACGTACACACTTCTAGGTGAGGTAAATTTAAAATTCCTGTTATTAATTCTTATGTTCTGTCAGAATAATTAATATCAAAAACAAACACCCACACTTTGTTTAGTTATTCCACTAATTATCATCGCATACTTATCTCGACCGAACAAAAGAACCATGACGACCATCTGACCTACCTAATAGCTGGGACAATTAAAAACGAATGTTAAAACCAAACATCTGTTGCCAACCGTCGGGCAATATGGCTCGGTGCAGCACTGGCCATAATGTCCAGCCATGCACGGAAAAGAATAACGATGCAGTTTTTTTTTATCATAGGTAAATGTTTTATTTCAAATGGTTTGTTTGATCGGTTGTACTGTGAGGAGAGTTGTGTATTAATGGCTTATTAAGTTATTGCTTTCAAACGAAAAAGGAAATCCAAATCAAATTGATCTTTATTTAAATGAAATCAATTACTAAGTTCTTTTAAATCTTCTAAATTAAAACCTACTACCGCTTCGACGTTTTTTTGGCTTTGGAGAAGTAGCAGCGCAAGAAATTCTTCAGCTTGTTAATGTTTGTTACGACATTTACAAATTAGTGATTATTTGATGCATTAAACAGTTATAATTTGATTTCACTATGTTTATTTCGGTGCGTCGACTTCTCAAAAGAAGTATTTATTTTCTGTGCTTTCTTTACGTAAAGAAATATCCTTGTACTGTCACGTGGCTATTGTGACACAGTTATTTTAGAAATAATAACTTCCTTTCGTTTGTAAAAGCCTTCTCGATGCTAAGTTCGTGTCATTTAACAATAACGTTAAGTTTGCCCAGTTAGTCCTTGAAATAACACATAATCAACGGATATGGTTAGCTACATACTCTATCTCTCTTTCTCTCCCTCTCTCTTATGCTTAACATGCCATTTTACTATATTTATGACAAAGATTATAAAAAGCTAGTGTAAATGGGTTAATATAAAATATATTATACCTACAAAAGGCTGGTCACGCAATCTTATTACTTTAGCGCAGAGTTTAATGTTGATACGTTGGTTATTGAATATTTTGTATTAATGGTTGAGTTTTTATTATAATTTATGCTTTGACACCCTTGTTTAGAGAGCGAATTACGTTCTTGATAGCATTTTTAATTTTAGATAAGACGAAAAAAGTTTTGCAGTTTGTCAAGTGAGGAGGTATCAAGTTTACGGACATTTTTATTTATAATTCTGAACATTCCTCCAGAAAGTGTATTAAAAATGCAATTTTCACTTAATTTAATGGAATAGCAAAAATAAATACTGGCACGTGTGCTCCTACTATGTGCGGAAACAGTGATAAGGTAAAAAGATCTTTAGAGTGTACTCTCTATGATACAAACGATAAAAGACGTAAAACTTATATGACGCCAAATCCCTTGTATTCAAAAACAAAACAGGTTACAACACACCAAAATAAATTGTTATGTAATATTATAAAAAAAAACTTGTCCGTTTAGAACAATTCAGTTTCAAGAAACAGACCGATTTTGTTGTTCAAATTATATTATAGCACCTTTAGTATCTATGCTCAAAGAATCAAAAGATAAGTGTTTATTTATTTTAACATTTAATCCATTTCCTTATTTATTCATAAACAATGAAAAAAAACGCGTCAATATTATAATCAGAGCTGTAACACGCAAGTTGAGCACGAACCCGCAAGCCTGCGACTTACTCTATGAAGAGTCAACACACTTACTAAGTTACAGAATACTTGCAAAATAGCTTCTATCTTATGGTCATAAGGTGCCAAAGTATTCGTTTCTAACTCAACAAACCCGATGAGCTCTTGTTTATAATGCGTATTAGGTGTTTTATACATAGACCCTATTTTGTTTGTACAGAAATGTAAGGTACATAAAATGGATATATTGCATTTCTTATATCATACTATCGTATGATTTAGACGGATGTCTGAGTGGTTAGTACCCCTATCTACTTAGCAAGAGGTTCTGGGTTAGAATCCCGGTAAAGGTATTTGTGTGACGAATATAAAAATTCATATTCACAAGCTTTTGATATCTGTATTTTTATATAGTATTTTTCTGATATTTATATACATATCCCTTATCTCTATTAATACATTATGTAGTATCTATAACACAAATTATAATGGAGAATGCGCATGAGCATGTGGACAATACTGTGATAGGAAGAGAAGTGGAAACAACGAAACCACTTCTTCATTTGAGAGCAGTGTATTAACAACTCGAAAAAAATGTGAAAGTAACTGCGAAATTTAAACTATATACAAAAGATGAAGAAACTAGAGTCGGATTATTCAACACTATTTGTGTAAAATAAAACATAAAGTATAAAATAACCATTATTAATTCCTAAAATATTAATACACTAAGCAATCCTTTAAATCAACACACCACCTTTTAAGTAGGTGATACCGTATCAAAATAGTTAAAACCACCGCCCACCGATTTATTCAACATTTTTTAAACTCATAATTTTAGCTTAAGTATGTGGTATCAAATTAACATGCCGACATAAATCGCTAAACGCACCTAAGTTGCCACTAATTCCTAAAGTAAACAAATCGATAAAATTTCTTACCGACATCAAATAAATCAGTCCGAAGAAAGATGTCTCAATATTCTTCAAAGCGATTTTGCCCGAGAGACAAGGATGAAACGTTCGGAAGAATAGAATCAGATACGTTAGAAAGAGACGACGTAATTTCTCAGTTCTGTATTAATTAGGCAGCACAGAGATCCTAAATCATTGGTTGTCAGCGTTCCCTGTGGGAACCCCGAAGAATTATAGGAGCCTTTATTCTAAATTTAAAATTACAATTTTGAAAATACTTCGAATGCTTTTGAAGCGTGCGCAGGATTATTGGTCTCTTGTGTTTATAAAACTTTTGGGAAATAATAAAATAACGTTTGTTCAAATTTAAATCTGGAATTAGAATTCAGTATTTTGGTTCATTATTTGTATTCTTCTGTAATTGAATTTTAATTTTGAGAAAAAGATAACATTCCTTTATTTTTTAGTCACCAATAATTACTGAACAATGATTGAAAAATTACTACAATAGAACGCCAAACCCTCAGCGTAACATCTTGCAGTGATATATCAATCTCTAAGCATGCAATCACTATACTTACTTAGGATAAAATTTTACTTTTTATGGTTCTCTTACTCGATTTAGGGTAACTTTGACTACTAGAACACTTCAATAAATGAGTATATCATTTATTGGTTCTGGTTCTATTCAATAAGTTAAAGTGTATGAATAAAATAAATAACCTACATTATTAATTAGTTAAATAACGAAGAACCCTTTCAGAAATATGCAATGAAATTGACTTATTAAATAAGAACATTTACGTTTAATTTGCCTTGTAGCCCTAACTGTAACGAACGTCAGGTGCGTGGAACAAAACGCAAGAGCGAACTCAAAGGAAAGCATTAGATCCATTTATTTGATAGTTGGCAACCGTAGAGTGTAGACGTGGGGCGTCAAATCGATAGTTCATTATTTTCATTAAAATAAAGAATATTACAACTCTTTTAAGAAATATAAAAACTATAGATATTCGTATGAATTTTAGCAATTTATTTTTATTTAAAATAATAATTTTTTATATACTTGATTTGATCGAGAATGAAATAAACAAGAACATGACACTTTTAAGTCTGACGTTAAATTATATCAGTAATTAACTTAATTGGTTATTTTAGCTACATTCCAATTCAATTATCAATGTGACGGTTGAAGTGTGTTGATGTTCCATTGAACTTCTTCAAGTATGTAATAGGCAAGATGTCGAATTAATGTTATATCAAAGTCGTACGTAAATTATATAATTATCTTAGTCAGTTCTATGAATATTTTAAGCGTAAGAGAATCATTAATCTTATTTAAAATTTTAAAGCATCAAAATATATTTTTAAAACACTTCATTGTTAATCAAATAACCGACGTTCGTTTCACCAAAAAACTTTAATCGTTAATTTAAAAAGTTGAAACACATGGGATTTCAATTTAAGCTGTGGAGATTGTGTCTCGTGTTTAATTGATACGGTTCGTGGCGAGTCCGAGTCAAGAAACGGTCGTTAGCTTATCACAATACTGATTTCACACCGCTGCTGGGACTGGGTTTACATGCCCGAAGAATGGCATTTTAAATGGAACTTATTTTGTTTATACAAAAAAATTTGTTCAAGATGATGATTAAAAAACCACTTTATTAACTATATAAGGTAAGTGAAATTCCATTTGGGGATTATGACAGATGACATTTTGTAATATATGTCACATTATTTACATTATCACGCACTCATAGGATTGTATTTCTTTCATTTTCTCTAAGTTTTATAATAATAGTTGTAAAATCAGACACTTGGATTCAAGTCAAAGATGCAATTAAGCCAGACTCATTGCTAAACCGTCTAATTGAGATAAATATCCAATAAACAAATCTACTTTAAATGGAAAGTTTTAAAGAAATCTTTCAATACATCCTATTTTTCATAAGTAATACACTAGACTGGGAAATATTCGTTCTTAAGTTATATTAAATAATATATAATATTTTAACGACTTCGTAATCGTGCTGCTGGCATGTAAACTGTCTCTTCTCAACAGAAGTCTCCGACAGGTCACGCCGGCTCACGGTGAAAATAAACCGTCACAATACGAAGCTATGTTCGAACCGATGACGGAGACACTACAGGGTACAGGCTGGAAGTAATTTGTGTATGAATACTATTTGTTACAGTTTTGTAAGCAAAGAAAAACAATTTTGTAAATTTTTATATTCACAGTATATTGTATTGTATTTCAAATAATAGTCCTATAATATTTTTGTGTTGCATATTGCTTCTCTATTTTTTAATATATTTTTTTTTAATTAATAGTTGATTAATTAAAATCTAGTTGGAAAATTTTGTTCATAATTAAATATTTAGGAATAGTATTTGTGTATTAATCCTATGTTTTGGATACGTCTTGATTAAGTATTCAATTAAAATACTCACTACATTTGTGAGTGAATGTTAGAGAGCATGTCATGAATATAGACCAGATAAAATAGATAGGTCCCTTACATTTAAAATGGGGGGCAAAACGTCTATTTCATATGTAAGGACCCGATTTCATTAAGGAATCGTTGGAAGTCTGGTAAGGATCATGATTGTATACTACATGATTATGAAAATACATTTTATTCTATACTACAATCAAGACATAATCTAAGGCTTCTGTAGATGTTACATTTATACAATAAGTCACCGCCATCTGCCACTAACGCCATCTATAAAATTTATCCGAAGCTACGATGGAATAAGTGACAGTTTAGCACATTAATCATATGCTTTTCCATACTAAATATTCTTAAGCGTTTCTTGAGCATTTTTCTTATTATGTTTATACTACCCCTGTATCAAAGCAAACTAAATCATATAGAGACTAACGAACAGCTATTTATTTCGATATATAAGAATTTATATCAACTTCTAAACAACAAACCATTTCAGTGTAAAACTGGTAGCTGTATAGTAAAATTACTCATCGCAATCAATTATCGATAACTATATTTATAACAACCTAGATGGACAAACATGATTCAATTGAAACACTAATCAAAAAAAGATTCGAACAATTTGATCGTCCGATATCGAGTGTTATATCATTAACAGAATCGGGTTTAATTACGCAAATAAATAGCATTCGGTGGCCGGCTCCATGATGTAGTACCATCACGCCTTTGAGGTGATGAAAATTCAATCGAGATGGAATTATATTTAATGCCGACGTTAAAGTGAATAAAAAAAACTGTAAAAAAGGCTGGAAGTACCACGGTTGTATCAGCTATGAGGATCTTTGAGTGAGACACACGTACAAACAAGTCCGTGAGCTTTGTCATGTAGACATCTGTCAAACATTTTGAAATTGACATTTACTTTATGTCAACGAAATGAGCAATAAAATGAACTTCTTGATATTACTGGCTGTCACTCCTATCACTGACTTAACATTGGCTGAAATTATAAAATAGTCAGAGCCACTAAAACAAGAAGAAAAAGAAGACATTACTATCGTGATATTACGGTGTGATTTTAAAAACTTCACATCAGGTGGGAAATTTGCTTGTTTAGAATTTAGATGTCGTTATAGTGAAAAATATTAGTACTCATTGCTTAAGCATCTGCCTCTAGCGTAACTTGAACTTAGAATCGTTAACTCGGTAGTTTCAGTCTCCAGAGTCAATCTTATATGTCTTTGAAACGTCTGTTTACAAACTAATTAGATTCCAAGTCCCAAAGCTGAAATTCTCTTATAATCATATATATATTAAAATATATATTTCTCCATTATAGTATTCTTAACACAAGCTCTTAATGATGCTTAATTAGAGCTATATAATAGGTGTGAGTGTGAGAAATATTATTATTTTATACATCATTATGTCAAAATTCAACACCTCCTAAGCAAAATCCGTTGGTAGTTTATGAAAAATTATCACTAATCATAAACATATTGTTTGGTATAGAGTTGTCTGTCCAGCACGACCGTACATCCCGAGAATCAGGCGCGAAATGAAAATAAGTTTTGGCGTGGCCCCCTCATAAATCAGAAAGCACATCGGCTCAATTAAAACAAACCTATATCTGATTCACTTCTGGCGCGGGAGTTGTTACCCTTTATTTTTCCCATAAAAGATATATCTCTTAAACGCTCTTGTCGACAGTTTATTTCTTTTAAGGAATCATTGGTCTCATTATAATGTGTTTTATTGGCGTATCGATGTATTTGATGTTTTAATGAGATTTTTGGACAGTTAAGATGCTAGTCCCAGAGTGTATTGTTCAAATAAGTGATTGAGATTATCTTTTCTATTAAAGTCTACGCAATGTTAAAAATCCCGGCAAATTTAACCTATACGATGGTAAGTGACTTCTTTCCGCCTGCATATTACTGAAAACTTAAGAAACAAAGTGAAGATGAGATAGAAATAACTTGAATAACGAACTTCAAGCTGTAGTACCAGACACATTCTCACCTTTATAGTCTTGACGCTTTTGGGTGTATAACGCTGCATAATCACAAAATGTAATAAGCAGTACCTTTGTACAATTCTCTAATATTCTGTTGTGTCCTTTTAATTGTCTTTGTGTGTACATAAATTGTTACAAAAATGCATATTTGGTGATTGTACAGTAATAGGTTTATACCTGAGTATTAAGATGATAAAATAAAATTTCTTGATAGCTTGCACAAGCCGTATTAATTATAAATACTAGTTCACCCGGTGAACTTCGTATCAGCAACATACTAATGCTAACCCCATCTATCAAGAGAAATCCAAAATAGTGATGCAACAAATGAGTTTTAATGTTTAGCATGTCAGCTATACGATTTGCCATACGAAATTACCAACTTCTTTTTTTTTGGTTATCATGAAGATTTTCTTTAATATTATTGTTTTAAGACTACCCCTGAATCAAAGCAAACCAAACACAATAAAATATATGTAAATTGGTCAAGACGTTTTACAGATAAAGCGACACTATCGAATAGAAAGTAAGAATATCCACAGATGTGATGATTTTTTAAAAGAGGTTATTAACAAATAAGGGTATAGATTAAGGGTATAAATTATATTTTTTAGTTTCTTTAAAAAGAAGTTAAACCTATTCGGTTATTAACAGTGATGGTATTAGAATGAAGCTATGAGGTGTAAATATGTTTTTGTGTAGTTCCAAATTTCATCAGCTAGAATTATTGTCGTGTGTTTGAGAATTGCCACACTTCTAGTTAAAATATTTTTAACATCAACATAAGCGACATGTAAGTATTTTTATACAGTACCCGTCCCAATCTGAATTAATATTTATTTATATTGAAATTGCAGATTGGGATGGGTATTATATGCAAGCAAAAGTACGTACATGAATTAAGCGGGCAAAAATATCATTTTTTTTATCATGAATTCTAAGTAAAGAAACATCTTCCGAAGAACAGAAAGATGTTTTGGTATTTGATTCGACATTTGTTTCAAAATCAATAGGCTCTTTCTTCTAGTATACTCTTTTATTTAGTCCTTTTAAATAGTTTTCTCTAATAAGGTTCTGTCTAAAAACTTTTTTTGTCAAATTCCCATTTTTATATTTTTATCTCAAATCAAGGTAAATCAAAACATTCTAATCTATAACTGTCACAGAAGGAATCTTCTCATTGTATGGATGTAAAATAGAGTTTATTGGCCTATAATGAAACAATTAGCGGATTTTACAAGCTATTAGAGTGACTTTCGGCTATTACTGTGGTCGTTAAATGTATCGAGCGTATTAGTAGTTTTAGGGTACCGTCGAGTTACCTACATTGTTACATACATGAAGTTTTCTGAAGTTACCAATTTTACTATTATTTTTAATAAGAAATATATTATATATGTCGCCGCAGCGATTAACAGCCGCACATTAGAATAGAATATATATCTTTATTGAACATCAGCCAATACATGTACATTAATTATTTTATTTATTAACAATAGTGTTTGTCATAAGAATATAGGCTTCACAATGTTATCCTAAAACTCTTTACCAAGTTTTCTAAAATTCTTAAATTAGTTCTTTTTTTACACCTCCTTTTAAAATATTTTCCGATATATACAATCTCGATTTTATATTATTTGGCAAGTAAATGGTTTAATTGGTTAAATAAATGATAAAATAAGATAAGATTACAAATAGATTCTCTAAACGTTTGAGTCCTAATAATAATTCTGTCAAATTGAACCATATAGAATAGTCACTACTTCATACGGAACCTAACTGAAAGAGAGGCAGTCGATTTTGTATAACCGACTCGTGCGCTCAAACTATTACGATCAGAATCGATTTACTCGATTACAATCGATAATGGCGTGTGAGGCCGACTTGCTGAGATTTCCACTCCGATGTCAGGGCTTTTTCAATAAAAGTTTTACGTAAAATCGAGCGAATTTAACGCTTGTCATATTATTTTAAATGTAGATCTGCTTTCTCTGAAAAAGTGTTTACCTTACTGATTTAAGATACAGTTGTTTTGTTTCTGGGTATATTGAGATACATTTGTTTTAATATTAATTTTACAACAAACATTATACATTTTTTTAAAATATTGTTTAAAGAGACACAGGGGTGTCTCTTTCTAGCCAGCTGTCTAATTATGTGAATACTTTGGGCAATACTTATGTAACCATTTACAAAGCCAGTGAGTTTATTTAAAGAATCTCACTTCATGCAAGAGAAGTGCTTAAAATTTTGCTTTCTGTTTATTTAACAATTTCAATTTCAATAATCTTAGTCTTTGATCAGCTTACGTCTTGCCCATCAATAATAATTTGAGAAGCTTGTAACCGTGATTGGATTAAATTTAAAACGTTGATGAATGGTAAAATATCGTTTTTGCACATCTAAGGGTACGCATCACGTAACTTATGGTGGTTCATAAATTAATGACAATGATTTTCTGATAAATTTATATAAATATATTTCAAGACAAACGATTTCTAAGATTCATATAAAACGGTATAAATAAATAAATAAATAGCTAATTATGATTCCTATCAACTGTATTTTTTTTTGTATTAGTAATCAAACTTAAAATTTATGGAAAGCATTGTCAATTTACTTAGAAGATGCACTATGTTTATGTTTTACGTTTATTAGTTGAAGTAAAAAATAATAAAATTTCAATATTCCGATGTTTATTTATGTCTCATACTGTAGGTAAAGGCTGGCGCACAATGAGATCTCAGCGGGGTGTCTAGGAATTTAAATTTACGAATATTGTTTAAGTAGTAATTAAAGGTTTCAAATGAATTTTAAATTAAGAATGTCGTCTTTTCTCTCGTGATGGGGAGTTATGAAGATTTGAGTTATTTAATTTTTAAAAATCTCTACACCTCACAGAATTGATCTGGAGAGTTACAACCTGAAAGTGAGATAGTAACTTTAATTAACTTAAACATCTATTGGTATATATCCACATATCACTAGACATTAAAATTATCTTTCATTCGGAAATTTAGTTTTAAATTCTAAAACAGCTATAATATTTGTAGTTACATCTAACTGTCTGACAAAAAAAAACTTAAAGTTAAATATTTACAAATTATACAAGCTAAAACCAGCATGTACTCAAAATCATTAAGAGGTCCAAATCCAGTAGTAACCGCAGCAGTTCATTGTGTTTCATTGCCAAAAAAGATAGACAGTAAAAGACATTTGAGCTATTAGTAGCATTATCCTTCATACGCCAACGTATGCCATTCATTCATTTTTTCATATGTCTATAAACGATGGTTATGGATATGGACAGCTGGAACGTCTGCTAAATATCTGTCCAAGATAGAGTCGATAACAGGCGAGTAATTTTTGGTGGTGTAATCCTTTTTAGAATTAGGTAACCGCTTACTGCTTTTGTTTCTATAACCGCTTACCACCAAATGAGTATGGGACTATATTCTTGATTTTTTTAAATTCTTGTCAAAGATTGCAAGATCAACTTTCCCAGTATACATTACCCCTTTCCTGTCTTAGTGCAGTGTACAGCGACCGTAAACCAACCGCCCGCGGGTACAGTCGCGTACATAAATAACCCACCGTTCAGATATGAAGATGTCGGTCGATATAATGAAACGTCAAAATATCGCCCTCATTGATTGCTGCATAATGCCTAGGGTTGACACCTTGCTGATTTGCAAATCCAGGTTATGACATTATGTTAAACTTTTAATTATATTAAAAGTGTTATAATAAGCACTAAGGAACGAAACTCTCATTATCTTTACTAAACCGGTTAAAGGTTTATATAAAACGGTTTATATTAGTAAAAAAAATGGTTCTAAATAAAGATACTACCGCTAAATATTCCGTATTTTATCACAAACTCTTTTTGGATGCATCCAATTTAAAATGTTTAATTATTGGCAAATATTTTTTTGTTACCCCCATATAGTATACTTTCGTTCTTCATTTGAATGACCTATTTAGACTCATAATAAGGAGGTTGATTAGAGAAATGAACTCAATACTCATCTGTAAAGAAATGTCTTAAATAGTATAGAGTGGACTATATGGACCGTTACTATATACACGTTTGATTTTAGGTATAATAAGCCTCAATGTTAAAGCAAAGTATTAAACTCCACGTTTTGTTAACGAGAATTTCTCTTCTGCGCCAACCCTATTTCACGTCAGTCGTAAATACAGCGCCCGCTCAAGGGCCGCCTTGTTTAAATTTCGCTTGATTGTGCGCGTTTATTTGCGATAGCTCAACTTTGATGGAAATATTTGCGCGTTTGATAACATTAACGATGATTGTTCTTGCGGTGACAGAATAAATATTTCATCGTTTTAAATTAAAAATAAAATATATTGATTCTTATGTATCAAAAGACAGACGTTGTCTTTAGTTTGGGTATTTTATAACTATTTTATTTATACATAATAAAATGTAAGTACTAAAGAAATATTATCCAAGCCACAGTAAATATCTACTGTTGCTTCTGGTATATAAAAATTAATATTTCTTAGTTATATCACAAATAGACAAAAACTTTAAAAAAAATCTTCAGGCAAATGAGTAAGTACGGAATGTCCGACAAAATTCATTATTTCTTTATACACACATCACACATTTTTGCATTCACATCCATAGTTAACTCAATGAAAGTCATTATTTTTGTTTTTTAATACTGTTAAATAATTTTAAAACATTGATAATGTTAGTTTTAATTACATTGGTCATTACACACTTAACCTCTGTCATACCACAAATAGCAGAAACAATGCAATGCTTAAGTACAGTAATTATTTTGTTAGTTAAAAAATTCTACTTAATTATATTTGATCGCCTTTCAAGTCTAAGGATTGAGAGTACCTAGAGCCAGAATTGACCTTGGGACCAGTTATTTTCTGCTCATTTTAAATGGCGGACATCTAAATCGACCATCATTACTATAAGATTGCTGTGTCCGAACTTCTTTCTTCGACTTTACCATAGGCGGGATGATTGAAAGTAGGACCCCGTTAACAATTATAATTATAAAGAATCGTCAGAGATTGAGCGTGTGTTTCTGTGGGTTTGTATCTTTAGATACGTAGGTAAATTGGTTTTAGGATCATGAACTTTTTTAATGATTTAAAACCCCTTTGAACTTACACATACGCGTGCATATATACATACACAAAGTCTAAATGGGTAATACACACACACACCCATTTAGACTTTAAATAAAGAACTTTTCCCATTACTTTTAAGTTAAGCAGAATAGTTAAATATGTATAATTTCTTACACCGAGTAGACAACCTCGCTTCACTTAATTATATCGGTTGTTTCCGGTATGAACCAGTTAACGTCGGCTCCATGAAAATTACGTCAAAGGCCCGGTGTTGCTAAATCCTAATTGCTAATTATGAAATTCATACCAAGCGTCTGGAAAATAATATATTTTTAATTAGCCATTTTAAATTCGGCCACCTGTCAAAGTACGACAAATAAAAAGCGGGTAGGTGATTAAGGAAGATCGTTGAATGTGAAAGCTTTCTTTGTATTATTAACGTTCAAAGAATATGCTAAAAACTTGTCACAGGTCTAAGAAAAATAAAGCAACATTATGAACTATGTAGTTTTAAAGTTTGTATGGAGATTCAATACTCAAAATACAATTGTACGCTACTATATTTAAAAGCTAACAAAACTAACCTACAAAATGCAATATTATTAAATTTTGTAGGTAATTTACTGTCTACGAAGGTATCAAGTTGTGAGCAATAAAAATGATCCAATTTATGATCCCTCTATTATTTTTTAAATAACACCAATTAAAAATATACAGACCTTTCAGTGCATATAGTTGTGTTAAAATTAAAGTAAACTGTATTATAATTGATAATAGCCATCACCGTTTATAAAATTTCTGTGAATAAATTGTATTATTGCGTGATAATCGTTTTTTTGTGAAATAATTATAGTTTTATTTTATTTTTATACGAAGTTATAGTTCTATTTGAAATGGCCAAATGGCTCTTAAATATAGACTGTGGAGGTTTTCCTTTTCCGGACTACTAAAAAATACATTTATTCTTTAAATCATATTAATCAATACGACATATTTAATTTTCCAGAAACATCGATATACAACATACGAAAAGTAAAGAAAACAATCATAAAATGCGAAAACATATTTCTTTCCTCTGCTTCCAAGATGGATTTCGACCGAATGCACTCAATTCAAGAACAGGAGCGGTGAGATAAAATTAAAAGTTAATTAAAACCTTTATAACGGTGGGTGAAAGGAAAAAATAAAACACATGCGCAGGAGTCCAGGCGTAAAAACGTTTTGTCACCGACGTCACTACCGGCCGGTCGTGCGCTCCACACATTTTTATCTGCGACCTCAGAATTCATCTTATGGGAAACGTAAAAAGTCATTAATTTAATCTTTTAGGAATACGATTACCATTGAGTAACTTCATTCAGCAAAGGAACATTAATAACAAATAAATAAACAGTATGCATACCTAAAAAGCCTATGTATATGACTAGACTTGGCAATGAGGCTAAGGCGAAGTCTCTATGGCGTATTGTCCATGTTTTTTTATATTATATTCTTTTTTTAATCTATAACCGTAACTGCTTTGAATGTGAGAATAGGAGTTTCGGTTGGGTGCTGTATATTTTATTTCATATATTGTGTTGTAGTGTTGTTTTTGTCATGATATTGGTGTACTTATCAAAAAGGATAGTAAAATCGTGCAATATATGGAATACATCATTCAGTGTTGATACGTGACTTAGTGAGATTTTTCATTGTTTCATTTCCATTCATTTATTTGTAGAGTAAGTTCATTTATTTAACAACATTTATTCTCATTTACTTATAATTTCATCTTAATCATTATCATAACATTCCATTTTTGTATCATTTTATCATAATCGCTTACATTGCATTCCATTTTTAAAATTTTTCTCGTAAGTCATTAACCAAAACCTCAGCAAAGAGCTACATTGCACTAGTATCCTGGAGCCATAAATAAAGATAAAAACTACATTAATGAAGATATTGCTTAAAGGTCTTAGTTACCAGGCCTAATAATTGGAAAAAAGAGAAAATTAATAGATAATTTTTATTATTTTAATTGTAACAAGATGCCCCCTTTCTAATTTTAATCTATTGAGTTTTATATGAACGAAAAATCATAAGAGCAGAGTCGATAAAGTGAAGTTAGTTACTTAAAAATACGTCTATGACTACACTCTTTGCTGATAATTCTATCCATCTCTTTTATTTGTTCGCATAGTACCTATTACGTGAAAACTGATGGAAAGCTATAACGTGAAAAAATGCATTGGATGCTAATATTGCAGTGGCCATGGTCGGTTGTCACCATCGCTGAAACGTCACAACAATATAAAGAAATCACTAGTACTTGATAAAAGTGGTGAATTGATCATCCTGCGTCACTAGAGGTTAATCACCTTGAAAGTGATACTTGACACTGGCGGAATCTACTAAGAAAACGCCATAAAATTCCAAAGAAGAAGAAGGCATACACAGCAGTACTTCACGGATGAAATGGAAAAGATGGTGATAGTGTTCTAAACAAACCTGCAGGCCGGTCTACCAAGTAATGAAAAGGTTAAACATTCAAAGTGACTCAATGATATAAGAAAAATCCATCAAATTGACTGCAAAAGTTTTCGCTTACAGACTTATCAATAATTTAGTATGCGTTAGTACATCACAAAGTGTACAGTCATAATAAAACGTCATTAGCCACATCGCTCGGGATGTTTAATTCCAGTTATCAGTGACAATGTTGGCGCGGCTACCTGTTAAATATGGGACTACAAACCGTAAGTGGCTATAGATCTAAGAATATACTAGAAATGGCACAAATATAGACGTTCTGCGACTTTCCAAACAAAGTTTTAAGGCCACTTTAAAAAGAAGTCAAGTACACTAATTGCTAGTTAAATCCACAAGTAAATCAATGTATTTCCTTCCCTTGAAATCACTAAATATTATAGATATTAATTTTATAGTATAACTTATAAAATTAAACATGCCACACTAAAGTATTATTTATACTTTAGTGTGGCATGTTTAATTTTCAATAGCATAGCTATAAACTATCTTTTTAATGAAAAAAGACGTCCTTTTACGTACTGTAAATAAATGAATTCGAATTAATTTTATAGTCGTTCGTAATTTAATAGTCGAACGACTTCTTGAAATAAATTATTACGAAACTATTAATGCGTATTTTAGTTAACACGTAATGTAAAAGGTATAATTAATATTTAGTTACTAATGGTAATTTAAAGAAGAAGTGTTAACTGTTAAGTTGCTTCTAATAAATAATGAAAAGCATCAATAATTTTAATTAATAAGTTTGGTTGTAGTTGTCACTGGAAACACGTCATAATAAAATTGAACACATGGATTATTATTTATTTGACGACTCTAATTGATTCTTAGGACTACCACAGAACGTCTTACTCATCTGGTGTTGGAGTCATAAATTCGTGGCTCATTTGAATGCGACCGATTGTGATCGAATGCGCCCGCGCATCCGAGCCGCACGGACCTGAACATTATACAAGCAAGTATACTATTGATACAAGGGTGAGGTTTTAATTTAACCTTGTTTATTTGTGACAGGAATAGGAGGTACGTGTACGTATGTGTTTATTTATTTTGTAACACAATCCGCCATCTATAGCAATTAGTTTTATTTAAAAAATGTTACTGTTACCCTTACAATCAAACGATAAGCATACAGCCTCCTATATACCATGCCTTTCGATAATCGCTTATCAGAACATTATTTAAACCCCTTAAATAAAATAATAGATAAATTTATTATACATTTACATAATTAATTATACTTTTAGTTTAAACCAAAGCTTTAATTTTTACCATATTAGGTCCGTGAAAGAGCAAACAGGTCACCTAATGGTACCAACCAACTACTTACCGTTTATACCTATGAAGGTATTGCAGTAAGCAGCTTAAAATAAAGGCTATTTCACAGATTTGCAGTCTCGATAAAGGTAAGATTGTTAGCTGTCCGCCATTTGATTCCAAGCATTATTTTTAGGCAGGGTCACTTATATATTATATGCTGGCTAACTTGAGTGAGATACGCCAACCTTATGTTTATTTATTATATTTCTGATAATTTCATACAAATTACTATCTATATTTGGTGAAAATTAAACACTAGAGACAATACGCTATCAAATAAAATCGGTGAACATAAATACAAAAAGAAATGAAACATAGAACCTCCTTTTTTGAAGTCGGTTAATAAACCGACCCGCGTCACCTTATGAATTGTTAACAAACTATTTCTCCTATGGATAATGACACGCATAGTTGCATAATCGTGACCATATCAGATGGATTCTTTCACTCTGCTTTCTGTCTTTAATTACTGCAGTCTTCATTTCTTAATAAAAAACGTACGCAGGAAAAAAATAATCATCCAACATTAGATACATTCGCAGCAATAAACGATGCATAGAACGAATCGCAGTGAAAAAAGTAATCAAACAATTCATTCAAGTGAACCAATTTAATTTTTCGCTAAATATCTAATGCGGTTTATTGCTCTGGGTAATATTTTAAGGCACTTTCTTTTTGGGTATAAGAATTCTTTTCTGTCCTATTTCACTAGAACAGGAGCTAGGAAATTAATTCTGGGTTAGTGCGAATGATCATCTTATAGTCAAATACTATGCACATTGCAATTCTAAAAGTCTTGCATGTTTTCACATTTAACAATTGTCAGAATAGCACATAAGTTCCTCCATCCCCAGTTAAGCAATATCCAGTCTCTGCCAGCCACTATCACTTGATCGTGCTTGAGGACAATCTGGAAAGTAGGTATTTGTCAAACCACGTTCTTTACCCAAGTACTAGCTTACTTCAAAGGCGGAATCATTGTTGTTTGATTCTTCAAAGTAATTTAAAAAAAAGATAATTCCCTTAATGTAAGAAGTAATAACCAATGTTTATGCTGAGTTTTAATAATCTACCAACGTGTTTTGTTTAAGAGCCGTTAAATATGACTATATTTCAAATTCATAATTTCAAAATTTATCGCCTCGTAAGCAAAACATCACGATCAGTTGGTAGATTATTAAAACGCAGCATAAGTCACTATGACACTAAGCACGTGCTTTGAAATTTTAGAGATAAGAGATGTAAAATGCCTCCGAAGTCCTGTAACGTCACTGGCTACTTTTCACGTCTTCAACAAAACAAAGCGCCTACTTGACGGTCGAAGTGGAAAATGTCCATCTTACCCACTTCGGCCGTGAAGCAGGCCTATAAACCAATGTGATGACTGCTAAAGATGTTGATTTTAAAATCGAATCTGCTGCTTATTATTCTTCTTTATAGTGTTTGAAATCATCGTTTATTTTTTAATAAGCAAATGACTCGATATCGCCAAGTGGTAAGCAGCTGGAAGAGACCGTATGTAAAGTCCGTTAGTGCAGCATACTGCACCAGCCACCTCCACCATGCCGGCCCAAAAAATATATTGTTATGCCTCTTTTGATGAGTTCCTACTCATGTTGTACGAAAACAGGGAATACTTGTGCCAGTAAGGAATATCACGCTCTGGCTGTACGACAAAGAATGGATTGAAATGTGTTGGAGTTCGGGATTTAATTTCCACCGAGAGCATATTTTTGCACGTCTCGGTTGGTGGTGAGTTTTTTTATAAGTCTGCCGTTATTATAAAAATTATAATAAGCATTTGTTTCAGCAGTTGGAGGTAACTTAGCCAGTTTCCCTACCTAGCTTACCCTACGTAACGTACCTAGGGACGAATCCTACTACTAATCACTTGTCATTAGGTAAATGTAACACGACTTCACAATAAAAATGGTATCATTTCCAGTGATATAATTGTGCATTTTATTGTTGAGTAAAACTGATCCGAGATGCATCTAAGTAAGTCACCGGAGCATTCTCGTTATGCCTTCACGCGCTTACTAATTAGTTTTAAACGAACATAAATCGTATCGGAACCCACTTTTAAGAAATTTTAGATGGTGTATTCGTTGTTTTCCTCTAGGATAGGAATTCTTCCTTGCAAATCGTCGTTCGTCCTCGGTGGCTGCAAAACGTTGTAATTAAAATTTTAAATTGCAAATTTTCTAAACTGCGTTCACGTTTTCAAAACAACTTCATCGAATTTCCTTTACAGAAGATATGTTTAAGTTATAACAAACTTTTTATTTCTTTTAGCACTTTTTCATTTACCATTTGCTAGAATAATTGTATTCTTATTATTTATAAAATATAATAATCATTATTTATGTTTTCAATGTTTGCAAGTTTTATCAAAACTGGCAAATATTTTATATAGAAATTAATTTATGTAATAATCATATTTTATGTACAATTGAATGAACAAAATAACAAGATGGAATATCAATATTAACTTCATAATTAACCCTTGTTAATGATTCAAAACGCTAAGCGGCCTCAAACGCTACATATAACTGTTGATGCGCACGCGCAATTAATAACGACGTGAACATGTAATATTTATATATGGAAAATGTTATAAATATCGCATTATTTAGTACCGGTGTTATCTGTATCCAATAACTTAAGAGTTAATGGTGCTGTAATTTAATTTTAGCGTCGATTAGTTTTCTGACAAAGTAAAATACAAAAAATTATAATGAAAAAAAACAAGAAGAAGCAAATTTAAAAGTAAATCGTTACCAAAAAAACTCAAAACTAATACAATCTCATATAAGTTATGAGTGAGGTTATAATTCGATTTCTATGCATAGATAAAATATATACAAAACGTTAATTTTTGACTCGTAGCCTCTTAATAGTAAAGTGAATCCATATGCGAAGATTGTAGAAGTATTTACACTGCAGCCGCATTACGTATAAGTTTTCAAGAGATCAATAAGCAAGAACTTACTATACGTAGCAGAGATTTGTCCCTTACACATACATTCCTTTTAATTTTTACTTTAAGAACTCAAGTAAAATATTCGTAGAGAAACGAATTCAGTTACGGTCAAATACATCTTAAGGTTCTTAATATTAAAGCTATATTTGTTTGATCTTTGTACGCTACATTTGTAGTTCAGCCCAATATTTTTATTCTTTTGACCACTTACGTAATTAACGTAATAGACCAGCTGAGCTGTCACTTCATATATACTCTGTCTACAAGTTATAACAAATTGCAGAAACTGGGCCCGAGTGAGTGGACCTTTCAATAAAAAAACAATAAATTGTTTTGTTTGAAACTTAAAACATAAAACGGAAGCAATATGTACGCAAATTTATATGTAATAATGTTAATATTTTAGGCCCGAAAATGGCAATCTTTTGTATCTTAAGTGCATGAAATTGTAAGATCTATTGTAGACAGGATCACAATAAAATTTTATCTTATCTTATCTTATGACTGGATGAGCCCGTTGGCGTAGTTGTTCCAAGCCTCTTTATTCGATTACGAAAATAAAGTAATCTTCGTCATAGCTGCTCCTAGGATAGGTCAATTAAAATTAGTTATTTGGAGCTCCGCGCTATGTCACATTAAGCCGCTGGTTCCAGTTGTTACGGCAACCACTTTTGCCCCCACCCACATGGTCCAGGGAGGAGGTGTTATGGCCAAATTCCTCTTGTGTTTCTCTCATGCCCAGGCACAGGTCTTCTTTGATGAGGTCTGGCACTGCTGGCATGGGACTGATTTCAACTAACTGGTTCTTGGGCAGCAATGGTCAACTTCTTCACCACAAAATTGGCTTAAATCTTCTCAGTACAACGATCTAAATACGAATGTATTTTTTGTCGAATCATCAGTCTACAGGAACAAATTAAATACTCTACAGAATATTTAAAATAAGGCAGTATGTTGAAAATCGGGTTATGAAACCCTACCGGTGTTACTTAAAAATGTGTCATTAGCAACGGTATGTGATTACATTTTTGTAATTTGTTTACAGAACCCAAAAAATGTACTAAGGTAATATATCATTAGCAACTGTATATAATACCAAAACTATGTTTTAAGCCTGTATTCGTTGTTGCTTTATACTGTTTAGCATAAACTCATTACTGTTACCTCTGTGGATATAAATTACTTTAATATGTCGTAAAAATATTATTATCTAAGGCTGCACCCTTCACTAAGGCTATCTATGTCAAATGGGGTTGGAATATGAACATGAACGTAATTAAAAATTCAAGTGGAATTTTGCTTAAAGATAAAGTGAATTTGCTCGTTAAAATTTAATGAATTTACTTTGACAGTTTAGTTTAGTGTTCTATTTTCAAATTTCAGAACGTAATGGCTGCTATTTTACCATCGTCAAACGAAGTTTTAAGTTGACTGACTTTCAGTTTCAGTTATTGGGATAATAAAGACACTCTTTATTTGTATAAGTTTTTGACCGCCTCTGTGGTTTAGTGGCTGTGACCTTCAGTTACCAGTGGGAGCAGAAATTTTCTGTTTCGTTTGGTTGGTGGTAGGGCTTTTTCTAAGTCCGCCAGTCTAGCTACCACCAATTTAGCTAAGCCTGTCGTCATTAAAATAATAATAACAGTTTTGTCGTGTTCCGGCAGTTGGAAGTAAGATAGCGATTTCCTCCGTGGTTGAATCTGGGTGTAGTTTGCTTCTATCTTCGGCTTTATCTTCATTTAATATTAGGTGGGACGAAGGCCAAAATCTACCCCGTTAGTAATAACAAAGGTTAATGTTATGTGTCTAAGCCGTATGTGTTTAAAAAGCCGACAAACAAATTGTGATATTCTTATATATATTTGTTCCACTTGAAAATTGCCTAAACAAAACTTAAGTAATCTTCTCATTAGCCGCTAGAATGCGGCCGTTTATGAATGAGATCTTATTAATTTAGCTGAGGTATTACTAACAATTTAAATGATAGCCCAACATCTTTTTTCTAAATCCACTTTTCCAGTACCAAAGCCAAGAAAACCTGATAACAGCGATAGTACAACGTAATTAAGCATATTATCCTACATAAATTGCGATGTGAAACAAAAAGAAGTATTTCCAAAACAAAATATATATTTCAAAATTATCAGACATACATTCAGTGATATATTATTTAGACAAATGAACTGCCCGACTTATTATTTAACAACAATTAGGTGAATGTATAATGATTGATAGATTTGAAATATGGAAGCTAGCTGTTTGAAACAGCAGGTTATATCTTTACAAAACAGTTGATTAATTGACGAAAGAAAATGCGATTATAATAGGCCATGACTGGTTGAATATATTACGAACAAGTAACAATTGTATACGTATTTCAATTGCATTGCAGGTGAGTATTTATATTACTTTATGATTCAAATTGATAGGAAATGAAATGAAATGTTTACGTAATTATTTTTTGGTATTTTTACTATTAAAATTATTGATATTATAGACAGAGTTGGTGTATTGGTATGAAATTAGTAATTTCCGTCAAAGTCAAAGCCAAAATATTCAACAGTAATATAATATATATGACATATATTATATGACTCAATTTTGTGACAACCTTCCGTTAATCGACAACAGTTTTGATCTGAGACAAATAAGCAAGAAAATCAACATTTCTTGTCTCTTCGATTACACGTCAACTATAATTGAATAAAGTGTTAAAATGTAGTAAGTAAAAAACAACAATTATTTTATCATTTTCATATCTTAAACTGATGAAATACTTATTTACTAATAATTATATAAATTGGGTTTTATTAATTTTTCATCATAGTTTTAGTAACTGGTTAATATCTTTAAAAATTTGTGGTTCCTACTGTATATTTGTGTGATATTCCGATGAGAAAAATAAAACTTATTTCCATAGAAAGTATTATATTAATACTCGTTTAAATAAAAACATCGGATAACAAATTGAAGTTCAATCGATAGACGTGAAAAATTGTAACAGAATAATAATTGAAAAAAAAAAAACAAAAGACGAACGAAAATTTAAAAAAAGCAATAGAGTTGAGTCGACCTCCTTGGTTTTCTACACCTACATTTTTGGTATTTTGCTTTCCATATGAGATAATGTTATACTATGACACAATGGTTATGGCGATTCAGCTCTAGTTTAATATCGAAAGGGATAACGCAAACCCATGAACCTGCTCTTGGTAAAGTCTATGAATCTATACGAAATCTAGTCTTAGAAGGAAGGTTATAACTCAATCAGTTTTAAATTATATTAGATGTATGGATTTATCCGATGCTAGTTAAGCGGATTTCCACTTTCTCCGACAATATTGCATTGCTTTATATATATATATATTAAATTCAATCTTCAAGTAATTATTATTTCACAAAGCTAATTCCATAAAAATTCCACTTTCTAGCTCCATAGTAATTTTGGTCCTTCGAGCCGGATCTGAACCAACTTTACTGATTTTTAATAAAAATGTCTATCAATTTATCATCAGACCTTAGACCAAGATATCAGGGAAGTGTTGGTTGTTTCTAATTGATATTATAGAAATTAATTTTTATGATCTTTTGTTCATTAGTATTTCTTTCCCACAACATTTGTAATGACAATATCGGCTATTGTTGATTCATAACTTGTAATAAGCAATTATGAATGTTAGAAGTATAAAAATGTATCATAAATTCCATATAAAAAGTTCTCATCATAAGAGGCTAGCTCTTGTGGCGTTTACTAAGATGTACAGTAGCTTAGTAGAATTATGTAGCTTAGTAGCTTAGAATATGAATATTTAATCACTATATACTTAATTTCTTCAAAGGCACAAATTCGATACATTCAAGTTGTTTACGGGAATAAGTAATGGCGATTCTTTTTAATTTTTATATTAACAATAGATATACCAGCGATTTGAATATATGTCAACAATAAAAATTATATTTGTTACTTATGTATATAAAATAACATTAAGTTTATAAAACGTACTCTCTAATTATAGCTACAAAAGTCATAACATCATTTCTGAAAAAAAAATGTGTAATATAGTAGGAATTTTGAATTGAAATTGCACGACCAGTCTAAATGACTGGTCTGGTAAATCTAGTGTTAATAAATATATATTTTTATTTTAAACATTAATCCATAATTTATCGTTCGTTAGATAAGCTCAGATAGATATAAGTGGCAAATATTAAAATCTTTTTTTTTATACTGAAATCTATATATAGTGTGTTAGTGTTTAATATCTTTTGTCCTAATGATAAGTGGCATTTCAATAAACCTGACAAAACATATGTAGTTATACAATGGGTGTAAGTTACGCCGTTAGGATTTAAGTAAAATACTCATAATATAAAATAGAATATACAACGATATATCTTTACTTACTGCAGTATAGCACCATAAGCCATTGTGTGTTCAAAATTAGACTGTATGTGGCGTTCTCCTTTGCGTCTCCATATTCGCTGTCTCCCATCGATCTGTTTTAAAAGAACTCTGCACTCATCAGTAAAGAGAACTTGCTGCCATTTTAAAATTCTGCTTTTTTTGTGTTCCGCTAATTGCGCCGGTGTGTATAGTATACGGTATGTATTATATAAACTCACACATACTAAACAGCTGTCTTTTCAAAACGTGGTTGGTATATATATGTTTGTGAAAAGTAGCGGTACACAAACAAGTTTCATTTCAAAATATTTACGAAAATATTGCTCACAATTTGGGTATAATAAAATTTTCCGTGGGGTGAAATGCTTGAGAATAATAGGGAGGTGATAACACCGCTTTTCCAGAACCATTTTTTAATTTAGCAGTCAATATCTGTATGTCATGTCAAAATAATTTAAGTATTAATCAATGAGTTCCCTTTCGAAAATATTATACAAGTTTTTTTTGTTTTTGTTTTATACTTTATAATATAAATTTGAATAATATCACTTGAATTAATTATTTTAATTACATTTTATGAATAGTTAACCTATCGAAATTAGTTGTACCAATTCCATTTTAGTTGAGACGAATAATGATAGCCTTTTCATATTTCATATGCTTATATATGATTATAATAACTTTCAATTTTTATCTTAATATGGTTAAAAAAAATTGTACAAATTCATTTCAAATGAAGTATCTAGCTATGCTGGCTGGGCGTAAAATTAAACAACTTTAATGCAGACGTTGAAGAAAAAATTGTACATTTTGTGAACGAATTCAATATGCAATAATAATATTAAACAAAGTATTAATCTAAAATGAATCAGCAACTCTATATAAATATTTTCACTTTCACAAGCAAGTCCGCGTCAGTGCCGAAACTTTGTCACGCGATCCCGCCATTAAGAATAGCACCCCCCTCCGTCTCCCTTAACCAAGGAACAGGCGAATTTCACTGCCCCAAGTAATTCTCTTGTACTAGAGGGGAGACTCGGCCCTATTGGTCGGATGACTTTGAAAAGATTTTTTATTGTGCCCATGCGCAGTTTTATTATAGTGATTTTTTATATTGAGGGTAGTGAAAATATTTTATAGTCATGTATATAGATAAGGGTTTTTTATCACAAAGTGCTATAAATCGTCTGAGGACATTTTTGCATTAACATGTAATTTATATACGTTATACAAAAGAGGAATTAGACATTAACCGAAGGTTATACAAACAAGAAAAGAAAGCCTACGCCGTCTTTTTTATTATATTTGTGTGTGACGCCGGTAGGCTATTGCCACTTAACCGTTAAATTATAAAGCAATGCTTAAATAACGTTATTCTAGTCTAACGTTATTTGTATTTAATAAACTTAAATATTATACTACTGCAATAAAAAAAAATACACTGTAGAATTTTTCCATGTATAATGTAGTTCTCGGCCCATATTTCTAGTCAGCATAATATAAATATGCCGAAACTTCATTACTTATTATAATTTCCTAAAGCGTGTAACATAGTTAAACAAAACGTTATTAAGCATTACATACAAACTTTCATTTATTTTATTTTCCAAGACTTTAATTGATTTCCATTATTTTCATCTAATCCTTCGTGATTAAATAAAAACAATTACTACGTTCCGATAAGCGAACTATTTCAAATTGACAAATTAGTATTTTCTTGAAGCACTCTAGTGGTTTATGAAAAACAATAAGCTCCGATAACGTTGGTGATCCATCATTGTTTTCATAAGGTTGGAGGGAAAATGACTTTTTCCATGCCTGATTAAATTCGATGTTGATGGTGCAATGCTCGATGCCGAAAGTTATTTGTCGCAACTTTTTAATTATAATGCTTTAAATACTTCATGGATAGAATAAAAAAAAGTACATTTTATATATTCTGTTTTAAATATCTAATGAAATATAAATGGTTAATAATTTGAAATAAGAAAGTAAATTTATGATTATCATGTTGGTTTTAAATTAGCATATTCATCAAGAAAATTTTATCATTATGATCTTGAGGGCCATCTTGTCGAGTGGTCAGTTCCCCTGACTACTTAGCTACAGATCCTGGTTCAAATCCTTGTAAGGGCAGATATTTGTATGATTCAAGGAGAAAGAACTAAGAAGAAGAAAAGAAGATGATCACCGCAATGATACGCGTTGTGTGCTTTACAAAGTTGAACTTTGTACTTATTAATAGTTAGGAAGGAAATCATTAAATGATAATTGTCTAATGCATTTCATAATAAAAACCTCAAACATAGGCCTGCGATGATCGCATCTAGCGGCTTCCCGCAACTTTAATCAGATCGTCAGCCCACCTTATGGGAGGTCTACCAACGCTGCGTCTCCCGGTACGTGGCCGCCTCCAGAAGATCTCTTGACCAATGGCCGTCAGTCCTCCTTGTAATGTGCCCTACTCACTGCTAATTTAGGCTCAAAATTCTTTGGGCTACGTCGGTGATCCTAGTTCTTTAGCGGATCTCATCGTTTCTGATTCGATCACGCTAAGAGACTACGAGCATAGCCCTCGCCATCGCCCTTTGGATGACTTTGAACCTTCTTATTATAAGCAACAATGTTTCTGTTCCAAACATATGATATGTTTTATAAAAAAAGCGAACACAAAAAAAAAGAATCACCCTATTATACTTAGGACAATTTTTCTCAAGATTAACTTCGAGATTAATTTTAGTCCTTTTATTCAAAGATAAACTAATTTCTAAGTACGTAGACACTTAAGTATACATTTTGTTTTATCACACTGAACACTAGCCAGTAACTCACACAAACCGAAGGGTTTTTAACTTGTACTTCTTTTATCAGATCAATTATGTATGAGCCGCGCGCCGACTGACTCACCCCAAGCCAAATTAACTTTTAAGACCTTTTTTATAAAGTATAATTTGCTTTATTGTGTATAACAAAGTCACCGATTTGTAAGTACATTCGCAAACTTACGATACTCAAAATAGAGTTTACGATTGCTTGGCAATGTATTTAAAGGTCGCCCTTATTTATCGAGTTTCCCAATAAAAATATTACTTGGAATTGTAATTAGTCGTTAAAATATTTTCTAATATTTCTGCTTAAACTACAGCTCTATCGTTCAGTGAATTACAGTGAGGTCGTATATTTAAATACAATATTGATTTAGTTATTTCGTTGTTATGTTGTTAATGAACGCGATTCTTTATCACACAATCTAAATTGGTTGTAAGAAAATAGCAGGTGCCTATTAAAAGCTTTGAAATTAAAAGACAATGCAAATAACGAAAAATATTTTTGGCGTTAATCATATTTACTAAAATACTTTTCAACTTGTACCATAAAATATTTGTCACGCTTCTGACGTATTAAATAGTTAGGTTATACAGCTAGGTTTTTGTCTTTACAAGGTAAGTGTGGGTACACTTACCACGTTGCCTGTTTTGATGGTGCAGCAGTTGGCATCAACGTAATGTCTGGTCTTCAGAATGTCAACTCACCAGGAGTACATTGGGCTTATGTTTAAGGGGGTATTTAGCTACGAATTCATTTCAATGTAAGTTCTTTTTAAGTAGAATTTCCAGGTAGATTTTGCTTATTTGACACTTTTTCTGTCTACCAGGTTTTTTTTTACCTTACTTTGAGTTTTGACATGTTATCTAATTTCAACACTTTGTTAACAAAATCATCCCTTCGTAGAGAGATTATTCTCCAAGTCCAAAATAAAACAGTATTTATACACAAAAGCTTTTTAGTGAGAAGTTTAAATATAATATACGTAAGGTCGCCCTTTGTACAAAATTCTTATTTATTTTTGAATTGGTTGATGTACAATATATATATATATTCAATTCCATAATAGTTCTGCCTAATAAATCTGAATATCACTTAATTTATAGTCTGTGCGTAAACTTCCATAAATCCTAAGTATAGGGTGAACTATTTTCTAACGCACATATAGTATATGGTCTATAAAAGCCTTCTGTACAGGTGAACACCAATTTCCCATCAATAAGGCAGGGTCGGAATTAACATAAGATCGATACTTCTCTTCCGGGTCGTACCATGCAGCGACGGGGGAGGGGTGTTTACTTTGTCTTAGGGTTGCCACTTGTTACTTTAAATTATTTTCCATTAGCATTTGGTTCATTCGAATTCAGTTTTGATACGTAAAGTCTATATGGCATTCGTCGAGAACATTTTATTTTTGCGGAATGAAATGTAGCTATTTCCATTCTCAAATGTATTTCCTCGCCATATTTCATCTTAATTAGTATTGTGGTTCAGGCGTAAAACGTAACAGACTGAATTACTTTCAAATACAAAATATTATTATGAAATATGGATTTGTTCAAGTTTGAAATAAAGAAGAAATTTAACGTAACCTGGTAAATGTCTTTATGCCACAGTCTTTAGATTACCTAAATAAAACATAAAAAATAATGTTATTTTTTTAAAACGTGCCATTTGTTCTGAGACCGAGCGTTGTCTTTTCTTTGCGTTGTATTTTTTTTTAATTCATCAACGACTGAATAAAGTTATTAGGGTTAAAGTTCATACAGGTTTTTTAGTACATAAAGGTCTTTGCTTCATCTTTTTAATATAATATTACTGCTTTAAAGTACTATAAAAACTACAGATGAACTAGCACGTTCGGAATATCATTTTACATGTTTCTCTCAACCCTGCGAATTATACAGGGCCCGCACTTTGCAATATTTTGTACATTTTTGATGCGGCTTTTTATATCAAAAAAATTATATCAAAAAAACCAAATTTAAACCTTATTTACTCTTCGAATTCCGATCATCCGGTTGAGGTATGATCGTTTTCACCAAATAAATCAGATTTATTCTAAGAACCGTTCAATATATTACAAGCTACCGGTACTCCGCGTTTTTTTACCCAAATGTCAAACTAGCAACGAAAGTGCCCCGCCGAGAGACCGAGCCGAAGAACCGCGTGTAATCGATGCTTCAACAATCGATTTAATTGGAATTATCGATATTTTTTATGTACAGTCGATGGTAGATGTATTACCCGGTAAGGGAAAATATTTTTACCTCAAAAATTAAATTTGCTCAAAAAAAAAATCTTTCTACAATTTTCTTTTAGTCCTGACATGAATGGTGTAACTTCTTCCTGATATCTATTTTTCCATCGTATTTATGATCTGCTTTACTAAATGTTTATACCTCCAAGGCATTCATGAATTTTATATTTTGTGTATATTGTTGCCAGGTGTCCTAGCTACTCGTGCCAACTGTATTTTATTCTTTACATTTTTTTAATTCGTTTATCTTTACGCAGTACAAGCTTTTTTCAAATAAGGTTGCTATCAGTTGTTGAGACATTAGAAAATTCTCTCTCTCAATTACACTGTTAACTTTTACAACTTGTTATTTGTGGGTTCAATATATTTCTATTATTTAATTAAAAGAGCGATTTCTTTGGCTTACACTGTTAACTTTTTAACATTGTCATTTGGTACTCAAAAGTAACTTAATATTCTTATAAATTCTCGAAAACTTATCAACGTGTCTGTACTGAGACCGTTCGAACATTACAACTCACATCGCCGGCACTCATCGTCTCAGCAATAAAGCATGGACACAGCCCCCCACCGACTTTTATTTTCGGACCTCGACCGGTATAAAATTATAATGCGTATTAATAACTCTTTTAGTGATATATGCACCGATGGTAGCGAACGTATGCAAAGAGCACACGTTTCAACGATTTACTCGACCAATTATAATGTTGATTTGTTTTTCTTATGCGGTTGATTTAAGTAGGATAGTTTGGTGTTGTTGCTTTTAGACGGAAGGTAGCTTTTGAAATTAGTCGGTTATTAGAAATTCATATAAGTATGTACGGTCAGCCAATAATTGCAGTCTTAGGATAATTTTTTTATGTTTTATTTATTTGTGTCTTGTAGATCGAACTATAATTATAATAATGTTTATTTTTTCAGAGAAAAAGGCCTGGGTTTGTAGTAATTTCATACTTTTTCCTCTGGTATTCCTTTATTGTTCCTTTAGTAACCTAGATCAAATTGTAATTCATTTATTTATTTCCACATAGGAAAACAGGCGTTTGAGGATAAATCGTACAAAGGTCTAGCTTATGTCTAAATGAAAACTCTTCCACGCTATGGTAAACCATTGTACAGTGGCCATTTGGAAATTCATTAAATAATTTTGCATGTATTATTAAAAATAAAGTAAAGTCTTGGGCGAGGCAGCGATGTTTGCATCCTGTGTACAAACTAATTTTTAGTGTTGTTTACAAACACCTATGGTTCATTATAGCCCGAAATAAATCAGCAGCCAGTTAGACGGTGAGTGTTTCTTCCGACTAACACACAATATCATGTAAAGTGTTCGGAACTCCTTCGAACACTCGTGTGAATGCGGATAAAGGCGCGCTTTTGTTTTTTTTTCTCCTTCCTCTTTGTTCGCGTATGTGACATTTCTAAGAATATTTGTTTTCCTATCTATGGTTTTTTTGAACAGTCCAGGATTCATTTTTCCAAAATGGCCGCTTTAGTAAGCATCTGTAGTGACATTTGTAAACGAAAAATAATTACACAACAGATATTTACAAAGAGACTACTGTGTTTAGTAGAAACATGAACTTTTTCTACGTAATGATTTGACTGACTGCCATTAAGAGATGTTATCAAGTCGCAAAACCCAACTGATTGACATGAATAAAACTTATTACCTAGTTACTATGATATATGTTATATGTACATAGGCAAGTTTGTATAGTATATGACTTGTAAGATTTCAGTATAGATATAGAAAATCAGACTTGTCATTATTACGTTCAATCATCAGTCTAAATTCAGATACGTACCTTACTGGATTGTTGGTTAGGGGAGTGTAAACGCCCCAGCGATTGTACACGGTGGAAATATAACGTCAAGGAGGTGGCGGGATCCAATAAGATACAAGTAACTTACATTGATTCAGAAAGCGACATCTGAAGCGTACACCATAACTTTGTAAATTATAGTGTAACGTATGGCTTACTTCTAGTCGAAAATGGCTGAAAACTTAAAGAAGAAAGATAAACGGTGACATACTGAGGGTGAAAGTATTTGAAAAATATCCACTACTGCCCATTTAAAAGGATATAACAATTATATGACCGATAAGTACATAATTATACATCTAAAATTAACATCAGTAACATGGAAACTCATAGAAAAACCATTGCTTTTATAATAAAGGAAAAATATGACGAGCATGTAACAAGGCAGGCAGTGAATGGTGTTCTTCGTTCAGTAGGAAAACGAAGATGGGAAGGCTGGGTGTATTGATAAGCCTGGGAAGATTAGTGATTTGCTTTGGCTTCAATAATAAACACAAAACAACACCATGACAAAATCCTGGACGAGTAAACGAAAATAATAATTTGAAATCATGCTAAATCAAGGTTTCGCATGGTGCTACTTATACCCAATTATCCTTATTCGCCAAGTAGTTTACAGGAGAAACTCATCATGTTTCTCATTATCACCTCATACCAAATTTAAGATGTTATATTACCAGCAGTTCGATAGCGGAATCGAAGAGGAATACATTATTGCACAAGATCTTAACAAAATTGGTTCCAGACCACATAACGATACTTAAAATCGGAAAATCAAAACGCAATTTCTAAACAATTTACGATTTACCGAAGCTGTATTTACAAGAAAAGTAATCCATACAATTCATTAAGTTAATTCAAACATAAACAATTGAATATTGCTTGTAGATCATGACTCGCGTAGTATGTTACAAACAACGCAGGCTTTGTAACTTGTGCGGTATACAGGAGCAGATCAGGCAATCTTTGGTTCGGCTTACTGTTCATAAAGTTGCCACTGGTTAAAAGAATTGCTTATAGGATTATACTATATTGCACATTAAAAGGTTTGAGAGTTTAAAGTAATACTGCATCAGATACTTAAGGTTAAATTTCCTATTTAATGCAGTATTGCGAACAAGAATTTCTAATTTCTTTTATAGTTAAGTCATTTATTTTCCAGAAATATAAACTTCTTGTTATGTGAAGTATTTAAATAAATATTTCGTGCCAGTAGCCTGCACGACAGCTATTGCGTACCTCTTTGCAGTATCCTATTTTTTAAATCATAATTTATTGTAATTGCTGTTGTTCATTACTAGCTCTTTTTCTCATGAATTATATAATTAGATTTTACACATATTTCTCGCCTTATCATTTATTAAGACCCGTTATTCACAAGCTCTCACATTCGTCAGTAATAACAGTCTAACAATTAAGATAGAAATTATGTCCATTCTTACCTTAAGCGTAATTTACACCTCAGCTCAAGACAAAAATATTAAATTATGTGTTATCGAAATCGTAAAAATCTATTAAAAAGTAGTTCGTATAAAGTACGTCCTTGTTTTTCTAAATTATAAAGTATATTACGTTAAAGTACGTACCAGTAACTAAATATGATATTGTCATCAATAAATCAGTTTCTGACGTAATCTGCCATTATATATTTAACTCCTGTTTATTAAATTACACGCACATTAGAGAAACCGATAAATCACCTGAGCGAATGCTTCCATCAAGTCGAGTATCGATTACTTCGAATCGAGAAGGTGGCAGCGCGAGCGCATTTATTAATACACCTTGTACTTCGTAATAAAATTGGCTGACAACATTAAATACTTGTCGCTGGACTCATTCGTAAGTAATCGAATACATCGGTATGCATGGCATCGATTCTTAGACCGATTTTATTCGTTTTGTATGGAGATTAACATTGTAAACTAGGAGTCCGTCCTTCGATTATGTGAGAGACGATTTGTTGAATGGCTTTAAAAGCGTTGATTCTATTTAAAGACTTACTATTTGTTTTTTGGTTTTAATTGGACGTTTAAAAACTTTGAGAAATTATAGAAGCGATTTACACGTCTTATAAAATATTTTAATTTTAGTCATAATAGTGAAAAGGTATTTATATTAAAATTTTAGTTATCATTTGTATTGCAGTATTAACGTAAAAAAAAAAAATTAATCCTAAAAACGTAAATCACTATTTAATACTCCAATATATAATCTTATATTGAATATCTTTCGTCTAGAGCTGCTCTACTATTCTTATAAGCTCTACAACCCATATAGTAGTTGGCGTGAAGTACCCTGCATTGTATCAAAGGCCTGACATTGAACTTCAGTGCCTCGATTCCCGCCTTGTCCGGGTGGTGAATGATACCATTCCAGCTAAATCTAGAACTTTTGTATTTGAAAACCTAAATTAGACAGTTTATGCTACCTTAGTTAAAGGTTAGAGGATAATGATGATAACTAAACATACCTTGGAAGTAGCTCTTCGTTCTAAGATAGCTGACTGAGAGCCGCAGTATGGAGAGCCTGTCGAGCTTGCTGAGGATATTCTGCTCGAATGGCAGCAAAGAGGCCAGGGTGTCCAGTTCAGCGTTGAGCCTTTCTCTGTGCCGCTTGCTTGGATTGCTTTTGGTGACGCCATCTTTTGATGGGGGTTTGATGCTGTAAAAGAAATTTTGTCTTTAATAACAAGTCATATCTTTATAACATAACAATGGATGATGGATTGTCTATTGTTAATACAAGAAAACCTTAGACTTGTAACTCAGTAATTAATAGGTAATAAACTTCGGAGAGGCCGATTGAATTACCATTGGAGTTACGTAATAAGACTAGTATAAAATAATAAAACAGGGCCTTAATGAGTTGGCTGATATGGGGCGCCACAAGCACGACCCCATCAGAGTCTCCCATAAATATCACATTATCTATTCAATTCCATAGAAAATGTGTGATTTGACATTGTTCTGTTTGGCCGCCAAACCAACTTTTACTTAATGTGCTTAGAATACATTGGATTTTATATTATGAAAAAGCTCTTGAAGTTTATAATTTTTTAATGATCACATATTTTGTTTTGTAATTTCAGAATGGCTGATTTACAAAAAAAAATATTTATCGATGAACCTTTTTTTGTTTGTAAAGATGTAAGGATGTGTAAGGATTCCCAAAGTACCAAGGGGCATAAATCCCTATCGAATAATAATAAGTTATCGTAATAGGTTTTTAAACCTGTAATGATAGTAATAAGTTTGATTGAATAAATTAACTAAAAACTGATTAAGTTCTTAAATTATAAAATACTTTTTATCAAAAGGGGAAAAACAAGATATAGGATATTGGAAATTATTTAGCTATGAGAGCCTGAAATATAAGTTCATTTAGAAAAGGAACTCTTACCAAAAATAGTTTGGGAATCGCTGATGTATGTATTTAAAGAAAACGAAAAGAATACAAATTAATTTAAAGCTATTAAGGTTGATTAATTTTCATCGCGATTGTAAATTTCTCGTTCAAATACATATTTCTAATTAGTGTAGTAAGTCGCATTTCAAAGTATTTTCTCGGAGCTCATTAACTGAATCGCTTGTTCATTGGTCGAAGAATTTTGCTAATACGTGTGCATTTTGTGTTAAAATACAACAATGTTTGCTTTTGGATCACTAATTTTTGCTTCTTATAGCCGTTTCTAATAGCTGCATTAATTGAACTATAAATTATATCTCTTCCATTTGAATAGGATTCTCTTGTATATGTTTTTACTATATACAGAAGCAGCGTACAGACGCTTACTTTACCAACTTTATTTGACAAAGTTTTATGTATTATGCAAACTGTATCCTCTGCTGCTAATTTTCTTCAGCAAAACTCTTGGATATGATTCAAGTGCTTAATATTTGAGTGGAACATTCAATGTTTAAACGCTACAGTGCTTTCATGAAGTGTCTGTATGCTCCTCGCTGCTTGGGACAGGCATGGCAGCAACATATGAGCCGTTTGGGTCATAACACCAGGCTGGCCTAATGAGGCTTGGTGGTGTTGAGAAAGCAGTAAATAATACTCTATGCCAGCTCTGCTAATCTATTAATTGATTGCCATGGTGTTGTTAGAAAAAATCTTTATTATTGTCGGTTCACTACAACTTTAATATATATCTTATATTATATTTCCAACTGGTTGGTGAAGAAAGCTGCCTTAACAGTCGGGAGAGATGACAAATTTCATTGACACATCCATGGTACAACCATGGCAAAAGTTGCTCGGCTTTTGTTAGCGAAACCAAAGTATTTGAACCTCTACGTCAACGAGATGTTTTTGCTTGAGCACAGTAACTTAAGAAAAATTATAGTGAATCGCATTGACATTACAAATAAATGAATTCTAGATCGCAATAGTATTTAAATTTCAAGATTTCTCAATAAAAAGTTTTAATTAATAATCACCATCTATAAATTTATAAATAGATCTTTCTATGATATCCTCTCCTTTACTAAGACAGAGAACTTTTTGATTTGACGATTGTTTATATAGACAGGCTCATTGGCACGTATCAACTTCATTTAAGCTATATTTAATAGCTTTTCAAGCAAAGCTAACGAATATATTGCAACTCTATTTTAAATAAAATAATTAATATTTCTGAAAGCCTATTTAAAAATATATTTCATATTATACCAGCGTTGATGGTAGAGTTTCTATTGAAGAAAAATATCCTTCAAAATATATGTGCTATCTGTTTTGCATCTTTAATATCATTTTATATATGACTGGATTTGTCAATTCAGTCAATGTGTTATGTCCAAATCGATTATTATCGAACTGAAAATTTCTACAGGCGCAAAAACCAAATCACATTCTATTGTAAACGGTATCAACGATTTTTTCTATCTAATATTAATTTGTTCTTTATTAACTATTAATTAAACTGTTTGAGAATACAAAGATGATTGGCGGCGCGTAGGAAAAACGTTTTTAGCAAAAACGTATCAATACGATAATAACTATGAGAATGTTGTCATTGATAACAATCATGCGTTTAAAAACGTGGGAGTTAATAGTAAAATTGACTTAGATATTATCTGTGGTAACCTTGTAACACTGAATGGATTTATTAAGACTTTAAACGGAATCAGACAACTTTTTTTTAGAGTTCATAGGGACAGTAATAGTAAATTTTGTGAGCTTGATCAATATTTTAATATATTGGTCAATATATGTGTAATATTGGCCATTGGTCAATACTCCAATTACCAACCAAGTACTCACACGTTTTTTAAGTTATGACTATTGCCTTTAATTACATTATTTGTTTTACTAATACATATTCCATGTTGTGACGATTTAAAAGAACTTGGTAAATGAGTCTATTTAAATAAAGTTATTTTTGACTTTGACTTTTGACTAAAAGTTTTAAGAACTGTTCAAATGTTTTAGAACCGGTAAAATGCTGTCCCGTTTGCTAGGCCTCTTGTTGCAGGAACGAGTGTTCAGCTGTTTTGTTACTTAGACAAGTGAAGTTTGATTTAGTAAAAGAAAATATAGGTACAAGGACTTATAAACAAATGACTTAAAGTCAAAAATACTTTACTAAAGCCGGTACAAAAACATGATAAACATATTTAAATCTTAGAGAACAGTCAATCAACATTTAACTCACATTGTTTTTTCTTCTGCTTAACTTATTAGTACTCTGTTTATAATACGTTGGCTAAATTTGGTCCTAGCTATTTGCGTCAATATGTATAGGCCCTATACCTATAAAGGCAATAATAATTTTATATTTTTTCCGTTTATAATCATTATAAAATTCAAACTTCAAATAGAGTTTAGGTGTCGCACCAAGCAAAATACGTATTGGTCGTGGCTACAGCCCTCGCTCGCCCTAACTTGAGTTAACGAGGACTAAGTCACGCAAACTAACTTGTTAGCATAAGTTATTCCAACGGATAAGGGCTGCGCTTGCTGCATTATTGTGCTTAGTTTTTTTACAACGAATTTGTGATTAGGTTTTTTTCGGAGTTAGAGTATTTGTGATAGCGGGCACGTGAATTATGTTAGAGTGGGTTGGCTGGTTCTATTTTTAGTTAATACTGTTACGCTGACAGTTCTCGAAGTAAAGATTAGTTTTTGCTTGTAATCAAAAGACAAGGCTGCAAGTACTTTCAAAGCACTTGCAGCCTTGTCTTGATTTATCTTTGTTTAATATTCCATTAGATGCTATTCTCAAAATAATTACGTTGCATCCAAATAGCTACTGCAAGTTTTCCATATATTTACCATATTACCAACATAAAAATGTTTATCTTCTAATGTCCTATGTGCTCGTTTCAGCTGATCCAGCTCATGATCCTTAGATTTGTATTCTGATAAGTCCTGAATCTATCCTATCGTGATTGAGGCTTCCTTAATCAATTTGAAGTAGCTACTCATCTCTATCTCAGTGTTGCCGGGCCATTATTACCTTTTTAAAATTATTTATGGTTTTTGTCTATTTTTAAACCACTCAAATTCATGTTTTGTCTTTTTTACTTCTTCTTGTCATATTGCTGTCTTCTTCTTACGTAGTCTGTTTTATACAATAAACCCATTTTTTACTTTTATCGTTCGCTTGCTTTTTCATTATTTAGGAGATACTCACAGTACTCCGCTTCACTCAGTATGTTCTATAAAACAAGATTCTAATTAATATTATGCGTGTTGTATGACATGAGTATTGTTTATTAGCATTATTTCATTGGCCTCAGGTATTATATTCTTTATTAATATTATGGAAGGTTCATTCTTCATTACTTCAATCGTATCTGAAGTTTCAGACTGTTTCATGGTAACCTGTCGTCTTGAACCTCAGCCTTCTGGCCTCCTCTACTGAGAGGTGTTCTCCCGTCCCTCGTTTCGTCGAGGTACTAGTAAGATGTAAATTGATTTATCACAATGTTAATGTTGATTTCTTTTAAGTACACACACACACGTTTCTATTAAGTATATTTTATGTTAAATTTTTCTTGTAGTGTTGTAAGTATTAACAATGGTCATTAGGTTGGAGAGTTGGTGTCTGCACTAGCTTATACATCTGTATTGCAGACACTGGCTCCTTACGAATTAGTAACGATATACAACCTTAGGTGAACTAATTAATTATTATACTTAAAAACGATACATACTAATTTGTATACTGTTTATTTGACAAGTTTTTAATCTTGAACTGTATATACTATATCTGTATCTTAAATTAGGCGACAATTAAAAATAGCATGTAAAAAAATAAGTGTACATTGTGAGTTTTAGTAAGTGTGTGTATGTACGTATATGTTCGTTATGAGGTATATTATTTTTGTGAATGTTTGAAATACAATCAATTTATTAAGGTATTTAAATATATTATTCCAGCAATGATTGAGATATACGGCGTTGATTGGGTTTCGTTTATATGACTGGTCTCTTATGCTGTCGATTTGGTATTTATTTGACGAGTGAGAAAGAGGCTTAATAAATATATAGCCTTGGTTTTATAAGCGTAATGACTTTGCCTTTATAATTTATTCTAATAACTTGTAATCGGGATAAAACATCTCTTACAAATATATTTCAGAGTTACAATTATTAAACCAGACTATCGAGATATAAATTTTATGTTCTGTTAAGTAATAATAAAAATTATATCCATAGAAACTTAAAGACAGGTAAAACAAATATTATTGATTTACTTTACCGTTGTTAAAACTGAATTATATCTTTTGACAATGAGTTTGGGTCTATTTGTTTATGTTAATACGAATTGAGGCTCGCTCATATTAGTTTTAGTAAATTAGTTATGGAACAGAAAATGTGTCGAGTCGTGTATTGGTAATCTTCTATATTATATTATTATTGTAATCAATATCTTCGGTGATTTATTTATAAAATCAATGTAATATATTACAAATTAAAGATTTGACAGCTTTATGGGGCATAAGGAGAGGCGCAATTTTCGATTCCTTTCATCTTGCAAGCACTACTAGACATTGAAGTCTCTAAGGCCTTTGAGCTCTTACGGAAGCTTACTTTAGATGCGATAACAGGTGTAAGTGTTAGAGTCTATCATTTAAATATTGTATTATACTTTTTTATATTTAGTTATGTTGTTTTAATACCCCTCCGCAGATGTGCTGTTCCTCAGTAAACTACGTGTCTGTATATTACTCACCGCCGCCCGCCGTTTTCGATGATTTATTCAAAGGTAAGAACCAAACAGCGCATGCTCAGTCCTTTGATATAACTTTCATACAATTTGTACTGAACATATACTAAAATACATAAAAATATAACCTTAGCAACCTTACGTCTAAGACTTAAAATTGCGTGGCACAATCTCCAAACGGATACCACAATCGAGTAATCGTAAATCAATGACTTATTTCTATAAATTTTAACTCGATTAAGTTATAATCGATACTCGATTGTGATAACTTGTAGTTGTTATAACTGTTAATGCGCGAGCGCTTATTCGAGATGGTTATTTCAGTCGGCTCCTTACTTGTCAGGATTTTATTTATCGAGGACTTATTTAAATGGAAAAGAAATGTACGAGTTATAAAGGGCATTACAATCTAGATTCCACGTTGCGTGGAATATAATTAAACATAGCTTTAAATACAACCCAATGTTTTATCACACTCTAGTTGATCCGATGAATTTTTTAATCCTTACTACCTACTACTGTCGATAGCTATTAAAAATATGTGTAATACCAATGACAATAAATGACAGTTTTAATATAATGATCGTCTAATGATTATCATATTAAATTACAACTTGGATTTTCTAATGGATTTTCCATATAAAACCGCTCCTGGACCAAACCGAGCGAAATACAATAAAAAATGTTCAAACCAAGGAAGTCATTTTCGAGATAAAACAAAAGATGGACAAGAAAAACTAGTGACTAAAAGTCTAGTGACCTTAAAACAATTATTTTTCAAGAATTCAATTTTACCTCTGAGTAGAGTAAAAATAATGATAAGAATCTAATTTTAAATTTTAAATAGCGTTCTAAAATGAGAGAAGGAAAAAGAAAACATTTTAGAGAAATGAAAGTGTTGTGTATACGACAAAATTCAATAAACGAGTTTCGATATTTTTATGTATTTGATGTTGATGAGGCGATTTTCGATTGATGGCTCCCAAGATGAGCACACTTGCTCCCGTGTACGAAAGACAAAATTAGAAAAAAAAATTATTTGAAAACCGTTAAATTTTTAAATAAGATATTTAACAGCAAGTAGGTAGGAAGTAACCTAACTGCAGAACTGTAAATTCAGAGCCATTACAATTTCAAATCAAAAATATTCTGACGCATTTCAAAAATGTTTCATCGTATCGAATACATAATTGTGAACAGTCACTATCTCATATTAAAAATAATAAAAATTTAGTTTCGTTCGCATTAAATTTATATCCGTAACTTTATTATCAATTTCATTGCAAAAGGCATGCCGCAGACAATGGGCGTAAAAAACCGTTTACGGTTTTCTGTCTGCATGTTACGCTGATTTCGATCTAATTAAAGTATTGCCGTAAGTTTATAGTTGATCGTGTATTGGTGGTTAGAGCAGATATTACGACCGCAATAATTGCTTGTTTTAAATCTATTAAGCAGGTGGACAGAGATGTACAACCCTGTAATTAATAAAATGTGTAAGTCTCAAATACAAAAGGAAGGTCCTGTGGTATTTTGGCCTATTAGATGTCTATAACATATTTTGTTAGAGTCATAAGGCCTACCAAAAAAATTGAAGAAAAATAACCTTAGTTATTGTTAACTCTTATAAAATATTCAAAGCATCACGGAAAACTACCTTTCAAACAACACTTTTATTTATATACTCAAAACCTTGACAAAAAAACAATATCTTTTAAATTGGAATAGTTGAATGAAAATGTTGAATATATATATATCCCATTTTCATGATTCATTTATTGTGGGATATATTTTGATGTTAGATCTCTTTTAAGAATCATAATCTTGTACATGCCAAACTTTTTAAGTCATAAAGTCAAAGTTAAAGTCAAAATATCTATATTTAAATATACTCATTTACTAAATTCTTTTAAATCGTCATAACAGGGAATATGTATGAGAACAAATTAATAAATGTAATTAAAGGTAATAATGATAACTTTAAATGGGTATTAACCGGGTATTTACAAATTGTCCCAGTTGTAGAATAAAATATAAAATCAATACAGATTTAAAAAATGCAATCCCTTTTGTAACTTTTTTACGAAGTACCATAGTAATAAAAAACTATTAATGAGCCACTCTTTGGTGATTGAACTCTATTGTGTCTATGGTTCACAAAGCTGCCTGCCCAAAGCTGTTTCTAACAGACTTTCCAAATGACCCCAAAACGTTAAATTATCTAAAATGATACAAACAAAAGTGTAAAAGAACGTTTTCTCATATTTAAGTGTAATTTCTGATCTCTAACGCACATTTAATAGCGCTCTTATCGTTTTAACTTAAACCGAACACTTTGACGACCATTTGCAATGTCTATTGATCGAATATTTCATGTTTTTGTCATTTCATTTTATGATCATATTAGCATTGTGTTATTTATAAAATTTAAGATTATACCTTTTCATTATTTTATATATTATTAATATTTTATTTAATGGAAACTCTAAACAGATTTCTTATTAATTGAGATTTGAATTAGTATTAAAATTAGTATCTAAAAACAATCAATTACCATCAGATCAAATATTATGACGCACATGGGATATTCTTTGTTTACGCAATATCCTTGACAATAACATCACAAATTAACTTTGTTACACCGAAGAGTTATTTTTAATTGACATTTTTACTCTTGAAGTCTTTGATGGAGCGAGATTACTCGATAGGTCTCGCTTTAAGACGCGGCTCATTATATACAATTCAGCTATCTAACGGTGCTGAGTCCTGATAAAAACTAGGCTATCAATAGATCTATATCGTAAAGGTTTAAGGTTCATTATCGCGGACCTCGCTTTAACAAATAATAGCACAGAAGTAAATGACGTAAGTCACAAAACTAATTTACGTTCATAATTAATATAGTTTTAAAATTCTACTTAGCCAGTTACTAATTAATTATCCTAATCAATTATTTAAAAGTATTTTTATGCATATAGCTGGATAAATTATGGATAAATACGTAATAAAACACAAAATGCACTATTTTGGAAAAAGTATTGAACAAAATCCAGTCAATTATGTTTTTGTTTAAGATAAATTTTAGTGGAATATATAACGAGACAACCAACTCGCTCACTAAGAGCCACTTCTTAAAGGGGAACAGAAGACATTGGGTTCTATTCACTGGAAGAACGCAATTCGTCAGATGAAGCAAAGTTCTTTTTGCGAATACTTAATACTAAATATTTTTTTTGTGAATCCAGCCTTACGTTGCTTTTTTAGTTTCAGAAGTGTCGGCGGTGAAAGATTTGATGCTATATGCGTTTGTATGCTATAGTAACTGTTAACAACTAAGGGCTATACAAACATACAACAGCTATGCTTAGATCGTAAAAACTAGAGACACTATGTCGTATCCGTGACGTTATCTTGAAAACACAGTAAACGAGATCGGCCTACAACTGCATGCTACCGTACGTCGGACCTTGACACTGACGTGACACAAGTCTTACTCCGTGCCACTAAAGATTCATTTTCGTTGGATGCGTGACAGTGGCGTCGCATGCCGGCACGGAACCCATTCAACTCGCCGTGTGGTGTTTGTTTTGGTCATTGACTCGCTTTCGTAATTAATGACCTGATGATAGCGGCTAAAGGTGTTCCAGTTTTGCTTTTTGTACGAAATAAAAATTAACGTGATCGATATGATTGGGCCTTTATACAGAGCTCCGCGTAAGCTGATTAATTTGTATATACAAGATGGTATTTAAAGCGCTAATATTAAGAGTTATTTTGCAACAAAGGCGTAAAGGTAAGAGCAGTCTTGACTGTAACGCATCGTGAAATCGTTTTTTTTATTTAACAATTTATGTACACATAAAGATAATTAAAAGGACACAACAGAATATCAGAGAATTGTACAAAGGTACTGCTTATTTCTATAAGAAATCTGTTCCAGCAGCCTCATATATGGGAAAAGTGACATCGAAAGGTAGAGGGGCGTGTACCAATACTAATATAATTAAATACATAAAAATAAATATATATCATATTTACCCTAACCTATATATACAAATTCATACATGCACATAATAATTCTACTTTTGGTTAGTTTTATGTTAGTAATATGGATAAAGGCTTCTTCCATTTCGTGCCATTTGTCTTGGGCAATCCTCATCCAATTTGGCCCAGTGATCACTGTGATATCACCAGTGTGATGTCTTGAAGGCTAAGAGTAGAACTGAACATAATATATTATGTAAGTTTTTTAAATAAAAAGTTCCATGTTTTTGTAGCCAATAATGTTATTTATTTTTAATGAATGGAAAAATTAAACTTCATAATGAAGTCCCATTAAAATCGTAAATTCTATTGCAATTCACGTGCTCCAAATAAAAATAAAACAAAAGAAATGAAAAAAAGATGGTATTATAGAGTATGTAACTGTTATAAAGTAGAATTTTTTAGAAGTTCCTTTTTACACCACCGAATACCAGCTATAGATCCTTACAAAATTTACATGAAATGAGCATGTTAGTAGAACATCTTCATTTACTTAGTACTTCCCGCCTATCATTTCTTCATTCAAATGAGAAAAAGAAAACATTTTTTGCAGTAAAACCTCCATCTTTTACTTAACACAAAAATATATTGTTAACAAACACAGGCAGTATAAAATTAATATCGAAGCATCACTTAAGTGGCCGGCAGGCGGTGAATCGAAAACAAAAACAAAAGAAAATATTAATAAGAATAGTTAATGTTACGTCATTGACCCTATCTTTACAAATGTGGTTCTATAATTATAAACGCATTACAAAGGTCGTTGCACGTCTAAGGCCGTGTGTGAAGGTAACATTTTGGGAGTATTTTGACATACCTAAATAAAAGAAACATAAATTACATATTTCAGACCTGTGATATAGATATATTTAGTAATAAGTCAGGTAATTTTATAAATGCAGTTGACTTGTTTTTGTTAAAATAAATTGTACTGTTTCGGCTTTATTCTTGTTAAGTTTTCCTTACATTGTTAAAATTTTATTAATATCGTCGTATTTGTTGTAATGTATTCATGCCAATAATTTAAATACATAAAAAAAACCTCCAGTTTTCAGACTTCAAAATGTAACGAAGAAAGATGTATAGTTAAATTCCATTTTCCATTTAATTATAGTTAAGTCCCATTACTACCCTACCTCTAACAAAGGAGCTCAGAATTTGAACCCAATTAACAACTCTTAAGCAATTAAAAAACAATGCTTAAATTGTTAATATTGTTAATTAGTTATGAAATTTTCTTCTTTAATGGAAATAGAGCAAAAGTGTAAATAACTATCGGGTATAGTTAAACACTTCCACGACTCTTACTCTAAATTAAATTATTAAAATCTGTTTAAGTCTTAATTTTTTATTTTTCATGGAACACTTCATTCTATATACATAGCGACATCAAAGAAAGCTCACAGTTAAAAACAACAGGCTAACAATTTAAAAACTATTTAACAGTCATTTTATTTTACATTTAAGTACTTTTAGTATAGAAGTAGATTTGGCGGTATTAAAACAGTAAATCTACTAGTAGTGTTTTACGAGGTCAAGGAGTTGTTCTGACACAATTCTGTTTCCGATAAATTATACACTAACTGCCTATTAGCTACTGTAATGATTGTTCACAACGTAGGCCTTGGGAGAATTTAGAAAAAAATACATACATGGCAACGATTTTGTTTACTACATACCGTCTAATGGTACAGTTATCGCAACCCTTTAATAATTACCAGAACAAAATCGATTTTTTAATTTTCCCCAAAAAGAGAAGGCAAAGGAATCTGAGACCAGACAGCCTATGGTAAGTACATTTTTCCTTCGTTTAGTATGTCTTTGGAATACCAATATAACGTATCTAATGCCTTGGAGTTTTTGACTACTTTGGATAACTGAGATACTAAGATATGTTTATTATCAAAGTCCCAAAACAGATCTATGATTACGTATTCCATATATTACATGATGCACTGATCTAGTTTGACATGATACTATACCTTTTTTAACTTTAAGCATAATTTTAGACGATTTACGATGTAAAATATGATTTTCGAATCGAATTCGCGATCCAAATTGTGAATAAGCGTACAGAGTATAGACGATTGTTATAGATAAACACAGAACTATGTTGATATCATAGTTACACTGTACAATGCTTCCTAACACCAAGTAGGATCCAAATATTGCTTCATGACATGGACACGTTAGGATTGTTCAACTTAAAGATAACTCAGACAGAAGCACTGTATCTGTGATAAGATAAGTGACTCCATAGATGAATTAAGAAATGTTTTTTTTTTCATTGTTTAAGGGACTTTTAAATATTTGTACATGACAGTCCTTTAATAAATTTCGTCTATTTACAATAAGAAAGGTTATAATTATTTTAAGATGCACTACTATAAAGTGCTTAACAAGAATTAAAAAATAGTCACCTGAATTAAGGTACTGATATATGAATAATAATATTAAACAATGTTACAAAATAAATTTTTATCAATTAATAATTTCACAACTGCCGACACGGCATGGTTACGATTACTACACGATATCTATCCGATAGTTTCATCGTAATACTTAAATAAATAAAGTAGTTAGCTAGTAAGACAGGAGTGAGACCTAACACGGTCGGTTGAAATCTGGTGGATTGTATATAAGTTCTTGTTTATATATTAAATTGTTTTACATTACACATCGCTACGTTTTTGTATGTCTCTCAAAGTTGTAAACTGCCGACGACGACGACTTTAATTTCTTGTGAAGGTTATTGAACGATTTTCAATCTTACTTCTTTTCAACATGACATTCATTTGATTCACCACATACGTCATCGTTTTCCCTAGACCTTAAAGCAAACAAATTTTCTCAACAATGAATCGCAAAAAAACAATAAGCATTCATCATAACCGCGCAACCTTCGAACTGCATAATCAAATACTAAGATTTAGGACAAACCGACTATAAACAACTCTACAGCAATCGTACGTAATTGATTAAATACGTTAGTACCTAGCAAATTAAATACAAAATCGTTCAAGCGTAACTAACACATACGACAAATTAAACTTGGAAAATTTTCGAAAAATAGAATCAGTTATTAATGATATATGGTATTGTGATAAAACTCAGTTGTCAATGATTCTTAAAGTTAAGTTCTTAAGTTCTGTGTTCTATAGAACACACTCGCTTGTAATGCTAACCTTACAAGCGAGTGTGTTCTATAACCTTAGGGTATCTGGGTGAAAGATTCAGTCACGACAACTTGGAATTGGAACGTGTGCTAAAGAATCCTAATTTATCTCTGACGGTTCTATCTTACCGTATCCATATAATATAAGTAAATACTACTATTCTGTAAGTTGGAAGTGTCTTGAAATTTGAGAGGACAAAATAGGTACCAAACTCTCATCATTATCATTAACGATCCTTAAGCGTTCCTCTTCTGGGTTCAGGCCTTCCATTACACCAAAACACTGGCACGTGGTGGCAGTTGCTATAACAACGAAACGAATCCGAAACCGAACGAACCGAATTATTAAGCTCACTTAAATGAGAAGTTCTAGAAAAATTAGACTCTCAATCCTCCCGTCTTCAGTTCTTCACTATATGGAAGACCGTATATTTCATACGCCACTGCCCATATATGCCAAGTTAAATTAAGTATGCCAATATCATAAACGGTCGCAGTTGATCGCGCTCAGCCTTCAACGAAATAGCCGTTTTCCGACGATTTTTCTTGTGTTATCGACGTACTTTTCAATCCAGTCAAGGTTTTGATGTGGGAAGTTTTGTTATATAACAGTAGTAATGTTGCATTATTACTTAATGGCTATAATTTTCGTTATTTACTAAGTGCATTGACAGAGTCACATCAGTCAATGTATACTCTTGGACTGTTATATTATATGTAGATATTTATTTTCGGGACTTATACTATGTAATCCTGTAAAATCCCGGTAGAGGCAGATATTTGTATGATGAGTACGAAAATTTGTTTATTTCTGATATTTATATACATCTATATTTCTCCGTTATCCATCCATAAGACAAGCTCTTAATGATGCTTAACTTGGACTAGATAATAGGTGTGAGAGTGAGAAACATTATATTTTTATTATTATTATCTATTTTTTAATGACCATGAAAGTTTAAAACAACATATCATTAAATTATACTCTCGAGGAAAAAGTTGCAACTTGGGTTGCTTGTCTGAACAGAGGTAATTTTTGAATAGTGAATCCGTTGCGACTAAGATTATGTAATAAGTTTGTAAGAAAAATGGAAACAAGCTTAGCAATTAATAAACCGTCGGTAGTTTTGTACGTAAGATTGCCTTTCATGCGGGTGGCACGGGTTCGAACCCACCACGCAGCAATGTGTATTTAAATTTGAATTCGTATGTACGTTTATTTGAAGCTGTTGATATTTCACAACCTAAGATTTTCTTGTGTGAAGTTGACCATCCCGCATTTGGCAAGCATGGTTGACTAAGGCCTAATTTAGTGTACGCTGAGCCCCTGGTGAGAATGTTTGTCAATATTAGCTGATAATGATGATTATAATTTAAAAACAAGTGGTCGCGCTGTAGTCGAGTACAAATCCTAAGATTACACGAACAGAAACTAAAATCAATTAACCCTATCCAAGCTGCCGGGGTCACATCCAATGGTCGGTTGACATAACCGTTACGCTGCCGACTGCACTCGATTACCACAAATGACCGCAATTGTGCAAATTGTCCGGTTCTACATTCCGTTGTGAGTTAACTACGGTAATAGATATTTGATATTACCCTGTATTAGGCTTGGGATAAGGACTTAATGCATGTACTGTTTACTGAACATATTATTTTAATTACTTCTGTTAGGTGAATACCAAATGACTTATTCATTCTTTTACCTGCTTACTTTAAACCTACCTAGGTTTAGCAGATATCAAAATTGAGGCAAGTAATAAAGAGGTCATGCTTGTCATGAGGAGATGCTTGTCATTTGCAATGACAAGCATCTTTGTTTCGCAATAAAATTTTAGTTTAAAAGTATTAGTTTGGGTATATTTCTAATATGTTTATATTTCAATAATTATAATTTTAGAGCCTGCAAAGAAAATAAATACATCTTTTTACTGTGTTTAGGTTGCATACGCCTTCTACTAATTGATTACTAATGTCAATTCTAATGACACTTTGCTTAGGATTGACTTTCTCGTAGTCCTTGATATAGGCAACTTAAATGTTTTTGCACAATCTAAAGAAAATTGGGCTTGTTTTTAAAATGAATTCTATGTTTCGTCAGCGAAAGTTCAAATTTGATGGACTCTACTTAATAATATATAAATCTGCCGAGTTGATCATACAGTTTATGTTTAAGTTTTTGAAGCGTTATAATACAATATTACTTTTAGAAGATGAATTAATTTCCTTCTCAAGTGTTTTATATTTCTCTTTCATGTGATGACTGTATAATATTTCTTATAGATTTTAGTATTGAGCAGATTTATGACGATACGCAGCAGCATCTAGGCTTTGCATAAAAACGGCTCTTTATAACTGAATGTTATTAAAAAATATTTGATCTTGTAACAGTAAATGTAAATAATTTTGCCACTATATTTGAAACGCCAATGTCTTACACCGTCACAAATTTATAGTTTATTTTGAAAACAATAAAGGTTGATAAATTAAAAACATTACCCAGACAAGTGCATTTAACCCTGCAAATAAACGGACAATGAGGCACACGCCGAACCCTCTGCACGGGTCTTTTGTACCCAATGACGCGAGCAGGTAAAGACGTCAGACCCCCACGATACAGCATTAACTCCTGTCAAAACACAACGGGGTCTTTTGTACCGACATTGATAGGGGACCGATGGACATTAAAGGAATTGCCAGCGATTTAGGGTTGGACGCGGTAATCAGAATAATTGATGCTTAATGCTTATGCGATTATAATTGAAAATTCGGTGATTCTATTGGCTAAATACTCAATACATTGTGATATGGAGTTATTTTTATTTAGAAATAATTTGTTAATTATTTTATAAGAATTTCTTTTAACTTTGTTGATGTCTTTTCAAATTTTTCTCTTACGGGCCCTCCTGTACTGTAACATTATGCCTCACAGATTAAACGCTGAAAAAACCAAACTACAATAACTTGTACAGATTAAGCGTTTAAACCCAATTGTGAAATTGTCAATTGTCAATTTCAATTGTGAGCTGATAAAAATAAACAGTAAAAACTAATATAAAACTTTTTCCGCACATTATGTTTACAAATGCAAAAAAATATATAAAATTAATTGTTATTTAAAAATGTGATTTATTTTCAATATTTCTACATAGTCTTTCTTATTTTACTCTTTGATTCAATAGTATTCAATAGACTTACCATAAGTCCCTTTTTAAATTATCATAATTTGAGCCCTCCTATCGCCTTGACGGGTACTTATGCAGAAATAAAATAATTCTTAAGGTGATAAGAATCTCCTAAGAATATAGACATTCTTAATTCCTAGTACTGTATTCAAAGATCTCTCGAACTCAAAATGGGAATACAAATGACAGTTCATTGCTCCAATTTTCGTGATTTAGACAAAGTTTGATGGCTCGTCATTAAGGCGCATAAGCCGCGGGCGCACTTAATACAGTTTTAATAGCAAAAGACCCCTCGGTATCGTCTTGGTAATCTTAGAGATTTGGTGGTTTTGGAGAGAAAGAAATATTTCCGTATGATTTCTTTAATAATGACGGATGAGAATTTTTAGCTCCACTACGATGTACATTTATAATAAATTGTAACCCTCATATACCTAAAGTAATTTATAGAATACTTATCAATAGTTGGGTTAAGTAAAGTTTGTATAATTTTCTCTTTTAGCATAGTATTGTGAATTTCATTAATACTTATAACCAGCCATAATATTCGTAAATATTGGTCGAATTTTTAATCTCGTTTCTGAACTCATCAAGCTATATATTTCTGTTGTTACTGAAAAAGCTTTATTATCATGAATTTTCTTATAAGTAAGAAGTCAGTGTCCTTGAGATGAGTTGGTAATTGAAGAACTTAAGATAATTACTATTGCAATTACAGCTACTACTAGTATAAAGAATACTGAAAGTATTCTAGTAGAAAGAATAAAAATCAATGAATACCTCCATTTAATTAAATATGAATATGATGGAATAAATCTTTTATTTTTACAGATCTAACTTAGTATGTACCTAAAAAATACAGGCTACAGACACATAACGTTATTCTTGTAAAAGAATATAAATTTTTCGTATTAATTTAATTTAGTACATATTTTGATTTCGAATACTGTTTAATGTTATGCATGAAAAACTAGTATCTGTCAACGCCTTAAGATGTGTGAACAAAAATCAATCACCCAATACCGCCTAGGTGACAAACGTTTTGGATCGACCACAAAAAGAACACCAAATTTGAATTAAACAGCTTAAATTCACGTCCCGTGGTCATAACGCTTGAATAGGGTATCGGTTACTAGCAGGTAACCAGTAGGTCTATTGTGAATCTAACAATGGGTCGCGGTGACCACACGCGCGTGACTAATGCATTTTAAGTGCCTACGGCGGTTTGAGGGTTAATCGGCCGCGATTTTCGCTAATGGATCTGGAATAGGGATTAGTACTACACCAACAGTTCGCGTTTAAGTTTTACTGTATTGTCTACTTAAGAAAATATTTATTTACGCTGACAGCAGGATATCGAAGTTCGGATTTCAAAAGGCATATTAGGCCATTGGTCCTGGTTGCTATGGTAACCGCAAACTCCTCATGTATATGGTTTACAGTGAGACTTATATAGGCTGCCAACAGTCTAAAAGAAGCAGCACAGCAGCCTATCAGCTTCACCATCCAAATGGTGACGATAATGATCGTTCAGTGACCCCAACAATAACAAATAATGATTTGATACAAGTGCATTGATATTCTAGAGACAAGAGATTAATTACTCATTTAAATTCTATGATCTTTAATTACTCTATCTTCCCTTCACGACGAAATATGCAAACAGTATTACGACTGAAATTGAAAAGGCAGTTGCAGTTCCATTTGAGAGAGTATTAGGAAGCAAGTGGGATAGTATTTACGGAAGTTTTTCTATGAGTGAATCTAATACAAATTGTTTTAAAATTCATTGGATATTCTGCACACACTGTTAAGTAGCTGTAAAACTGACTAAATTAAGTCGCATCGAGTGTATCGATTCAGATCTATTTTATAGCAATCCAATTATTCATTTAAAAATACAACATAATCACTTACATTGACACTGCAAAAACCGAACGCGTCCGATAAATTTTCTAACCGTTTATTTTTTCACTGTCAATGGATTACTTTCTTCTGTCTTTTTTACTACTTCAAATACAGTTTATACATGAATGGTTGGTAAATTTAAAATGGAGAATAGTTACTTATTAACAAACTAACAGACAGATAAAAAACAAGGTTGTATTTGTGATTTTCTTTAGTGTTTTTTGTGTCCTAGATGCGTCGATGTGGGAAAATATTGTCACAGTTTAGGCTCAATTGTTCATAATCGGCGATTAATTTACCAATTATTAACAATTGCGACGTTCGATAATAGTTTGTAATTAACGTTACATTTAAGTGTTCAATAATTTAAATTTTTAATATTAATGACCTAACTGAAATGTGCTAATGACATCGCAAAATGACTCCTATCAACGATAATAATGATAGGAATAATGTATATTTTAAAATAGTTTTTTTATTTATATATTTACATTTAAATACTTTTCTTAGTATTTATCAGTATTATAACGGAAAATGGGAAAGTTTGAAGAATTTCGAGATTTTAAGTCCGGTAACTCAGCAATCAGAACGTTAATAATTTATCTACGGATGTTTTTACTTCTGATTCGTTGAATTTTGATAAGCAACCGCCTCGCCAGCAAAACTATCTTAGGTGTAACAATGTTACTTACGACTTATTTCGCTATTTGTTTGTATAAGCCTGGTTGTCACTCTTAAGCATAAAAAATTAAATCTGTTATCTTTTGGGATACAATACCAGTATCCACTGGTTGGAATACTGATTGGTTAAACATATATGTGAAGAGTTACTGAAAACTGTTTCTATTTTAAAGCATTTAAAATGAAATAAACTAACAAATTATTTCAAACTAACCTCACCTTTAATTCCTTAATTCGCGGGGTTGAAAATAAAATAAATCAAAATGTTTCGCGCAAAACATTCCGTAACGCTCGATTTGCGATACGACCAACAAAAAAGAGAGTATTGGAAGACCGGATCCGAGTAAAGCCGGGGCAGAACAGTAGTTCCAATGGAACTTGATATGTAGATGGCTTGGAGAGATTTCACACTGCACCACTTCGCTTATTTAATGGTCTCTTTTGGATACCTTCGCGTTTTCCGTTGCGGTTAAACATTTTGCTTATAAAGAATACTTAGACAAGTGTGAGAATATAATTGATTATGGGGAATATAAGAAGATTGTAGGGAATATAATAAATTGTAGATCCCCTGTTATATCATTAATCATCATTCTTTCTCAGCTCACTGCTGTGTGTAGGTCTCTTCTTTACTGCACCAATCCTCACGGTTCTGAGCCAACCTCATCCATTAGGGTATAATGATATCAGACTACCGGATCGGTGATGTATCTAATAGTCTGGTCGCTCCTTTTCGCCACCATTCCGTAACTGCCTTGGTGTACTATCCATCACTTCGTATAGCTAAGCTCCTCCATTTTCTCGCTTTATTCGACCCTTGTTATCTGACGAATTACGCCTTTATTTGATGTAGGTATTCTAGAAAAATTATTATATCCGCCGAAATTTTTAAGATCGTCGTGGATTGAGGTCAAATCTAACATTTTTGCTCATTGTAGAATAATCGTTACTGTCACAAGCTAAGAGTGTACAGCAATAACAAAAGGCACCTCTAACTACTTGAATTTTAAGCTGATTAAAACGCCAGACATAATCCTACAGAGCAATGGATTAGTCAAACGATGAGTCTCAAATTTGGAACAAAAAACGATCACACAAAACAACTAATCAATGATATATATCCAGTGTATTTAGTTCAGTGTAACTTTCAGCGGCCGTGATAAAAACAGAACCTAATTATCACACGTGAATGACGTACACCAATTATCTCTGTTGAGGCTAACAATCGCAGGTAATCGATGATACATCGATATTATTTGCCGTGGACATTAGTAATTTATTTGTTAGTTCTCTTTCATTTTCTATTTATATAAGCTTAGCATTTTTTTATGATATAACAAAGCCTGCTAGAGAGATGTTAACCATTTGTCATATTATGCTATCAACTTACCAAAAACTAGAAATGAAATTGGGTTAGAAAATAATCCTACAATTCGAAGCGAGAAACTAATTTTAGAAGTAAAATGCTTTTTGTGCTGGCAACAACAACCCAAGGCTTTTACGAACATTGTACAAAATGGGGAAAAAGATACAAATTGTTTTAAAACTTTACATATTACTTTTATTTATTCCGCTTTAATATTACAACGTTATCTAGAATGGAAGATACTTATAATTTTATACACTATAATATTTAATTATTGTACAACGACTGTATCTGCATTGCGACAATTTTTCATTTCATTATTCATTCATTTGTTTCAGTAGCTATAATCTTCTTATTAAAGCTACTGTATTAAATATAAGTTTAGTTGATGCTAATTGATCACAACTGTTATCTTATTTATTTTTCATTTCCAAAATTACTAATAGGTTTTTGCGGTTTTTCTGGTATATTAGCTGAAGTTTAATTAACTCCAAAAATAAAAAGCTTTCGATTCTCCAATCAGGGCTACTAGAATATCGTATTTTAAAATATTCCAAGTTGCTCATGTTCATCCAGGTACAGAACAGGACTATGACTACGGTTTACTTTGACATTCTTTGGTCCAGTATGATAACAGCGTTTTTAAAATCATAACCACTTTTAAATTACATTAAAAGAACTCATTTAAAAAAGCAAATTCGTGATGCTTTTAAACTTAATTTTAAATAAATTCTCTCCGGGCATCGGAGACATAAATATCAAACAGGTCTTACGTTGTCAGAACTGTAAAAACTGCTTGCTTAAACGCGTGTCTATATACTTTTAAATTTTTAATTATATAAGACAATGCGGTAAGGCTTGCAAAATTCTTCAAAAACAATAATCTCTTAATCGCAGTGTTAATATGGACAGTATAAAAGGTCCTTTAGAAACATCGCTGCAACCTTACATTTCGCTCGAATGAATATTTCAGTTTCGATTTATTTAGTGTTACATTCCGATTTATGTTGTAATACAATAAATATACATAAATCGTGTACAGGTTTACACTTATTTAAGGTTTGAGCATGAGTACTACTTAAAAATTAAAGGAAGGGTCAGTTATCAACTGAATATGCTTATTATTTTTAAATGGTTGATAAATTCATATAATTTTATTAAAGATTCACCTTAATATTTTGCTTTTCTTCAACTATTTGTAGTGATTAATCTAAGATTCTAACCTTCAGAGATTCGTAACATAAATCAAATCAAATTAACTCTGTATTCGTAGAATTTATATTTTTTTTTAGTGTACTGTTACGTTTGCCGCGTAGCAACCAATGAAAACACTGCGCTATTCTATTCAAATATAAAAATACATGATCTAGGTACAAAGTTAGGTCGATTTGGTGCATTACCTTCGATTCTGTGGCTTAGGGCGTGGTACTCATCCGTTGCCATAGCAACACCAATAACCAATTTTTCCATCTGAACCGTTCCTACCAATACACAACTAATACCCTTGTAGGTGTGGCTGTTAACACGATTTGTGGACTAATCCAGCTTGTGTCACACAATTTATCGCTGAAGGCGCTACTTTTTGTACATCTGTGGATATAGCAAAAGTTGTATTTTCGCTTAGATTGTCTGTAGTTTTGCCACGCCCTTTTAAATATGGAAGTATTGAAGTTTTCGCTGTCATTTTTACTTTGAAATATTTAGCGCAAGACGCTAGATCTTATTAAAGGCCTTCTATACCGCGAAGTCATATTGCATGCCGTGGATCACGATTCTCTTAGTCGCATGTTTAAGCTTAATAAAATGAAATAGGCAATGTCAAGGCAAAACCTCGAAAGCAACTGTTTCTTCCAAAACAACGATTCAAAACCTTTGAAACTCAAAATTAACAAACCAGCCAATGCGTTAAAATAGAAAAGTTCACTTCATTTGTTAACTGTTTTCTTTAATTGGATTCTAATTTCAAGCAGCATTATTTTTTCATTGTAAAGCGGTGTTATTCACCTCACATTGGCCATAGAAAACGCTTAGCGAGCCATATAAAACCAAGTAAATCCGAGTTAAACCTATAAAAGGATTTTATTAAATGAAAACCTATTGGATTTGCTGGCGGCGCGACGTCGATGCATTTTGTGTTGTTTCGGAACAACGTGCACTGGAGTGAGAAAACGCGGTACAATTCGTTAGTCAAGATTTGATCAAATTTAACGATTGGCAAATATTTTTTAATTAAAGTACTTTGAATGCAGTCGATTATAATATTTTGACAATATCAAAATCAGTGTAGCAGTCAAATGTGATAAATTCCACATCTACATACTAATTATATTAAAACCAAATGCTAATTTATTGTCATTTGAAACATTATTATTTTACCATGAAATTACGTTTATCTGCTAAAGGTTCTTTAAAATTCATAACGAAGATAGCTAAATTAATTTGCATTAACCTAACTTTCATTTAAGTTTTGATAAACCCAAAAATATCCTAAATTATGCGTTACTTGTTAAAAATTACATCCTCATATGACTGTCTCGATCGTTCGATTGTCAATTACTATCTAATAATTTATACACTAGATTAACAAAGATTATACTTCACACGCAGTACTCGTGTTAATAGCTTCACTTGATGATTCGTTAAAATAAATTATTTTTGTAATAATTTATATTACTTCTATTTCACATTTATTTCATAAATCTCAAATGATGAAAGTATTAAAAGATTATTATTTATGTGTGCAATTAATGACTAATTAAAACAGTTTATTAATAATATTGTCTTGTGTTAGCTAATGATTATAAATATTATGTTCTAGTTGACAGCCGTTTTTTATGACACGCATAATTATGTAAATATATTGTAGGTAACGCCCTTATTCAATTAGATGTGTAAAAATTAATGTTAATAAAAAAAATAAAAAAAAATATTATTGCACTTATAATTCCATGCATGAACCAATAATATTTATCATTATCAAAGGCCTTAATATGCATCTTAGTTTTGTGTATGAGCCGGAATTAATGCTACCAAATACATTTTCCTTCCCTCGCCACATTAATTAAATAAAATTTCTTTTAAATAAATTAATCCAAGGTAAGAAGTTGCAAAACAAACATAAAGCACTTTTCATAGAAGTTCAATCGAGAAAAACTTTATTTGGAAAATGATAAAACATATATTTTTTATTGCCAACAGTATTTTTTTTATATAGCCAATAGAAACGCGTGATAACTACTCAAAGGCGATTTTTTTGTTCAATGTGCGTCGTTACCCTTTACCCACAGAGTTAGATACGGCTTATTTGATTAGTGAATGCCCCTGATTGAATTAAGGTGAGCTAGCCGTGATTAAATTACAGTCCTTTGTGATATTTACTTAAATTTTATTGTTTATTCTTATAATAATTAAATTAAGTTAGTCTGTTTTTCTGAATAACGTTTAATGTTTAGTAAAATTTAGTCTAATTTTGAATCACAACTTGATTTACAAGAAGGGTAGTATTGTTAGCACATATTGGTCTCATTGTGGTATCGTAGAGTTTTATTAAGTAGGATTGCGAAGAGAGCGGTGCTGCTATTCGAATAAGATTTATTAAATAAATGTTGGCGATAACCACGACGCCAAATCAATACTATGAACATAATATAACATTATTCTTGTATTTTATATTTAATGAGAAAAAATGGGAGTAAGAACAAACGTAATCCCGTCATGCAACATGGATGGCTTCAAAACAGGTGTGATAAGGTATTTTTTGGGCTGGCAAGGTGAAGGTGCGGCTAGTGCAGTATGTCGCATTCCCAGTATTTAACATCTTCTTGCTTACATCAGACTAAGTGGCCATTGACTGATTTTTTAAAGAAAACGAAACCAACCCCCCAAACAAGGGGAAATATGGCCTACAAGTGTAAATATAGAGTTTACACATATACTTCGAAAATAGTACTGATATTTTTGCAAAGTATATTTCTTGGCTAAAATAAAGTTTATTCACTTAATACGTTACAACTCTTAATAAACCGATAATTCATGTAAGCACATAATTACTTATTATTAAGTTATATATTCTTAGCCTTAGACGTGGGATCTCATCTAGAGATCGTTATCTACGAAGCATTTTTCATGGAGTAACAGCTACTTCTTAACAATAATTGTGTTGGAAAATGGCTGAATATCACATATATGTACCATGTTTTTGATACTATTCTGTTTTTAAATACTTTGCGTTATGACTCGTGAGAGTCAGTCTTGATATTGTGTTCTGACACAATTTTAATTTTTGTTAAATAATTATATATTTTCATTTTAATACGTGTTTTCATCATTTCACGCTCTCTAGCTATTAAATTGGTTTCGTGGTAATCGAATATTTTTTTAATATTCACAAGCTTTATCGATGAAATAAAAGGTTCTCATCAATCCTATTCTCTCACTCTAAATACGTATCTTTTCTTGGTGATTCTAACATCTGTTTATTTACTTATTTAAGGCTACTCTATAGTATTATGTAGCCATTTGTTTTTTTTTAATCCTGCACCAACACAAGCATATGTGAAATAAAACAAGTGTGCAAAAGAAAAACCACTTATTTTAATGAGGGACAGACGAAGCATGGAGTGCGGACTTTTTTGAGGCATCGCCTCAACAATCGCTTGGATTGTTTAGCGTTTGTAATTTACATAATTCATAATCATCTGCTGATGGGGTGGGGCACCAGTGTTAGCAGTTTGGCGTCAAATATTATAACAGTAAAAAAGCTTTTTGTATTGTTTTGCACTGTTAGTGAGCTTATGATGAAACTTAATACTATCTCGTTATTTGCTTTTGAAATAAACGTTTAATTAAACAATAAGGACTTATAAGAAAGTCATTTGCTTCAAATTTCACTCTCATTAGTTTAAATTTTGATAAAATTCATCAAAATCATAAGTTATCACAGCCAGTCTAAATATGGGTGTGTTTATGAGAGAATTAACTTTTGGTACGGTGTTAACATTGATTTCATAATAGCTTTGATGATGTTTGCCTTGGCGTTTATACTTATTTATATATATTATATTTTGTATCATAAAAATAAGTTCATAATTTTCGCATCTTGAATTGCTAAGAAACAAAACCTACCTTTAATATATGAATATCATACCTGTTTATCTTTTATTGTTACTTATCAACTCACCCTCGGAAACGTTGCAGAAAATTGCAATAACTGTGAATTTAAACTCGATCAGCTACCCTCCCCGCTAGCAACACCACTCCACCCAAATGTCTAATCATTTTAATTACTGGCACAGTTGCTCGACGCCGATGCACAACAAACTGAATATACCTTTGTTCGAGTCGGTTCACAGAAAAAGTTCGACCTAGAATTAAAACAATGTCCGCAATTATTATCGATGAGACATCTCAAACATTCGATTACTAATTATAGTAATTGACGGAATGTAATACAGATACACTGGATAAACATTAAAAAGTTGCCAATGATACGTGAGCCTTGGAATCTTTTCACACTCTACAACAAAACATGAAAATTCTCATCTGAGCGTCTGAGTGTCGTGCTGGACTTTTTTTAGATATCCAGCTCTATGTTAAAAGCAATAAGTAGCATTTTGTAAAAAAGTTTAAGAATGCCGCCCCTGTAATGTAGCAGTTGATATGAGCTACTTTAGATTTATCCAGAGCTCTTTTTCCTTAGGGGGGGAGGGCAGTACTTGCTCAGTGACATTGGTGGTGGGACTTGTTCCAAGACCTCCTGGAAAGCTACCACCATGTTACCTTAGTCTGTCGCAATAGTAATAATGTTTATAGCATTGTTGTGTTCCGGCAGTTGGATGTAAGATATGTAGACTTATTATCAGGTTAGATGAAAGTGCTATGACAAGAGACAGCACATTATGAATTTAAAAAAACAGGGAAACTTGATGATAGTGACCAAGATGAAAGTTGTTAAATATAGTTAAATATATTTAAATATAGTTGATTATAGTTAAATATAGTTAAATATAGTTAAATATAGTTAAATATAGTTAAATATAGTTAAATATAGTTAAATATAGTTAAATATAGTTAAATATAGTTAAATATAGTTAAATATAGTTAAATATAGTTAAATATAGTTAAATATAGTTAAATATAGTTAAATATAGTTTAATATAGTTAAATATAGTTAAATATAGTTAAATATAGTTAAATATAGTTAAATATAGTTAAATATAGTTAAATATAGTTAAATATAGTTAAATATAGTTAAATATAGTTAAATATAGTTAAATATAGTTAAATATAGTTAAATATAGTTAAATATAGTTAAATATAGTTAAATACAGTTTGCTGTTTAGTTTGCCAATACACATGTAACTAGATAGAGCATAGCGGTCGTTTTAATTTTTTCATTTGGGCGTTGGAAAAAGCTTTTTATTGACAGTTTATGGACATTACTCTTCCCTCATCGGTAGCAAATTAAATTGAAATAGTAAATAATGGATAACCTACATTTTCTAATCTAAGGATCACTTCTAACAGCACTAGGTTAAAATAATTTTATTTTCCTAAAAATATCTTTGAAAATATTAAACACGAAAAATGTATTTAAATTTTAGTTCAGTTACTTTTATGTGCCTTTTCCAATCAATATAGATACAGGATACGTAAATTTTTAGACAATAGTTGATGTGTTAAATAAAAGCCCTCAAGACACCTGTCTGTGAACTGAAAATAGTCTGTTCTAGAATTCTAATTCTAATTTTTATTGCATAAAATAATGTTATATATAGGTTAACCTTATAATCATTTAATCATTTATAGTAATAATAATAATAATAATAACGTTTATTTATACATTGACATCATATACATGTGACACAGGTGCATAAGATAGTGGGAGACTGGAGTCTGAACTAGGCAAGTATTTTGCCTGTATTTCAGCACACCACTACTCTCCTCTCCTGATGCGTATAGGTTTATGACTTGTGATGAGTGACATTAAATCATAAGCTTCAATCTTTGATATATTTGTTGTAGTGATTAGCGTCGAAGTAGATACATACAACGAAATATCTAAAACTAAGGTTTAATATTTAGTTGTATTTAGTACAGTAGTACTAAATACAGATAAGTCTTCATAAGTTCCAACTAACCACAGTACATACAATACAAAATGCGTTATAATTGACCCAGTAATAAAACACATCAATTATAATATAATGTGCTATTCCAAACCACACTTGCTCATACTACTGCGATGCGAAGTGTCAACATTCCAAGAATACTTATTCTGTAATTACTGTCGACATAAAGATATTTTAGAGGGTTGGCAACCCATTCTTAGTGGTGTTGCTAGTGTCCCTGAATACGATACTTTAATACTCAGGCATCAAAAAACGGAATGCATTTACCAGAATTAATAAAAGTAACAATACCTCTACACACACATATAATCCAAACAAGTAAGCATAGCATAGAGCCTGTTATGAATACTAGATGATGATGTATTATTTTATATGTATTTATTACATATATATAATCAGAATTCGTCATACAAATATTATGGCTCTACCTTAATTCAAATCTAAGACTTCTTTAGTAGACTGATCACTCTACCAGTTGATTTCTGCTAGAACTTTAAAATAAGCTTTGGCATTGGGAATGGAAGCCTCATCAACAATGGATAAAAAAGAGGCGGGAATATATATATATGTTTCACTGAAGACTCTAATGGTCGATAGTTTGTGAGATTCCAAAAAAGAATATTGATTAATAATTATTTTTGGGCGTTAAACATAAAACCGCTTATTAAAATCATTGTTAATTAAGTTATTACAACACTATTTTTATTTTTTTTGGTCAACTAATTACTGAAATTATATTTAAAATATATGTAATCAAAAGTCTATTTTAATTAATTTTAACATATTAATTACAGTTGTTTTTGTAATTTTGTTTACAACTGTTTATAATATCTTTTTAATATTGATATTTTCTTTATATATAATACGCAAAAAAACATTTAGCTATTAACTACTTAAACAATGGTAATTGCAGAAAAGTGCAAAATTAACTCAAACTTTGTGCTTACAAAATACGCCCCGTACAATGAAGCAATATGTAGGTTTAGTGGCAAACACTAACATAGAGTGAGACACATTGTATAAGCGGCAGCGAGTTCGATAAAATATCCCAGCTTTTCACTATTTTGAACATGAACATTTTTTATTAATTAAAGGTAGGGCCTAAAACATGATTTTAATTGGAGATATTAAAAATTAAATTTTTATACTGGTCTACGTAAATTCATCATTGTAGTAGTATATATAATGATTGTAGATAGGAAGATTTTTGAAAAATTATGTATATAGGTAAGTAATTTTAACTTTCTATTTTTAACTAAACTACTAATACATACAGATCAGAGTAAGGATTAGAAGTAACAGTGAATTGAATAATATATAAGTTGAGAATATATAAGTTATAATATATAGTATTAAAATGTTAAATTATCCTTTTTTGTAGCAAAAAGAAAAGAAATCAAAAAGTTCTCTCATTACTTTAACGCTATACCTTATCGCGTTCACAATCGCGTTCCGATTAATCACAATAAAGCTTCGCATTCGCACATAAATTTGCATAATTTATAAAACTAATTAAATTTTAAAAATGTGGCCTCCTTAATAATAGTATGGGATAGGGCTATATACTTGCCAGTCGTAATCATAAGCTGTTTGGGACATATGGAAACACTATATTTAGTATAATTTAACTAATATATAAAATGCTTATGCACTGCGCAATTCATCCCTCGCACAACTAACATCCTAATCGATATAAAGAATCCATCATCTTAAAACACAGCCTTCATATGTCATGTTGCAGGTTTTTTTTACTGACTAATGATGGCCTCAGATGGCCTTTACAGCGTTACCGGGGTTTTAAGGAGAACCTTGGAGAGTCCTCAAGTCTTCAGGGGCGATTCACCTCTGTTCTAATCGACAGGCATCAGGTGTCCTGCTGTCTCTTAGAGTCTCCAGGACGCTCGAGCCATGAGGGAGCCTGTTGCAGGACACAAGATTCCTACATGGAAGAAACACGTACCATGGTGTTTGGACTACAATACAACCACGCCAGCATACTTTTTTGACGTATCCAACTGACTGCCACTTGGTTTCTTTATAATTATTAGTTAATTCTAATTAATTATCTGTTAGTATTTATCGTAACAGACTCTACTAAGAGTGGTTGAACTCAAGTACTTAAAACAATAGTCCTAGCGTTATGCTTGTAAAAAATGCAGGGTTATTGAAGAATTATAATTATATGTGTTTCTTTCTCGCTAATTTTATCGATAATAACGAACATGCTTCGCTAACGGCTATGGAGTAATGTGATATGATAACATAGTGTAATGATGGTAAAAAACATTCAGGCATTATAAGATACAATTATTTCCGTTTACTAGATGTAGAAGTAGCTTGCAGTGTCGTCTATAGGTTTTACCAACTTTCCTATCCAGCTCAGAAGCAGTTAGTAGGAAAAGGTAGCCAGTATTATTAAAGAGCTTGGGAGACGTGTGCCATTTTTTAAAACTACCGAAATTTATTGCATCTCTTTCATGTTGACTCCTAAGAGAGGGATAGAGAACCTTCTCGAAACATTTACTTAGTTGACACTTAAAATAAAAACTCCTCTTTTTATTGAACTCTATTTTTAATTTTTATAAATTGTCACAATTAAATCTTAAGCGGAAGCGAAGCGTTTCAACGAATAAGGTGTAATAGGATAAGTCTATCCAGAAACAGGGGCTTTTGAGACGGAATCTTCCAGAAACAGTAATTTTGCTAACCAGTCAGCCTCCTCGTTAGCATATACTCTATTTTTTTTTTAATTTGGCATGTTTCAGGGATTGCATTAAGATGTGCCTATAGTTCTCTATCCTTCAAGCCTAGTCTAGTCAGGTAATACTGAAATTTGTGGACGAGAGAATGATGACCATTAAAATCTCTCGTGTTCCGCATATTAAAGAATATGCGATGTCTAGTGTACAAGGTCCTCCGAGAGATCTCTCGTCCATCGACCACTGCCTTGACCATCGAGGGCAACGACAGCCCTCTCAGGACTTAGTTGCACAGTGTGAAGTGCCCGTATCTTCTTCTGCCCCGAACATTGCAATCGATAGTACATTGCACATTGCACAGTTCGTTCTCTCCTCGAGAAGCTTCCAGTTTAAGCCAGGACCAAGTTCAGATCACTTTCATAGTACTTAGAATAAGTCAGTTCTTATATAAAATATTATGATACCTTAAAGTGTACACAGAAATGTTTTTACAATTTACGTTCAAACGAATTAGTTTCTTTGAATATTGCACCTTAAAGTTCACCCCGAATACATAATACAAGTTCCTATTTACCGACGGTACCCTAAAAAGAAAACCCCACAGGATATCAATTTCAAACTCTTGCATTAACCTCGGAAAATCGAATTCAGAATACATCCTGGAATAGAGTGAGATAGCCGCTGATTTTCTTTTGTCGAAACAGGATGCAAGACCACCCTAGGAATAAACCACGCCCCCTTTCTTGCCTCTCGAAGGGTATTCTCGAGGGGAAGCGTAGATGTAGCTAGATATACAGGGTGAATGGTCGAAACTCGGGGTAATTGGAAAGCACGTGTTCCGAAATTCGGTAGGCAATACGCTTTCAAAGGCGGGTTGTAATAAACTTGACAGGTGAAATTGCTCCTAATTTCAGTAGTTTTGTTTGTAACTGCAGTACTTTTTTCAACAGACGTATATTCAAACGTTCCGTGGTGATTTAAATATAACATTTGGTATTTTAAAATTGGATTTAAAACCTTCGTTGTTACAATACATTGTAGACGCAAAAGAAAAAGTATTTCAAGTCTTAACATTATAAATGACTGCATTTTAATGTGAAACATTTATCAAAACAATAGATTGCTACTCTTACTCAATGTAGAACCATAATACTACAAATAAGTATTATTTGTACTCAATGTACTGTAAACTAAAGATTATCATCTGTTTCTTTAATACTTAACTGAAAGAATGAAAAGAAATTTTACACACACCAATAAACAGTTTAGAATAGAATAGAATAGAAAATAGTAGTCAGTATAATACATACTGACATTACAAATTAACTTAAATATTGCTTTTTTTGAGCTGATAGAGTTGGCTTTTTTTTTACGAGGAGGAATCCATTTACGGACCTACCCGCCACTGGCTAAGCGACGAGCGTGTGTGGGGCTCACTCAGTACCTCAATAGAGCGGCACTGAGAATACCCACTAAAACTCGGAAAACATAGTGGTTTTCGATATGTTCGGTCCCTGGATTTCGGACGACAAGTTAATTCGTTATGGTTGTAACGGCAACCGTTTTCACACATCAACCACATGGGTAAGCACGAAAGCTTTTAGTTAGTGCTTAAAACGTCTATACACGTCAATTGCTCATTAATTTATCATCATGTGATGGTAGTGTTTGCTCTTTATTCCTAATAAAAAAAGGAGCCCGCTTACGTACATAGGTGCATGATACAAAATCTAATAATGACAATATCAGAGTACGTCTAAACAATTTCATTAGTAAATTTTTATCATAGTCATATTGACTATGATAAAAATTGTTTGATATTGAGTTATAACTAACTCTGTACACACATACACCAAAACGCACGCGCGCACATACATATAGTCATCAGCATCAATACATATATTGGACACTTAACACAGTTACCTAAATCTCGTCTTTATTTTAATAAACAATTTAAATTTGAAACTCTCTGAGCATTGTAAGCATTTGATGAAGTTCGTCTAAGTAATTACTTTTTAATATTGATATTTTGTTTTTAATTTATTATAATAATTGTTTGTTTGTTGGAAGGATGATGTGAGGTAGATGAGAATAAATAGTCAGTGCTTGCCTAACAGAATGTTTGATTGCGCAGCCATCCCATTCTTTACACTTCCTTGATCAAAAGATGATTTTAGAAAAAGGTTACAATACTTTTCTCTGTAATAACTTCTCGCCGTTACAATCGCATGACCAATTGCCAGTGAATTGTCCATTCGGCATCAATAAGCATGACCGATTATTACGTCACTGTTGATATGGGGTTGTATTGAAATAGAATTTAATTAGACGTGAAACGTTGATATGATTAAACCTAAGGTAATTTCTTCATATGTCAATTATAGTTGAAAATAACTTTTTGATGTGTACATTTAATAAATTATAACAATTATATGTTGCATCTGCTTTTAAAGGGAAGAAGGCAAAATACTTTTAAAGGGAACTCATGTTGTATGAAGAAGGGAAATAAATCCTAATTAAGCCTAATCCATTTAATTCTTTTAGTTATTTAAAAATAAAGGTCATTCAAGTGGTAATAAAATATACAGTTTATTGATTAATTTAACTACGAAACTATTTCTATAATTCAATAAAAAAACTAGCCATACTTTATTACAAGAAGCGCACAGTGGTACAAGCACAAATACTTCATTACCAGTACCTGTTCCCGTAAGTTCACAACGTCTCACCCCAAGTACTTGCTCCATGTAAATGTTCCTCCCTCGTCGCTTCGACGTGTGCCCTTTCGCCCTCAATACGTCACGACAGAGGCCGTAATTAGGGGTCACGCGAACGCCAGCTCACATTAGTTGGGGGTGATTATGATAGATATATAAGCGGCTTATTTTTATCTGGTTCATATTTTAATTTACACATTACTTAATTAATAATATTAAAGTTTAATTAAGTTGTTTCATTTGAATACATTTATACACAATTGTATTAGGAACTGCTTCCAAGTAAGGTTATATGAAACAGAGTCTATAGGGGACAACATTTGTATATGATAAGCGTATTTTGTGATTCATTTAAGAATAAAATCTGTGGTTACGTGTTAGTGTGAGCGCGCACTAGATTGCGTGTATGTTGTGGTGTGTGTTGGTTTGTTAGATACGAATTTCACAAATTGTTAATAATTATATTAAACTATTTTCCTATAGCCTATAATGATTAAAAAATAGGCAAGTTATTTTAAAATTAATGCAGATTATCACAATTATTAAAAAGAAAATGTAGACAGAGTATGTGAGAGAGTGTAGTGGGCATTTAAATTTTTGTCTCAGAATTTCAACGTAGCAAATATATGAAGTGAACCCATGATTTAACTAGCTCTTTGGACGATACCACTCACCGTCAGGTTGGCATCCTTTGAAATAACAAAACCTAATTTGACTAGTTATAACGTACATTCCCTAATTTGACTTTGACTTAATTCCACAACAATCGTCATAAAAATATCCTCAATAACCATCTTCAATGGTCCATTAATTAATTATACTAATTTAACACTGTAAATAAATGTTGGTAACCATTATAAAAATTACAATTCTACTTTATATATCAAAACCATTTTATACGAAGAACGATTAAAAAACCTTTATTAAAATATCGTAAGTGCATAAAATAGCTCCATATAAATAAGCATTGCCTCTTGATGGTAATAGAACACCCTTTTATAAATCAAAAACCTTCATAGCCATAAATAAAAATATTCAATTTCTAACCACACACGAACAAATAAATACGCTTAAATTTCTTAAGAAATTACACTTTTGTTAAAGTTTTAGCGATCTTGCTACGGCACTATAAGGGCTATTTTGAACGGGAATTATGCGAACATTGTCTTTATTTTCATATTATTTAAATATTATCTTTGTTTCCCTTAGTTAGATCTTGTTTCTTATATAGAAAAATCTCATTTTCGAAAAAACAAAACCAACAGTAGAGTAATTATTTTTAAACTATACTTCAGTTTTATGTCAATTGCTTTTTATGTCACTTGAAAGATTTGTAGTATTGGTTTTGATCTTGAATGAATTAATTTATATGGCGCACACACGTTCTTTTTACGTTCAATATAAGAACATGGTTGTTTATATATTTCACTAAAATTTGTCATAACGGATTGACAGTCGTTTGAGGACACTTTCACCTTTATTTATTTATTTAATAATTTATGAACACACAAACACAATTCAAAGGACACAACAGAATATTAGAGAATTGTACAAAGGTTACTGCTTATTTTCTATTACTATTACCTTTAATAATCTTAAAAACATTAAAAACTTATACCTCAATAAATCGTCGCAAAAACTCACGCGCAGCGGCGGAGTGCGCGACCCTTTGTCCAAATGTGTTTGCTGCACGTAACACGTCACGGGCTATGGTTGCAGCTGACGGTACAGCCGACAGAATACCAAGCACGACACTTGGAATGCGAAACTCGCTTTTAATACAACAAAATAAGGCAGTGATCGTTTCTTGTTTTGTTGAACCCGATTAGGGGTGAGATTGGACGTAAAAAATACTTCATGATTAGTGTATAGGAGAAATTGGCGGTTGCTCTGTAATTAACTGTGTGAGGTAGTGTTGATTGTAATTGTAGGTATACTGTGTTAACTGGCATTGAAACCGCAATGTTGATATTAAACCTAACTAGCCAGAGCGTATATTAAGCTCAATGATGAAGTGTTGTGTTGGAAGCAGGTAGGCTTGTGTCCTATGCTGTAACATTACGATAATATTTTTGTAGGGGACGCAATCCATCCTTTTAAGGCTATATAGATGCTATAATTAACCTGAAAGCTAGTTTTTGATACCCCATTTCTTAGAAAAGAATGTATTACTACCTGAAGCAACTGTTTCTGTATTCTAGACTTCTGCATTAAAATATTGTAAGCTGGTAACCATAAACCACTTGACAGTAAGCGGTACTTAAGCGTCTTAGCGATGAATACTATAAAGCTTTTAATTTCGATACCGTATGTCATAAATATTTAAAGGGCTTCGTCAAATTCAGGAATTAATATATCAGCCATTATTGCTATATGCTTCTGTGGGCTCTGATCCCTCTGTTTTTTCTTTCTACAAGTCAAGAACTAGCCCTATCACATATTCTGCATGTACGTTGCTACATGTATTGAATTCATTTATTTTCCATCTTGATATCATTTTGCATGATTATATTTTAATTTCATTATACCAATCAGATATCTGATTAACTATATTATAAGTAAGTATATTTTATAATGATTCAGAAAAGGCAGTTACATTGGAAAATGGCTCTTATTACGATTGAAAAGATTACATATATACAACCGCTGTTATAAACAAAATAGATTCATTATAAAATTGTTTCACTAACTGCTTGTTTGAAAGGTCACGGTTATCATTAAGCTTAAGATTAATGGAGTATTAATATGTTGGACTGATTTGTAATTATTTCGTATTGCCATTAGATCGAACAAAAAGAAGTAAGCTAAGTAAAATGTTTCACTTAAACAATTTTTTTCAATTTGAGTAGATTAATCGTTGAAGGAACTTAGTAGCAGACAGAATATTTCCTTATCATGACATTACATAAAGCAATGAAGAACATAATGAGTATAAAAGAGGCATGCATTTTTAACATTAAAAATAAAATGTCTTTTTTACGGAAGGAGGCACTCCAGCTGATGCACTTACCCGACAGCCTGTCCACCCCAAATCTTTAGATAAAAATGATGGTTTACGTATATACATTATTTTATTTCACTAATCGCAAGTAATTTCTGTCCATAACAAAATTTCTATAATATAATTCACGTAAGTAATTTTTATTATAGTTATCTGTTTTGTTATTCATATGTAAATAAAATTACAATAACATTATATAGTAATTAATAAACGCAAGTTAATATATTTAATTTAATCATCTAGGGGGCTGTCCATGTTTGGACAAAGATTCTTCTCCATCCCTTACCATGTTGCCACCTTCCTATTTTTGGCAGTCCTCGTCTAAGTTAAACCTGCAGTTTGTGTGATGTCATCGCGTCAGCGGCGCTGCGGTTACTCCGGCGGCAGGCGCTTGTCCCGTTAATACCAGTGCAAAACCCTCTCGCTCCACCATCTACTGCTCTTACAATATAAACGGCCCATCTTCATTTCAAGTGACAAGCAAACCATTATTTCCTAATGTGTTAAGTCAAACATAGCAGGAACAAGATTAGATTGCAAAAATGATAATCAATTTTCAGTTGGACATTGAATCTTATGAAGGAGATGAAAAACCACAGCACACATTAAAGAGTCAATATAAAACGTTACTCGAAGATTTAATTAAATTTTTGTAAATACCAGACATAAAAATACAATTAAAATCGAATTAAAAACAAAAGTGAAGCGCTTTCTTTTATCGAGAGCGCAGCGAAGAGTTCCAAATAGCGACCTGTAAAAGGGAAATGAATTCATCTGCTATAGAAGTCGTGTAAATACTTAGGTAAGTACGAGTTCCCTTCTATTCGTCCGCCCTAGTATGCCGTGACACGTAACAGTCTTAAATTATCAATTACCCCGATATTTTGGTGCACACACTGACAAGCGACCTTACCCAACACACGCGATCATCCCATCAGCTTAGGGAGGTAACGTGTGTGCCTATTGCGAACCAAGTGGTCAATGTCAGCTGCACGAATCTGAGGAGTTGAATAAAGAGACTTAGAATAACGTTTTCAATCGGAATGTTATTATTAACGATGTCTGCAGAGTTAAATAGAACATATATATTTGGACCTTTTCTTCACGTATCCATACTTAAACTAATGCTCTATGTACGTTTAAAAAATCTAACTTAGAAATATAAATTTCTAATGGTTATCGATAATTTTCATTAAACGAACATTTTATTTATTTAATACTAAAAATAATAAAATTTATGATAAGTCATATTTACAAGAGAAAGGCCGTGTTCTTTAACTTGCTCGATAACTGTATGACTAACGGAAAAATAATCTCAATCCTTTTTACACTAAGAACTTTCAACAATTTCAACAAAAAGGTTAATACAGAAAGGTTTTTTTTCATATTTAATTAGGTATTCACTTGAACAATATGGCAACGATTTTGTATCAGTTGGTTTGGACCATATGCTAGCTTACCACCCTCCTTGTTAAAGTAATTAACAAAAATTTTAATTGAAACAAACGGACGCCACGTTTCACAGGGTCAAATGATTGAGGTGTCTGGTTTAGTTCTTATTATATGCTACGTAGAGCTATTTTTATCTGATCGATAGTACTACAAACTTTGAGTGAGAAGTAATGTATGATTTCTGTTAAAATTTGGTCAGAAAACATTCGATTTGATAGCTGTTACAATGACAAAAAATTTTACGAACCTAGAAAAGTTGGTCCAACAAAATGAGTTTCTACTCAGTTACCGAAGAGAAAAGATGTTGTAAAACCTTTATAAATACCTTAAATTTATTCAGTATGGGTACATTACATACATACTTATAATCAAGTTACGTAATCAGGTGAGGCTTGTGTTATGTTGCTTTTAATTCATTCTATTTTTATATATAATAAATAAATTATTATTCATGTCTCTAGAGCTTAATCTCAGCTGATAATAATTAGATCACACTGAAGATGGAAGTCAGCTACTCGTCGCTCAACCTCAGAAAAAGATCTTTATCTCCAACTGCCGATCATTGCAATGTCGCTAAATTTGTTATTATGGTGATATACGTAAGATGATGTGGACCTAGAAGAGCCCTTCTAACAATCAAGCATAATTTTTTACTTGCTGAAGTGAAGCGAGTCTTAAGACAAATACAATAAGGGGTATAACTTATCGTTAATTGTAAACTTAAATTTTATTCCACTTAATTTTCCCAAGTACTTTCACCATCGAATTCAACGTGCTGCTGATACGAAGCAGCGTAAACAAAACGTGGTGTCCTGTCTGCAACATTTTCATTCGACTGCACGCTAGGACAAGCTGCGTTTTGTTCGTGCTCCGAAGATATTTCCTACGGATTACTATTTCAGTGGGTACGTCATCTTGCGTGTTTCCACCACGTGGAACCCACACGCAACGCAAGGTAAGCTCGTGCGTGTAGACTTTGAATCTGCACGCTACGCCTAGGTTCTTATGTCTTTACAGTTAAGGGTTGTCATTTTCATAGTTAACAGTTAAGGCTGCGTTTCGTTTTCTATGGTCAACGTGCGTGTTGTGAATGCTTAGGAGATACTAAGAATTTTTCAATGAATGAATGAATGGTTGTTTTAGGTATTCATAGGTTTTTCTGTTGTGACTAAGTGTACATGAAATGATGATTTTAGACGACGTAACGTTAACTGCAATGTTCGACTTTGTTGTTGTATATGGAGGTTTATAACAGGAATCCTGGCGTCTCAACCAAAGTTATTCCAAAGTTGTGGGAATTTTAATCTTTATAGTGAACGAATACGTACCAATATCCCCCACACTAAAACCAAAACATATTTTTTCTTAAACATTCTGCAGTGTCAAAAGAGAGCGCTTACTACAGTTTATACATACTTCATCAGTGTTGGAATTTTAATACAAAAGCGCATACTGAGAAATAACGAGACGTAATATGTCGGCATAGTCGGTATAGGACGTATTAGCGACGTATTTTAAATTTAAGCTGACCTTTTCTTTATATTTTTTGTAAAATCTTCAGAACAAATGAAAATATTTCGATAAAACAGAGTTTGATATTAGTTCAATAATATTTTAAGTAAAATATGCTTTATTTAATTAAAATTTAAAAACATCTGTCTAAAGCATACAATAAATACAATAAATTTTTATGACTTGTAAAAATTATCAAAATTATTTATTCAGTCAATACTCCACGACACTGTTTTCATTGTATTAAAATTAAAAGCAACCAAATTTGACCTGTCATTAGTTCAATGTTAAACCAAGCTAAGGAGATCAATAACCCGTAAATATGTTAAACTCTATAATAAATTAATGCTTAGTTACGCAGCCACAGTACTAATAGTAGCCTGTTCGATTCCCTGCAGAATTTGCATACCTCATTGTTGGGTTAAAGTGGTAATTTTAAGCTTATAAAACTTTAAGATTTGCAAGGGAGTTGCTTAATACGTGGTTATGTGAAATTAAAGATTTTTTATGCTTACTAATTCGGTTTTTGTAATTTATTAGGTTATGAATACGTTAAGAAATAGTGTAAATTGACGTCACATTAAGTCATAAAATATACCTGATAGTGAAAATAAATTGTTTTTTGAAAGATGTATAGATAATAACTAGGCTGTACTAAAGCGACCTCTTGCGATCCGAGTCTGAATCAAAAAATGACATTCCTTTTTTTTAAAAAAAACGAAATCAAAATTGCATAGTTATCTAATTCAGTATCACATACTGACCTAGACACCTCCACAATGCAAAAAATATGCCTTTCACGCTTATTTTAAAAGAACCCATATCTGGGGTTGTATGCCAAAGCTATGGAAAATCATTTATAATTCACTATATTAATATCTGGTTCATTATTACGTAATAAATAATATCTCAACGATTTATTAAAAATGTTTAATATTTAGCTAGCGCAAACTAAAGAAGGCATGTTTGATAAAAATAACAATTATCATATAAATAATTTAAAATAGACATCTCGAATAAAATTTTTGAGTTTCAAACGGTTGTTATTCTAATTTCCTCTCCTCTCAACTCGTCTGCGCTTTGATGAAGACCAAACTTAAGTCGATTTTAACCATTCATAGCTTACTGGTCCGCCGGAGATCACACCATTCAAAACTAGTTTGTTGGGGCTTAATATTATATCGATATATAACGTAGATGATTTTATACCATAGTAGTTTAAATGTTATTTCACTCACAAAATATTATTTGACGTTATCGGTTAACTATGTAAGTAAAAGGTTTCACTGAACTCGAGTGGAAAACTGTCAAAAGAGCTCAATTAATCATTTGAGAGTGAACAATTACCGTTTTTGGGGTCAAAAAAATGCTAGTCATTATCGATATTAAAGATATTCATCTACTGTTAAGTTTTACTATAAGAAGGATTGTTTTGCTTTTTTTTTGTCTTAATATACCATATACCTTTAGAACAATACACGGATCAACAGATACAATAGTCTTCGTATGCGTGAAACGGATCAAACAATATAGTTCCAATTATTACCATCTAGTGTCAATATTAATTTTATAAAAAGAAGTCTACACATGTCCCGTGAGCTCGGTCATGTATATATCCCACAGATAGGTAAAGGTATTCCTGCAACGCAGAAACAAATGAGGATATTGACAAGTAATACTATCACAAGGACCCAATGCCCAACTGCTAGACGTGCGTTCCTAAACGCAGATAACGAAATAACCACAATCCCTATAAAGTAATCAAAAAGATGCTAAATAGTACTGAGGTGTCTTACAAATCACCAGTTAAATCCAGTCAAAATGTTGTTAACGATATACCAGAGCCTATGGATTGTAAGTTTAAAGAGAATAAATGAAACCACTTGAAACCATCTCCTCGTCAATGGTAACAGTCTGAAGGGGTGACTACGAGTTGTCAGACACAAAGAGTTACGAAAACCATTTTAAGAATCAATTGGCCCATGTGTAATAAAGTACCTGACATAGTCAAAGAATTAATGGTTAATTATAAATTATTACAAGCACAAACTTTTTAGCAAGATTATTTAAATTACAAGCATTTTTAGCGAAGCAGCATGTATGTCAATATCTACTCATTTATTTCTTATTATTTTGACATTATTGTGTTTATGTAAATATTATGAGAATATTGACCATTTTATGTTATAAAGTGTACATATATTAATACATAACACAAAGTACACGTACAAGATCTTCAATCGAGAACCTTCTTTCTCCACGCTCATTGCTTCTTCGAAAATATAGACTGTAATAAAAAGTGTTTTCTTAATTATCTAATTAATTTTACATGCATGAGTCTAGTAGAATTTACAAACAACATTGTTATAAAATGTTATTCCTATGTAAAAATATTGGTAATCATATTAAATGGAAATACATCGTAATCTACAAATATCTTATGTGTAGGTAGATGTTTGATTATGTTTAAATATCAATAATCAAAAGTAAGTCGTAATTCAAAGCAATTAAGTATGTTTGTGATCTACAATATATTGCTCTTTAAATAAGGGTTAAAAATAAATAATATACTCTTATCGTATGTTGTTTAAGTTGCAATCGCTTCCAAATGTTGTATACAACAAATTTTTTAAAACTATAATTGTTAATTTTCAGATTTTTTAAACATTATTGCAATGACTTTAGTAACTTGATTAGTTACAAATGTTTAGTGAATCGTCTGAATTATTATAAATAGCGAATAAAAATACTGGAATAAATATCATGGTCATTACAGTTGGTCGATGACACCGTAGGCCAGCACGCGTAGTCCTTAGATGGAAGGAGTATTGAGGAATAAGGGAGAAAAGCTCCTCAGAACACTCTCCATGGTTTAGACGCACTAAGTGATGCAATATCGCGAAGCCACTGAAGAGGCTCAAGAGCATAAGGCAGGGCGCCCGCTTTGCCTACACTATTAAAGAGAAAATAATTATTTTTATCTTTCAATAACATGATGCCAGGGTTGACAGATTGTAATAATTTTTTACTGTAACGAGATACTGATAAAAAGACTATGAAAAAACAATTAGCGATATAGCGTCGCTTAGTACCTTTTATTGTTTGTACCATGGAGAGTGCTCTGACGAGCTCTTTGACCTTATCCTTCCCTCTCCTTTCCTACTCAGGAGTACGCGTGCTGGTCTACGGAGTCACTCCTTCACTGTCGCCACGTCTACTTTGCGCACTAAGAGATTTTATGACTCCTTTCTCTGTCGCACTACTAGATCGTGGAATTCCTTACCAGCACACGTATTCCCTCCTTCATACAACATGGGTTCCTTTAACAGAGGCGTGAAAAAGCACTTTTGGGCCGGCAAGGTGAGGGAGGCTAGGGCAGTATGTCGCATGCTTCACTTCACACATGTACTCCTCTACTGCTTATCATTGTATAGAAGCGATAGCAGCACCTTAGATATATAGTATTGGAAACGACTTTTTATATATGGGATAATCAGTTCGACATAGTTATTTATTTGCATTGTTTATGGTGGCATTCTGGTTTTAATTTAACGACGATATGTTTATTAAGATGGTGGACTCGACAACTAAAAGTGGTTACCTCACAGTTTAATTAATTAAAGTAAAGTTTTTTGGAAGTTAATACATTTGCGTAATACTTTAATATATAATACACAAACCATTTTATATTAAAATGTATTAAGAAAATAAATAAGAAAAAATATAACAGATTTTTTGGCAGGGTTGAAGCAACGCCGCCTTACTAAAAGTCTAAGCCAAATAACACTAGGTACTTTATGAAATTTAATTTTAAATAATTAGTATTAAAAAGATCCTATTTGTGAAGAAGAAAATAAAAATACATATCTAATTTTTTCTCAACTTCGTCCTTTATCTTTACTTCTAAGTAAGTGACATCTAGCGATATATTCGCTCTTTAGCGTAAAAAAAACTATTCATATATTGCTTTACAATTATGACCATAGGGATTCAAATCTCTGTTCGAAAACGATTGCTTGATTAATAATAAAAATAAAACGTGGTAATTATTAAATGAAAGTTTATACAAAGTAAAAATAATATTTCTGAGTGTAAGAAATTATCTAGTCCTGGCAGCGTTCTAATTGGCCCATAATTTAATTTGAAATTTAAATTTAGAACATGAATACAACAGTAAAGCGTCACCCAGACGTGGTCGGTCTGATCTTCACGATAAAATTATTCATAGATATGCGGCCGGAATAGGTATTTGTTTTAATCGCAAATACCTGCCAAGTACAAAAGGTGGGTCCTGTCTGATCTAGTTCAAATGAGTCACCATTAAGAACTTGTCTATTGTATTTTAAAAATAACCAAATTGTGTTGAAGCCACAATGTCTTTCGATATAAATTATCGATTTTAAAATTCTGAATTTCAGACTTACACCCCTTTTGCGGGCACGTTCTTCGCTTACAAGTTGACTTATACTGATATATGTCTCAATTATCAGCGTTCGGTATGAACTGCTCAGCGGGGCACAACATTCAATAAGCCTGTTAGATTTTATAACAGCATGAGATATTTGTATTAATTTTTGGAAATAATCTTATAAATAATATGTTATTTATTAGCGTAAAAGTGATTTAATTTATTGTTCCAATAATAATACCCATGAATATTTATATATATTTTTCTTTTTGTTTTTCAGTGATATGTGTCGTGTAAAATTAATGATTTATAGAAATTTACTAATAAACAGTGAAATCCAAATATAATTTACATTTGATGATTACATCGAGAAATAATTATATGAGAAACTCTTTGGATCGTACAAAATAGATAAGTAATACTATTATTCTATTTACAAACTTTATAACGTCTTTAATAATATAAGAATTGGTACAGAAACTAGCTGTCCCGGGAAATTTGTTTCGCCATTCCATATTTGAAATTCAAAAAAAAATCTGGCGCGGAAAACCCTTATCACCTAGAGGCAAAAATAGCCTGCTACTTATTCTCAGAATTGCCAAATGCACACGAATTTCATAAAAATCAGTCAAGACATTTCGTCAGTTTGATAATGAACAGTGTGACACAAAATTTTTATATATATGAAATATCCACGGTTTAAAATAAGATGCTCGTCATAGTTATATCATTAGAACAGAAAGTTTAAATTTAAAAATCACAAAATAGTATACATAATTTCATTACAGTATTGTATTGTGTGACATGATTTGAATATGACACTTCTAGGTAAACTTATTTTTAATCTACGCTTTTTTAATTTTAATAATACTTATCCAAAGTCACTGTCCTCTTAATGAATGTTCTCCGAACAAGTTAACTTGTTAAAATAACCATAAGTCGAAGTTTGGATATCGAAACTCAACGAACAAGTAAACTGATACTAAACAGTAGCTTACTCGTACTTAAAATTGTATACTTTAACATCGCTTTCAAAGAATCTATATTACACTTTCTGCTTAAGATTTTAAAGCGAATATCGTTTGGCAGACATTTGTAGAGGATTAAGAGGGAAACCTAATCTTATTAGAGGCTACTTAAGGTTAAAATTGTTGTAAGCTGTGAAATGGAGGTGTAGAAGGTGTACGGTTTCAAAACCGACGTGGTTTCCGAGCCATTAAACTCTTAACATCTGCACGTCATATCGGTTAAGGGATTTTTGTTGACGAACTCATCTGATTAAGTCCTTCAAAAATCATTTAGTATTAAAAATATCGTAACTTTTATATTTCGGTGGGATTGTTTTACCAGTTTTAAATTTAGTATTGCGTGGAATTGAACATTATTCAGTATTGAAAATGTCGTGCGTATCATCTATTAAGCTACTTACGAAATTTTAGATAGTATGCAATTATAGAATTATGATGTTTTAGAAAAATATACTACAAACATTTATATAAAATGTGAGATTCAATAGAATTGAAGAGTCATCAAGATCATGTCGTCAGCTGTCAAATTGTATGGAAGCAACAGCAATTATTATTAAAAAAAGATTTTTTATAAATGCGATAATCCGCTGATCGTAACTGTGATCGAAACGTCTCGATACGATTGAAACTGCCACTAGTACAGATGCTATTTTGCAATCCACTTTTATACCAATAGAACCAATAGATTTACAAAGTCAAACGAGCCTCATTGATTATAGTTTAGTAAATCACATATCGCTGTTTTGTTAATTAAATTCTTCCTTAAACGCCTTGACAAACGATGCCTGATGAGACACAACCAGATATTAAAAAAAACTTAATTAGTCTCAGCATTCGTTGAAATTTTAAATTAATTAATAGGTAAAATTAATATTAAATAATCTGTCTTCTCTATTATCTTAATAGAATAAACGATCTTTCATGAGATATTTATTAGAAAGACACGTCTTTAAAGTGTCATAATTATGATTTATAGATCAAGAAATTAGATAGCATTTTACTTGAAACAAAGCAGGTAGCCATTTTATCTGTGATCCATATCATTGTGCGTTTAACCGAGAAACGTAATGTACCCACAGGGAACGCATTATGGAATAGAGAAATAATTAGAAAGGGTTAAACAATATTAAATACATATTTTTTGTGTGAACTTCTATTAGTTAGTTTAATTTTTTTCAATGTCATACCAATATTTGATTAGTTATTTCTTAAATTATAATTTTTTAGATATATATGCTTATTTCCTAAAAAAAAATCAAATATAAATAACAATAATAATAATCTGAACTTTATTGATTAAGTTTCTTAAGACCTGTATCTCAGAAATCCCTCATCCATACGCGTACATATAGTATATAATAATATATACATATTATTGTATGTGAATAAGTGTGTGGATATGATGTGGGTGTGTTATTAGATACATAAATTTACATGTTTTGTGATTTTATGCGTGCTTACAGTACTTCTTTAGTTTCCTGGTAGTATTAAATACATGCAAATCTTGAAAAGCAATAAAATTATTTAAAATTGGATCGATTTTGAAGATTCAACTTAACTCAGTAATTTCTCTGCTGTGCAATTAATTGTGAAAGAAGATGTACCTGTAAAGAAATAAGAAATCTTATAAGCATCCAGTTTTTGTTCATACGCAAATCACGCAATATCCATATCAATTATTTCTATAGGAGTTTCTAGTATATGTTAGATATACAATCTGACAGCTAAAAGGCATCATGATATGGTTATTTGTTTAATTATTAACTTACTTAATCAAACATGCGTGAAGTTTTTTACTTTAAGAAACCTTGCGTGCGTATAGAAATCCATATTTACGTTGATAGTTTAATAAATAGTTATTCATTCTTACTGGTTGGCTAAAATTAATAAAAATATCTGCTCCTACCGGGATCCGAACCCCGGGACCTTAGTAAGTGGATAAAAGTACTGACCAGTTGACCAGACGGTCGTTAAATATACATTATCAACGTCCAAATAATGATATGTCTAAATATGTTTTATTTCATTACTGCTTCAAAGGGTAAAAAATCATTAATATTTTTAATATCTTAATAACTGTTGCTGTTCGAATTCCATCTTAGAGCAAAATGTCATTATCCAGTGTGGCCATTTTTCAGTAATTTATATATAATAGTCCAAGTATATTAATTATAAACATAAATATCATCTCTATGGTATCTTTAGTCTCCACTTCATAAGATAAAATGCTCGAACGATATCTGCCAGTAATTATCCAATTAAATTACTAGACTGACGGACCAGTAAAGAGTTCAACGTTTTAATTAAACAAAACCACACATAAATATTAAAACGAAATGGTCTAAAAAAGTTAATTTCAGTACATAGTTGAACTTGTTTTGCATAAACTGTCAAACTGTTCATTTTTTTTTTAAATCGGATGATTATGTCGGAATTTTAAAATGGCCATGATGAAATTCATTAAAAATAAGTTTAATTTGAACTATTTAAACATAACTGTGGCAACACACATTTTTCATTCTTCACGTCTTTTGAGGGATTAATGACATACGAACTGACATTTAAAAATTAAACTATTGTCTAAAATTTAAAAAGTAAGCAATACTTTGTATTTAGTTATTTCTACCAAGTGAACGCGAAAGAGTAAATGTCATTCGATAATTGGGTAGCTTCGGAATTCGGACATGTTATGAATTTGGTTCGTTAAGGAATACTTTAACTAAAATTTATTATAGGTCGCTGAGTGATCGGTTGACCTTTCTCAAATGGAAAGACGGATAAGAATGGTTTTTTCTACAATTTAACGTATGATTACAACAAAACGTCTTGGAGTCATATTCAAGCAATATGTAAATTTGTAAAACTATGTACAATCATATAAGTAGGTTAGTTACTGTTACAGCATTTTGTATCTCCATTGCTGTGCTACAATGTAAGTTATCATAATAAATTTTAAATAAAGCAGCGTTGAATTTGAAATCCATTTTTTAGCATTAACCTTACTTAATTTTCTTGTCTGTGACTCAGAATTAGACAAAGCTGTTGCATAAATATTTAGCTGGAACTTTTACGGAGTTAGTTGCAAGAATTGTTTGTAAGCATTATTGTTAAAGAGTTATCTTTGAAATAAAGACAAAATTCACTCCTACAGGAAAACTGGATAGACTATATATGAATTTTTCAAACTAAAACCATTGAAAAAGAACGGATTCCTCGAACGAGTTAATGTCATTACACTCGTAATTCGTTTAACTTTAAATTCAACAATACAAAGTCAGATAAATAATGACCGGTCAAGCGTGATTCTTACACATGGAAACAATACTCCGTATTTATTTCAGATAAAAAGGTAGGTTCAATTATAATTAACAATTATAATTGATATGAAGATCAGTACAATTATATCGTATAAAATGAAACCTACATTTTGCATCGTATTTTAAATTTAATTCACACAGTACACAGTACAGACTATGTATGCTCTGGATGTGCGACAAAAGAACAAATAAATCTCTTTGTTCGTAATAAAGTAGAGCCAATGAATAGAGTTATAGTTTTTAAGAACAGTGATCACAGATTTTCAAGAATATCACAGAATATCAAAGTAATGCTAAGCTAATTACGATAAGGTGCTCCTGTAGCTAAAAAGTGTAAGTAAGGAACTCTGTAACTGAAGCCAGTTTTGATGGACGCTGAATCAGATTTCTCGGAAGCAGCGGCATCTTTGTCCAATAAAACTGATTCGAGTGAAACTGGCAGCCATCTAAATAGATCGTAATATGAAGTATGAATTAGTAGATATGTATGTATGTATGTACCCGGGTCCTCTAGCCGGTCATCTGGTCGAGTGGTGAGTACCCCTGACTTGTTAGCTAGAGGTACCGGGTTTGAATTTCAGTAGCGGCAGATATTTATATGATCGAATATTTGTACGCGAGTCATGTATGTTTATATTTTTATTTAGTATATTACTGTTATTTATATACTGTGCTTAATTTGGGCTATATAATAGGTGTAGTTTGAGATATATTATTTCTCATTGCATCATATGTTCAATCTTTCTTTTGGTCAATGGATTTAAAATTATTTTTCTTCCAATTATTTAAGACATTCGGCTATTACCTACTTCCTCGACAATATTCATCATCTATATATAGACTATAGTAAATATATCTCTCTTTTAAATGGATAGACTCAGATAAATAGATAGTCATCTCATTTTTACAATTAAAACGACATATTACATTATTAATTTATTGCTAGTTCACAAGGCAAGATATCACAGTAATTTCGTAGTATAAAAGCAGTGATTCTGCGAATAAATCAGTTTTTTGCTGTTGGCTGCAGATGGCCTTTAAAGCGTTACCGGGGTTTTAAGGCGGCGAGGACCTTGGTGAGTCCTCAAGCTTTAGGAGGGCGATTCACCTATAGAGGATTTCAAATAGACAGGCATCACTTTTAGGGGAGGTGTCCGCTGTCTCTTAAGACTCCAGGGTCCTCAAGCTATATGGGAGCGGCAAGCCTGAGGGTGCTTCTAGATGCTCGGACCTCAGCTCAGGCAAGTCATGGTACGTAACTATACCTGGTATAGCACGACGGGTGTCGCCTGGGTCTTCCACACTTGTTCGATGATTGCACGGTATTATAAGTGTTCCTAGTGCTTGATGTGTGTGAGTGTAGGAGTGCGTTAGCGTTCGTGATCGTATTTTTAATTAATCGGTGGTCACTGGGGCTGTCGTGAAAAGTGACTGATGTCAGCCAAACATAAAAGATATATTTTTTAATACAAAAGAGAATTAAATCTGGGAGTTAGTACTTAATAAATAAATTGATTAAGATATAATAAAAAGTATTAAATTAAGTCATATTACAGTATATCAATTCATGTTGCACCAATTACTGCTCCTACAGGTAAGTCAACATCAATTAAAGTTACAGTTAAGCTATCAATTCTCAAAGTGAATAGTAAACTGAACTTTAAGTAAATGGCTATAAAATTTAATGACTCTTTTGTGATTAAATTGTGTACCTTTAAATTGATATACAGTTTCAAGTGGTATAAAGTGATTAAAAAGATAATTAAGTTTATTTACTAAATCATCCATCATGAGCTTTGCATTTGAGTCAGCGACTGTTTATTGTTTCTGCTAATAGTTAGTCAAGTTAGCTAAAATATAAAGTAATATTCGTTCAATAACATTCAAAGGGTGAAATTGAAATCGGCTATTATATATATATATAGAAATTATCATGGCATCTTAATCTTTATCTTCTAAATATTAGAAGACTATGCTGCCTCTCTCTTATGCTGATCTTTAATATTCTGTTTAAAATGATTTCTTTTAGATTTTAGGGTTAAGTGTCTAATGACAAGGTACTAAGAACATCTATCCATAAGCTACGCCACAATGTTTTCAACGCATTCTAGAAGTAGTAGTTTTTCAGAAATTTAGAAATTACGATTTTTTTTAAGAAGTTAGGTAGGTAATGAGTAGGTCATAAAACTATTTCTCACACTTTATTCTATTATCTAGCTCAAAGTTTGCATAATTAAGAGCTTGCCTTATGGATACTAGATAACGGAGACATGTATATAGTAATATGTATGTAAATAACAGAGATATGGTAATTAAACATTCATGGCTCGTAAACCAATATTCATACTCATTATATAAATATCTGCCCCTACTAGGATTCGAATTCGGGACCTGAAGTTAATGAATGAATGTCGTATCAACGTGCAACAAGTTCACGGTCAGAATGAATAGATATTTCCTGTTCAAAGATTTAAAAACACTAAATTAGGAACCTTACCAATCTTATTCTTTACACTTTCGGGTGTGAATGTAGTGATTGTATGAACTGCTCACATAAATACGAAATACAAGGCCGACCTAGCCAGCGGTCCTTGGAAGGCTGACAGTTAGTATGTGCGCCTGCGCAGACAATGATAGTAATTACATAATGATAAGCCATTTAAACGCCGCCCGAGGAGTGTGCCGAGTTTAATACTGAAGTACGATCAGCAGAGATACACCCTAAAATATTTTAGGTTTACGCTTGTTTTGTTTAGTTGTATTTTTTCATTGCAAAACTCTGAAGTCTATGCAGTACTTACAAAAATAATATTATGATCAATATATTTTCTTTTTATATTCAGATTTGTTGGAAAATATAAGTGCCTTCCAAATAAACATTTCTTTTTGTTCAAATTATATATATGAGATTTACCTTAGTAGGTAAAGGTTCAGTCCCGTCTTTATTGCAAAAAAATATCAATAATTTTTTATTTTTTTGTGTAAACCTTTTTAGAACTAGATGTCTCAGTTTCATCAACTTATTAGGGGTACACCTATAGTAGTAGGATACTACAATTTTATTGAAGATTCTCTTCAAGATAATCATTACGAAGACCGATTTGACGACTACCGGGTCGAGTGTTTAGTACCCCTGAGTACTTCGCCAGCAGTCCCGGGTTTAAATCCCAGAAAGGGCAGATATTTATATGATGAGTGCGAATATTTGTTCAGTAGTCACATGGATGTTTATTTATTTAGTGTTATATATACATATTACTATCCATGTTTCTCCGTTATCTAATATCAATAACACCGGTTCTTAACGATGCTTTATTTGGATTAGATAATAGGTGTGAGTGTAAGATATATATTATATTATAAATATCCATCATAGTTGCTCCATCGACCTCTTAACCCGAAGACAGGGTAATTACCCACATCAGTCATTAAAATAGGTTAAACTAAACTGTTCAATTGCCATTTTTTAAAGATTTATTAAATAGATCCCACATAATCATACAATCTTTTTAAAAGATTTATTAAATAGATCCCACATAATCATACAATCATTTCTCCTAATAACCTCAACAATGTAATACCTATTCCACTAATTCGTCCGTTGCAATCATAAACAATTGTACCTATTACAATTTCCACAAAATATTAACGCTTAGAAAATTTTTCAAACGTAATAGCTTAAGTTTCGAAAAAACATTTGGATAATTGTGTATAATTGACATGATTACATCGATTTTCGAGATATATAATAAAACATAATTTCTCTGCTAGCCGTACTCGTGTATTTTTCGTGGAACAAATTCCAAAACATTTGTTTAATGTGGTATAATAAGAACCAATTATGAAAAAGTTATACCTATGTCTGTGAAACCAAAATATTGTGCATGTTTTCAACTGAATAATATAATACTTTACGTATTGTCCATGTTTTAAAGAGATATTCTAAAGAGGTTTGATCAAAATAATGACTGTTTTGTTGTAGCGTGTAACTCACCTCCTCAAATTACATTGGACATAATTAGTATTAAGGTTTTAGTAATATAAACCTTAGACGAGACTACACTTGGCTTTTGATTACTTCCCTCGAGTCCCATCATTGCATGGCAACCCTGCTAGCGCTACTTATGACTCATCATATAAATATCTGGACTTACCGTGGGTTTGAAACCCAGGACCTCTGGCTTAGTAGACGGGAACACTGAATGATGGCAGTTTCATATTTATGAAAGATGTCAGTAGAACGCAGACACAGTGACGTATTATAAACGCAGTGACTTGCATAAGAACCTCTACGCAAATAAATAGCAATGCCAGATCATGGTATGCTTGCTATTTACTTAAACAAGAGCACACAAGTAATGTTTTGTAGATCTCTTCACTGATTTTTTGGCGGGCTCTTATAAGACGGGGGCGTTACAAGAATTGTAGTCCTTACGTTTTAATTTTCACCGACAAAAGTCGTTGACTGCCATGCGCGGATGTCCTTGTGACTTCAGTGGGCTAAATATTTTGTGAAAGTATTATAATTTTAAAATATTTTTTTTATTATCAACAGGTCTAGTATCTCTTGGGCTTTATCTTCCCCAATGGTAACTTACGATAAAACTAAAAATTGAAGCGAGCTTTATAAATATTTTTTTTATAATGATGGAACAAGCTTTCTTTACTGTCTGAACGCAACAATGTTGGCAGCAGACTTCAGTAAGCCAGGTTAATTTAGAAAAATCCCACCAACCAAACTAAGCCATAATTTCCGCTCTACTGGGAGTAAAAAAATACGGTATAGTACAAAAACTTGGTATTTTAAAGCCAAACGCGTCGCTTTCTTGAAAAAAATTCTAAGCAACTGATTAAGGCCAGTTCGTTTGTTGTAATACCCGTCAACTTTATATCCAGTAAGCTATAATTATAGAGTACTTAGCCAAAAAAAATATAGAAAAGCATAAACGTTACGATTTCATCATTATTTTTAACGGCTAACATAAAGAAACTTGGACGACGCGAAAAATTAGCAAAACATCTTTTAAAGGTACCTTTGACATTTAAAAAGTCATGCACCTGCACATAATCAGTTGGATTAAGAATTATTCGTTGTAGGATCGCGTGTGGTCCGCTTTATGCGCAATGACAATTGTCAATGCGGCCGTGGCGCGCTTTAATGACCAAAATAATGTACAATAATAAATATTTGTATAATTAATTTGGAAACTTATTTTCTTAAATACTGTACTTAAAAGATATTTATTATATGCATGAAATTTTTAAATTAGCACAACGGAAAAAGTTATTAGTAATCGATTTTCAAGTTACGAATAGTAACCGCTTTTATTACTGGTCATTAAAATTTCAATATATTTTTTAAAGTTCGAATTTCAAAACGAGAGACAAAGGTTTATAGCGCTACCATTTTGAGTACCCAGCTTATTATGCTTACTTATGGTCGCTAAGAACATTAACTATGTGTTAAGAAGTTTGAAAACAATAGCACTTATGCGGTTATAATAAGATATAATTTACGATAACGTTGTAAAAGCTGACCTGCTCGTACTTAGCTTGCTTGTAGGCAACTAGGCAACATTTTATTCATAATTATTGAGTTTTAACGGCAATTAAACAAAGCGTAAAAGTTTTCCGCCAATGTACTGTGACCTTTCATAACTAGAACTCCTTTACAAATTCACAAGAGCAAAATATACCACGGAGGTCTATTTAACTGGTCATTTAAGGAGGTTAATTTTTATTGTATGAAGATTATCTTATCTATTGAGGAACTGCAGTTTTTAATCGATAATGTTGCGTTCGATTACTCTTGGTGTTCAAACCTAAATTAGCCAATAGCTATGCAGTCTATTCAAAGCTAGTGGAACGAAGCGAACATTTAAAACTGTATTCGTTAATTTATAACCGAATACTTTCGTTTAACACTGACATATTTCATTCCCCTCTTACTTATTTAATAGCTCAACAATAGTTCGTATTTTTTCATTTCTAGAGACTTCAATATTGGTATAAAATAGTTTTGTAAAAAGTGAATAAAAACTATTAGATGGCAACGCAGAATAATACTCAAAAGGTAATTTAACGAGAAACACAGTCAGAAAAACTAAGAGATAATATATTCAAAACTTTGGAGAGCAACGAAAAAATAAAATACGCCACACTTGGATCGAGAATATAAGTAAGTTTAATGATAGTCAAAGTCAAAATATCTTTATTTAAATAGACTCATTTACTAAGTTCTTTTAAATCGACATAACAGGGAATATGTATCAGAAAAAATAAACGAATATAATAAAAGGTAATAGTGATAACTTTAATAGAATTGGTGTATATACTAATCATAGCACAAAACACACAATTTTAGTCCAAAACTTTAGAAAACTTACTATGTTATTTACCTTTAAGTGACACAAATAATATTCTGCAAATTATCAAATCTTTAAACAGATTAAGACCTTACATAATCGTTTTCCCGCAGTACTATCTCGATCTCTTTGAGATAACAATAAAAATTTAAAACAAGAATAAATATCCGGAAATAACCTGTTTGACAGCAACCGAACCGAAAAACGAACTATTACAGTCTAAAGCTCGTGGGAGACACAATTATTTTCCAATTTTAATCGAAAATCTTATGGGAGCCTTTCACTTCCTCAAAAGCATTTATATGTCAATCTATTTCTTCTATACCCATGGAACTCTGTCTCCTTGGACACTGTCATGCAATATTCAACTAAACATGAAACAATATAAAGTTAGTTTTGCTTTAATGTTAACATTCGAACTTAAACAATTTCATATCATATGATTAATGTACGCTAGATTATTCTGTACTAAGGGGCAATGCTCACAAACGCTTCGAATTTCATCTCTATTTCCATAAGAACACGGTTAGATGTACTTTTTGCTCATAAAAAAATTTAAGGTGGAAATTAGAAAGCACTTGAAATTGATAAAATAACATTAGATTGCAATAATGATGTTTATTATAGCGGTTTGGTAATGAAACTGCGATTTAATGTTTTTCAATCGGAGATGATCTGTCACTGTCAAGGGTTTTTGTCTGTACAAATTTCTATTGCTTTATTGGTAAATGTAATTGTACAGCAGTTTCTTTACCTACTTATAGTTTTTCTAATAAGATCGTTTGATTGTAATGCTATAATAATTGTAGTACTTACACTATTAGAAAAATCAGTAAAAAAAAGCTTGCTTTTTTATCTTAATTTAAAAATGTTATTACACATAAATCCTCGAAACATTTTTACAATATTGTTTCAATTATTCCTCGGCAATTTAACATAAAATATAATTATGTATTGCAAAACACCCATTATGTACCTATATATAATTAGTGGAGACTCTAGTTATCTGTGAAGATAACTATATTACTACCCTATATTCGTCTTGCTGCTGGTAACGTCAAATTTACATTCATAATACTATAAATATTCATATAACTTACGTCAATTTAATGTTAAATAAACAGTCACAAGTTCTAATCAACTGTTTTAAATGCCATAACGGCTCAGACAGAGGGGTTGCATAAAAACTGCGCCTGCGCATCTCCCGCCATTTCGCTACCGGACGTAAATAAGACTCGGCGTACAGTGAAGGAAGAAATGGTCGCTAATTAAAAGTATCGATGAGATTTCTATATTTAATAGGTTACTGTCATGCCAAACTATTACAGTTATATGTGTTTCCGCAGAGGGTTCCAACTTTTCTTTCAATAATATTGTTCAATGATAATAAGTAATCATATGGCGTAAGAACTTCAAATTCAGAGAACATTTGCATGACCAAAATCGTAAGTTATCATTATTTCCTTATATAAAATTGTGTATAGCGCTAATAGTATCAAATGAAAAACTTTTATCTGAATTTTTTAAATTATCAATTTACTGTCGGTTATGGATTACATAACTTTAATTTGATATATTGTTCCGGTTTAGTAAGCATTTGTTGACTTCGTTGGCTTCTTACTATAAAGTGACACGTATGCTCGATTGCTGGAGAATCATTTAAAGAAGAGCTAATTCAGAAGAATACTATTAAAATATACAAATTATAATAAAATGCAAAATTATTGAATTTTTCATATCAGTGTTTGAAAATTGATTATTAAATAAACATGTCTATTAGTAGACTTATTGAAGGAAATACAATCATTTAATTGAATAACTCCTAAATAAATTGTTGGACAAGATTAATCTTCTACAAATATATTTCTGATAAAGGTTATTTTTTGGTGCAAATTTAAAATACATTTATGAAGTGATTACACTTTCAAACTCAGTGTGAGACGCGCCCGTCGGCCAAGCGTGACGCACCCAGTCCATACCTACGGTGAAAATTGCAGTAAATTAATTCATTTATACAACTGTTAGATATGGAGTGCGCGGTCCAGTGAGCGGTGGCCTTTACCCGTTCTGAATAAAATTGTTTGTTGCATTCGTCTGTTGTTAATTTTTATCACTCACTTACAATTGAAATAGGTGCTACTTTCTAGTATGTTATTAGTTAAGAAATCGTTAATACATGGAAAGAACAAAGGAGTTTTACGAAGAAAGATTTAGTGGTAATTTTACATGCTGAAGCGTATCAAATATATCTTGATTAGCAAGGCACCAAAGTTATCAAAAGAATTAATTAAAAAGCTAGTGAACTTGCAGGTAATCATTCTTACAAGGACGTGGAAATGATTTTATTTTAATTTTTATCTTGGTAATATTTTTAATTTCGCTCGCGAACTTTTTACTGTTTTTTTTCTATATTCTGTGATTTCAGATATCCTAAACCATAAATAATATTTAGTTAATATTGCTAAAGTCAAATCTTTTACTTAATTACTGTTTCGTGGTTCCTAGGAGTCTATTGGAGTTCATGAGATTAATTGATAGTTTATTTATCTTTGACGTTTGTTAGAATCTATGTATGATACGTATATGCATGATATCAATAACAGTAATGATATTTTTTAAATAATAATTGTGTAAAAAGAACTAATGGATTATGAACTTAAGTATCGTCAACGATGATCCTATGAGTCTATTCGAAATAAATAGACAGATAAAAATGAATCTATTAGCCTTTATCATATAGGGACAAAGGTTTTAATCTTAAATAAAAAAGGAATCAAGAGAAAGCAATTTCAATTAGCACTGGCGATCTTACTAACCGCAGCAATATAGTTGTTTCTTTCTGTAACGACAAAGACGCTCTGCCAGTTAAAAGTACGCCAGTTATAAGCATAATTTATGAGATATTTTTTTTATATAAATAAGTCCATATGCTCGTATAACTAGTGCAGTATACGTCATACGACCCTAGCCACCTTCACCTTGCTGGCCCAGGCGGCTATTAACGTTTTTGAAGGAACCCGTGTATATGTAGATGAGGTATGGTTACCATAAGACAGTCTAGAAAATATTGTAAATCGCTTCAAAGTTTTAAAAGAAATTCTAAAGATTACATAGAGTTTATTTAAAGTGACTTGTAGAGTCATCAAAGAGTTGTTCGTACCCCCTTTATGTAACACCATTTTATTTATTAATTAGCATATTGAGCGTAACGGTAATAGCAATTATTTCAGCTCATTAAACACTATTAGATCAACTCAGAGCTAATAAAAACAAATAGATATTTTTTTAAATTCAACCACCGTAATATATTAGACATTACAAGTGTAGATTTTATTAGAAAGCAAATAAAGTTTCCATTGGATAACAGATCTAGGTAGTGTGAAAAAGATTGTCTTAATATATCGTGTAATCTTCACAATAATAGCAGATAACTTTTACATCGTATTTATTAATCATACTTGGATTCATATCACTTTAATATTGTTTCAGTAACTATTTGCGGAGCCAACTTAGAAGAGTTGGCAAGTAGTGATGGGATCCATCGAGTAGACACACAAGTATTAAATTTGATTAAAATTCAAAATTATAATTTTCTTATGATAACCATTTTTACCAACCATTTCCTATATATAACCGTAACTAAGTATTTATGCAGTCATATTGTACGTATGTGTACAAAGAACTACCAATTAAAAACTTAGAATATTTTTTTAAATTAACATATGACACCTCCAAGTAAAGCAGACATAATACCTCCATTGTGTTCTGTACTGATTGCTTTTTCTAGAAGTTTTAATAGGAATTATTATCTACGGTTCTTATAAAATGAGTTTTACAGCAATAAATACTCATTAACTGTAGAAGCAGTGTGAATCTTAACATGTTTTTTAGTTTCTTTATTGAGATCGATTTTAACTGTTACAATAATTGTCATGGAAGGTAATTTAATTGTGATACTATTGTTAAATGAAATTTAGGTATTCTATATTCAAAATGAATATTTACTGAAGTATTGTTATTATTTAGTTATTAGTATTTATATACAGAGCCTCTACATGCCGGAAAAGTATCTTAAATATTGTAGATAGACAATTTCACCGAAAGGTGAATTCATTTTGATTTTAAAAACAATTTAACTTCATCAAAGATTTCGCAATTCTACTTATAATTATCAATCCATAAGGTTTTGTTTTTAATATAAAATCTTAAATGTAAAAATGAATTTATGTTCGTTAGTCTCCCTTAAACTCAACGAACGGCTTAACCTATTTAAATATTTTTTATTGTAATTTATTCGGTTTCATTCAGGGATTGTTTAAAAATTACTAGGAAAACCAAAAAAATAGCTTATAAATGTATAACTATAAACTTTAGGTTTCTTTTAATAGATGGCGTTAGTGGTAGTTTATGGGTGATACAAAGTTCACCGGGTCAACTAGTGTTAAATAAAAGGAATAAAATTTACTTCTGTAAATTTTTATACTGTTTTTTGTAAATCTAAATATTTTTCATAACCCAATAAAAAATCTAACCTACCCTAGGTTAGTAGGCTAGGTCAGCGGGAAAAGAAGGAATGTTTCACTAAGATAGTCCCTTGTTCTTGAAATATTATGATGCTGTAGAATGAGATTTAATCTTACTGCATCGACAAGATTATTGATCTCGTGCCTTACAAGTGTTTCTAAATAAATGTTCGTGGTCAGATGTCCTTCAGAAAACTTAGTACAGTTTTCTGAAGCCCGGTTTTTTACAATACAACATCAACTGCGCAAAAATCAAAACAAAAATCGCACCTGATAAAATCAGTCAGAAGCAAAGTCTCAAAGAAAAAGCCAAGTACTAATTTTCCTGAAATTATAAATGTAAAATTTATAGTTTTCCCCATACTTAATATGCTTTTTGATCGGTATCGTAAAATTAAGGGTGTTTTTATACTATTTAAATTTCAAAGTTTAAAGTTTGCTCTTCTTGAATTGGCTGATGTACAATAAATATATATTCTATTGTATTCTATTCTATTCTATTTGGTGGGTTCGTGCCACGGTCCAGACAGGCGATTATTCAAAATCTTTGATTGCAGTTTAAATCCAAATAAACTCTTCTTTTAGTGTAATAATCTATTTAAAATATTTAAGATACATTCCCTCCATAAAGGGACACTCATTACCTAATATACATTAGGTAATTAAAAAGTACAGACAGCATAAGCTTTGAAACAGTTAACGTATTAAATAACTGCAATGATACTAGTAATGGGCATCAATAAATCATGGCAATCATCAAGTTGGTTGTTTATTTGGTTATTTAGTATATTTCTGATATTTATAATACTGTTTACTATATATAATCTATATTATCTGAGAAATATCATATTATAGAATATATCTTTATTGTACATCAGCCAACTTAACTAATTTTGTACAAAGGGCGACCTTATCGCTAAAAGCGATCTCTTCCAGGTAACCTTAAGATGGACAGGATTCAAGATAAAGTACTTGAGGGAAGTTGGCGACGTATAAAATGATAACACTTATTACAAACAACTTATTACTTATTATTATCTCTTTATATCATTTGAACCTACTATTTATAGTATCTATACATAATGACTTTTACCCTTATATATGTTAAGATATCATAAAATTAAAATTCCTCAGCATACCTAAGTTTCTATACCACTTCATTCCTTCATGAAAGAAATAGTTATAGATGTTAAAATGGGTATTATGAAAAAGTGTGTTCGATTCAAATGAAGTCATTATTTCAACTGCAATCATTAGTGTAGTCCTATTTAAAACATTGACAATGCATTGTCAAACACCTGACTGTGGGTAAATCATTATAGTAAATATACGACTGACACACACCTGGCTTATAGCTTAATCTAAAGTAGAGATGTTATAAATTTCTAGTAGCGTAATTCAAATGTTCTTCACTTCTGAGTAAAGTTGAAAATAGCTGCTCAAAACAATGTGTAAGTGTTATAAATTAATAGGTTTTATTCATTGAATACAAGGCTTTAATGGTCAGAACAAGCATTAAAATAGACGACTGATATAACGATGTCACGCAGAATATCTTTTTAATAAATGTAGGTAAAGAAAATGATAAACACTTCCGCTAAATATGTTAGTAATCATTTTCTGTTTGTGTCCGAAATGAAAATATAAATAATAAACGTTAGTTTTAATTCGAATTGTGTCTTTTTTTGGCAAGTTGAAATGAAAACACATCCTAACAATACATTCGTATGAGACATAATATATATTATATGCATACATAAGACAAACAAATGGGGAGTTTAAGCCGGTTGTATAGCTTACACTCCTTGATGATTACCATGCTGAGTTAATGCGGATTGATGGTAAAAAAGTTTATTACCAGGTCCAATGGCTTAACCTGCCTTCCGAAGTAGGTAAGTAGTCCAAGATATGAAGATAACCAATTTTGATTGACTCATCAAAGAGCAACCATGGCGTAAGTTGCTTTGACCAGAGCGTTCCAACCACTTATTAAAAGAAACAGTTTAAAATTTAACCTTTAAAAAAATGCATGCTTTAAAAGCATCCTTACTGCGTGCTTTTGCTTTAAATGCATGCTTTACTCTGTCCCATTTCCGATTTCAAGGAAATCACTTGACATTGAGGATGCACAGGACCTAGCCCTGTAATTACAATGACTACCTTACCCTTCATAGCGAAACACAGTGAACTAGTTCACACGCAACATAAAAAGGCTCCAAGACTCCGGCCTCGATAAAATTGTAAACTTTATAGATACTTACTTACTTACTTTTAAGATTAGAGGTTTTATTCCAAACACATTCTCTGTTATGTCCTGTACGTCTGTGTCCTTTAACTATAACAAGTGTTTACGTAAACTGTTCTCTTGATTACAATTTAAGTGTAATAGGTTTTATCGAGTCGGCTTACCTTTGAACTAATTAGAACTATCAAGATGGCGATCACGTCTGAGAGGTGACCGCCCGTTGCAAAACGTTAGTGTTGTACACTGGACGAGTAGTCGTTCTAGCGGCCTGGAATGGCTAGATAATTATATTTTTGTTTTTTTATATTTAATTTAATTATTTTTTCTTTTTTCTCCTCAAGTGTTTCTTTTATAAAATAAGGCCTGTACCCAGCTGGGACGTATATGAATGTAGATGATGATGATATATTTTGGTATAATTTCTATATTTTTACACTAGAGATTTTATTATTTCTTTTTAAACTAAATTTGATCATGTTGGTAATTATACATGATACTTTATACTTATACTGTTATTTTTATTACTTACTTACTGTTATATGAATGCATTGAATAGTTTTTTGACCTTATCCTTCCCTCTCCTTACCTGCTGAGGAGCATGCGAGCCACATTCACGCATTCTACTTCTACTTTACGCACCAAGAGATTTGTTTCTCTTGCCATGGCTCCAGCCAGAGCGAAAAATTCCTTGCCAGCACACGTATTTCCTTTATCATAGAACTAGGGTTAGTTCTTTCAAACAAGGCGCTAAAAGGCACTTTTACGGACGACTAGGTGCAGGTGACTAGCGTAGACATAATACCCTAGCCACTTACATTTTTGTCGGTTTTGCTGCATATGGACTCTTCTTATCTTCGCATATGGACTTCTCCTACTGCTTACCATCAGACGGTGTCAAGTCATTTGCTGTACGTTTTGTAAAAAAAAACACAACCTAATGGTAAGTAACAAGAGATGATGCAAATGTAGTGCATCGTATGACATATTGACCCTGATCATGTTATTAGAAGGAGCGAATACGTGTACCGGTAAAAAATTCTGTTTGTTTAAAAAAACACAAAAAAAATAATTAAAAATCCTAAAAGTCCCCAGTAGACGTTATTTTTACAGGTTTTCGATCGATCAATTACTCATTTTCAACCTGAATTTCTATACCATTTGAATATTTATTATATTTCTTTAGACAGATATCCTAATGAGAAACGTAAGTGTATCTCCTAATAGCCAGTTCACTGGACAACACAAACGCGCACGCGCAGCCATCTGCCTCATATGAAACCGCCACGGTCAGTTTAAAAATCTTTAATGCTTCCATTTTTCGTTAAAAATGCAACACTTGAGTTTAATTACAGTAAACGGTGGTCCGATAGCAACGATTATTATGAGCAGTTGTGCGCAGTGTAATGTGTGTGTGCATATAAACTTGTGTTGCCTTGAAAGAAATGTGTGCTTGCTTTATACGAACTCGCTGAACTTTTTTGCTGACTGTACAGTCAAGTGAATGTTAATCAGAATTTCAAACCACAAATTTTTGAGATTTTTTTTTTATTATATTTTTGTTTCAAAGTGTATCAGCCCTGAAATCATAATATGTATATCTTTTTCTTATGACACATCTTTTTGGCTTGTCGAAATATATACTGTATATCTCTACTCTAGGAATTTCATTCCTTATTTTTAGTACAAATAAAGTTATGTCTATTTTCAATCAAGTTTCGACGCTGTCCATCTGAAATCACTGTATCTACCTCATTTACACGCAAAATAAGGTATGTTGTTTCGTATTCCCTCTTTCATATAATCTCTTTCAATTCCCTCTTTCATATAATCTTGACCTCTTTTAAACAGACGTAAGAAAGCACATGTATTTAGGCAAGGTGGATGTGGCTATGTCTAGTCGGATGCTGCAGTAGCTATCTTCACATATAAACTGCTTTCAGTACTTACGGCGGTGTGGAGTCATTTGCACCAAATTCTATTTTTATACAAAAGTACACTAATAAAAAATAAAAATTGATTATATTTAAGCTCGTACTGAGAAAACTTCCAAATATAGTTAGGAATAAATTGCCATATTAACACTTAAACATTAAATCTTAAAACTTCTTTCTGATGGTGGTAGGCCTAAGTCCACCTGGGTAGCTACCACCATCTCACCTAGGTTAATCATACCAAGTCAACCTTACCACTATAACAATAATGTTAACATCATTATCGTGTACTGTTTGTTGGAGGAAAGATAGCCAGTTCCTCTGTGGTCTAAGAATCTGACGTAGTTCGCTTCTATCTTCAGTCTTATCTTCTCTTATCATTATGTGAGATGAATGCCAAGAGTTATCCGTTAAAAATAAAATAAAAATAGCTTCAATTTTGTGATCCCCAAAGCACTTAGGTTAACTTAAAATCTAGTTATGTAAGTTGCAATTTGAATAAGTTATAATAAAAATTAGAATTAGCGTGACAATAATAAACCATTGGAGATTGATAATTGAATCCAAATACAATTTTTATACTTAGACTAGCAGATTAGCATACGGACCGATAACAGGCTCGTTATAATAGCTTAATGACCAGCAATTTGCGAGAAATCTATAGGTTCTTGAGGCTTTAAGCCTATAACGATAGTACACCGCGTGTATTGCTTGAAAGAGCTGTTAATTCTTTTGTTGCTTCTCAATTTCAACGACGAAGGCTGGGCGAGGGTTTAGTGTACTATTTAATCAGTTTTTAGGGTTCCGTATCTGTAAGGTCCAAACGTTTTGTATCACTGACGAGTCCATATGTTACACAAGTTTTACAGCGAAATCTTTAAAATCTTCAAGTTTGTATTTCCATTTTATTCAGTTAAAGCCGTACAAATTATCAAAAATTGTTTTCAATATTTTTGAGGGGGATCCCAAAAACCTAAGGCAGGGCGTAAAAAAAATCCAAATGGAATGTAATTTAGAACTCATGGAGAAGATATTTATTTTCTTGTAAAAATGTTGGAAAACATATGTATCGTAAACCTATATACCAAAGTCAGCTCTTTTTTTAATTTTGTTCCAAAAAATACTTCCTATACTAATTTTTTTAAAATAAATTTATAAACGTCAGTGAATAAAAATTCGTGTTTCTCACACAAACATCTATCCCGGCTGGGACTTAAACCTAGGACCACTGGTTGAATAGCCTTCAGTAAGAAGCACATCTGATGTAGTCTGTTCATGAAATAATACATATATAGTTTCGATAATTATAATCTGATCGCTTGACCATCATCTGGTCGAGTGGTCAGTACCCTTGTCTACTTAGTCATACGTCTCAGGTTCGAATAGCCGGTACGAGCTGATATTTGTATGATAAGTACGAATATTTGCGCATACACACACACACACACACACACACACATGTATACACTTAGTAATCCATACTTCACAGGCTCACTCTTACACTTACTATTTTTATTTTATGTTTTCTCATAAGTTGTTTATAAATTGTGCAAACTTTGATGCTGGGACTCTGTATTCTTTTTACTGGAGGTGGGCGTTAATGTCTGCGACACAGTTTTATTTTAAACTAATGTAGCCATTTTCGTTTACTTTTTTATGTATGCCTATTTTTGTTCCAATAAATAAAAAATAAATAAATTTATATCATAATTCATCCATGTTCGTATTGTTACAACCTTACTCACTATGGCCTGACAGCAGCGTCAGCGTATTAATAACTATAAGTACTTTTCCATTATTCTAATTTGCAATCTTTCATTTTTGTCTTTACAATTTTAATTCTATTATTCAATCAGTTAGATTCTGGACATCGCATTATCGCATCGCGAAAGCGGTTAAATCTCGCTCCGAGTAAATCGGGAAGTCAGTTAGTGTGCGTGTAAAAGTTTTGTGTTGGCCTTCTAGCCAAATAAAAATTAGTGTGAGCAGAAGGTTGTTTTTTTTTAAAAAGACAACCACCGCAGGTCTCCCAACAAATTGGTGTCAGAAGTGGGATCTCGTAAGAGGTGTCCGTAGATACCCAGAGATCTGAATCCCGGAGTTCCTGTCTTGATCGACGTTAAGCCTTGCCCTAAGGACAAGCCCGCATCAGCTGCACTACACACAAGATCGACGGTCAGTCTCCGCTCTCTAGCGTGAGCCCGCATCTACGCCACACTACTGATCAACCATCTCCCCGTTGGTCGACGGTCAGCCTCCGCTCTTAGCGTGAGCCCGCACCATCACATAGGTCTAACTCGCCACCACCTCAGACCAGCTACTTCTCGTCCCCGTCGCTGCATCGCTGTTTCCTGCATCCCGCCACGTGGAAGTACCACGTGCTGCCACGTGCTCGCTCCAAATCCACTTACCAATCGAGCACGCCTTCTACATCGTGAACCAAGAAAATGTTTGTGAATGTTATCCTCTTTCTGTGAGTAATTAATATCCAAATTTGTGCAGTGACCTTCTAAATCTCAATCGTATTTAAATAATTTCTAAAAGTGTTATTTCTTATTCTAATATTAATTAAAGTTTATTCTATATCTATTACAAATTTGTTAAATAACTATAATAATTATACTTATTAATTTGTCTAATTTTCTGTCTAACATAACATAATACTACTTAATTTAATTCAACAATGTCTCTTAAATCTGAAAACATGTCTGAAAAAATAACCTTGTCCGTGCTTACTAAATTCATTAAGCCTTATAATGGTGACCGGGAATTGCTGCCCGCGTTTATCACAAATTGCGAAAATGCCATGTCCTTAGCAACAACAGATCAACGAAATGTTCTCTGTAAATTTATTATCTCACAACTGGAAGGCAAAGCCCAGGTTGTATGTAGCTTAAAAACTTTTTCTGATTGGGATGAAATTAAAACATTTCTCAGAAGTACATTTGGTGAGAAAAAGCACGCGACACATTTACTAGTAGATTTACAAAACTGTCGACAAGGTAATGAAGATGTTACCAAATATTCTCTTAGAATTGAATACATATTAACTAGGATACAATCAGATATTCACTACAGTTGCAAAGATAGTAAAGAACTTATAGGTAGAATAGCAGCCATGGAAGATCTCGCACTGAATACTTTCATGCTAGGTTTAAATCATAATATCTCAACTATTGTTAGGTGTCGAAATCCCTCATCTCTATCCGAGGCGGTACAACACGCCATCGAAGAAGAAAAATTATATAATCTTTCTAAATCTAATTTTCCGAAATTTATAAAACAATGCTCAATATGTAATAAATCAGGGCATAGTTCATTTGAATGCTATCATAAAAATAAGAAACCTAATAATAAATATAACTCGAAATCTCATATTACATTCCACGTAAACCCTAACTCTAATTATTCTAATTCTAGACCTAATAGTAATCAAAATAATAACTATTATCGCATAACTTGTAATTATTGCAAAAACTTGGGTCACACGATTGACCAGTGTCGTAAAAGACAATATAATATGACGCGACGTGAAAATGCTAACTCAACGCAACGTGACCAACCAACACCACGTGCAAGTACCTCTAGCGTGAACAATTGCAATATCGCCGAATCGCAACCTACAAACAATAATTTAAACTAAATAAGATTTTGGCCACGTGTCTGCCAAAATCGAATCACCTTAATGACACGAAATCTTATTCTAAATCTTATAAATCTACATCTCAGTCAAAGATGCTGAGTCCTACTAAATCATGTAATGATAAATTAATTACTAAATCTTATACTAACTCTTATCCTAAATCTAATTCTAATATTTGTTCATCTCAGAATAATCTGAGTCTTATCAATAATAATGCATCTCAGTCAAAGTCGCTGAGTCTTACAAAATCTTTTACTAAATCCAATGCTAATCCTAACAAAGAAATTATTGCTAACTCTACTACATCTCGGGATATGTCTCCGAGTCATTCATCTCAGCATAATCCTACTAATTCGTCAAAGCTGAGTCATTCTACTATTTCTAATAATCATGTCAATCAAAGCAATCAAATACCTATATTTGAAACTAATATAAACTTAACAAAAATATCTCTGCCACATATCTACTTAAATTCACATCATTCCATTAATCCTTTATGCTTACTTATCGACACAGGCGCAAGTATAAGCCTATTAAAACAATCCAGTTTAAATTATATTCCAGAATTATCTCAAGAAATTGTCAAATTAAAAGGAATAAATAGCCTTGAATCTTGTTCCGAAACATTAGGAACTATTCAATTCGATTTTATGCTATCTCAAGAAATTTTTTGTTACAAATTTCATCTCGTCACCAATGACGTAAATTTAGAATATGACGGAATCATAGGTAGTGATTTTCTAGGTCATTTTAAATCAAACATAGACTACGAAACTAAATTATTAAATATTCTAGGTCATTCATTACAATTAAATTATACTCAACCAACTTATGTTATTCCCGCGCGTTCTGAAGCTATTATTGAATGTGCAATATCAAATTACGATTCCCAACATTATAAAAACAACTTTGCACTCGTACTAGATCAAACCATATGCAATGGTGTTTATGTCGCTAATTGCATTGTCTCTATCAAGCCAAATCAAAGAGTTAATATTTCTATTTTAAATACTACTGATACTAATATAGAAGTCAAAGATTATTGCGCAGAGTTGACGCCTCTTGATCACAATGAATTGAACGCTGTATCCTATGCTAATAACAACTCTATTTCAAATTCTATATCAGATCGAGTACAAAAGGTACTGAGTCTAATCCGCTGTTCTCATTTAAACTCTGAGGAGAAGAAATCTCTATTAGATATATGCTCTCAATACACTGATATTTTTCACATGGAAGGTGAACCTTTATCTTACACTAACGCCATAGAACATTCTATTAACTCAGGCAACGCACCTCCTATTCACGTTAAATCGTATCGTTTCCCAGAATGCCACAAAGATGAAGTGGACTCCCAAATACGCAAGATGCTAAATCAAAATATTATCCGACAGTCCGTCTCACCTTGGAGTGCTCCCGTTTGGGTAGTACCTAAGAAAATGGACGCTTCCGGTAAACGAAAATGGAGAATAGTCATAGATTATCGTCGACTAAATGATGTCACTGTTTCCGAAAGTTATCCACTGCCTCTTATCACTGATATTCTTGACCAATTAGGTCACTCTAAGTACTTCAGTACATTAGATTTATCTAGCGGATTCCATCAAATAAAGATGAGCGAAAATGACGCTCCTAAGACAGGATTCACTGTAAACACTAATTCAAGCTCCTCGGGACATTATGAATTCACCAGAATGCCATTCGGATTAAAAAATGCTCCTACAACTTTTCAAAGGCTCATGAACACTGCTCTTTCTGGACTTCAAGGTCTACATGCCTATGTTTATCTCGACGACTGTATTATTTACTCTCACGATCTTCAAAGTCACATTTCTAAACTTAATCTTGTTTTTGAACGATTAAGAAAATTTAATTTAAAATTACAGCCCGACAAATGTGAATTCTTACGTCACGAAGTCACATATTTAGGACATATCATCACCAATAAAGGTGTATCTCCGAATCCAGATAAAGTAAAGTCTGTCTCTGAATTCCCTGTTCCCACCAACGTCAAACAAATAAAATCATTTTTAGGCCTCGTTGGGTACTATCGCCGTTTCATTGAGAATTTTTCTAAGTTAACTAAGCCTCTTACTTTGTTATTAAAAAAGGACGTTACTTTTAATTGGTCTATTGAACAAGACACTGCTTTTAATATCCTTAAAGAAAAACTTACTACGGCTCCTTTACTTCAATATCCTGATTTCTCTGTTCCATTTATTGTTACAACAGATGCTTCTAACTACGCCGTAGGCGCTGTGTTATCTCAAGGCGATATCGGTAAAGATAAGCCTATTGCCTATGCTTCAAGAACTCTTAATAAAGCCGAAGGTAATTATTCAACTACTGAGAAAGAACTTCTGGCTATCATATTCGCAGTTAAAACATTCCGACCGTATATATATGGTCGCAAATTCAAAATCGTTACCGATCATCGGCCCTTAGTATGGCTATTTAATAATAAAGATCCCGGTAGCAGACTCATTCGTTGGCGCCTCAAACTCGAAGAGTATGATTACGAAATCTTATATAAACAAGGTCGCCTTAACTCTAATGCAGATGCATTATCTCGCTGTCCTATTAATGCTATTGATATAAATAATCTTAATAATTTATCTTATGAACATTATTTTAAGAAACAATTTACAAATAATTTACCAATTTCCAATACTATTATCGAAGAGTGTAGTCAAAGTATACACTCATCTAAATTAAAATCAATCTGTTTACCAGTCTCCTTAGACTTTGATTATTCTATGCCACACTGCGAAGAAATATTAACGCAATTAGATAATTCCGCTGACTTGTTAAGTTCCGAACGCGAACCTTATACAATACGAGTATTTAACAGTAAGAATAAAACTTATTATTTTTTGTTCACTAAAGTAAATCACTATGAAGAAGTGAAGTTCAAGGACGTTTATGAATTACTATTAAAACTTCGAGACAAAATCTTAACGGATCATCCCGATACACATGATATTGCGTTATCGGATTTCTCTGATCCTTTTTCCAAATTAATTTACACTAAAATTTATAATATTATTTCCTATATTTTTCATAATACTAACATTAAAATACATATATACAAAAATCAAATAATTTATCCGACACCTGTCGAAGTTCCTAAAATCTTAAAGGAAAATCATGACTCACCTATAGCAGGTCACCCAGGGTCAAAACGCATGTATAATCGTATTAAAGCTGCCTACTATTGGAAAGGCATGCGCTCTGATATTGAACATTATGTAAAAAACTGCAAACTCTGTCAAATTAATAAACCTTTACGTCAATCTAATAAAGCTCCTATGGAGATAACTTCTACTTCAACTAAGCCATTTGAACGCTTAGCTCTCGATATCGTTGGTCCACTACCAGAAGCTGGTTTCCAAAAATTCAAATTTATCTTGACTCTTCAAGATGATCTGACCAAATTTACAAGTGCTTATCCCATGGTCACAGCCACCAGTGAGGAAATAGCTCGAAATTTAGTTCATTTTATGTCTCTTTTCGGTTTTCCTAAAACCATATTAACTGATCAAGGTACATGCTTTACATCAGAATTATTTAAGCAATTGACAGAAATTCTTAAAATTAAATCGTTATTTACTACTCCTTATCATCCACAAACAAATGGTGCCCTTGAGCGGTCACATGCTACTTTTAAAGAATATTTGAAATCATTTGTTAACGAAAACCAGAACGACTGGCACTGTTATTTATTTACTGCTATTTTATCTTATAATACCACTCCTCATTGTACTACTGAATTTACCCCTTTTGAATTATTATATGGTTATAAACCTACTGTTCCTAACTCTCTATATGAAACTTCAAATACGGCTACTTATAATGAATACATTCGTGCATTACAATATAGAATGCGTTTTAGTCGAGAAAAGGCTATTCAAAATATAATAAATAGTAAAGAAAGGTCTAAACAATATTATGATTCTAATTCTCGTAACGTCACTTATAAAACTGGTGATATGGTATACTTAAAACATCATCACCGTCTACGCAAGGCCTTATCGCCGATATGGAAAGGTCCTTATAAAATAATTAAAGTTCATAATAAGCATAACGTTACTTTACAGATAGGTCGTAAACACATCAGATATCATACTAACGAGATTAAACCCGCTACATCTTCTTAACTTTATAATTATTACTATTTCAGGGCATTGTGCTACGGATGCCATGCTGAATCGAAGATAACTACTATAGTTAATAGCCCAGGCATTTACTTTGAACCTACTACTAATATTCGTTTTTATAATGACAACTGGAAAGTTATTACACATATTGATATTATTTCATTAGAACCTTATCTTAATAATGTCGAATCTTTATTACGTAAATCGCAGAATCTTTGTGCTAAAATTCAATCCCAAGATATTATCCAATGCAAGGACAACTCGAGTCCTATTGAAGTTCTAATTCAATCTAATTTTATTAAATTACAATCTTTATCTCATATTATCTCAAATCAATCACCAACTAAGGTCAAGCGATCTTTAGAATTCGGTGGTGAAATTTTAAAATTTATCTTCGGCACTCTAGATGCTGATGATGCAAGGAAGTATGATGCTGCTATTGCATCTTGCCAAAAGAGCGAGTCTCAATTATACACGCTCATGAAGGATAATAAACATATTGTTAAGTCAACTATTAATAATTTTAATTCTACCATTTATAAGTTAAATCAAAATGAAATAAAGCTAAACGCTCAGATTAATACTATGAACGAGATCTTATCTCAAGTTACTAAGACAGATAATCTACTATTTCATGTGTCTCGTATAAATAGTTTATTAAATATAATTGAAAGTTCATTACTTACTATTTCCAATTTATTAGATACTACTTTAAATGCTATTTTATTTTCTAAGGTTAATGTTTTACATCCTAGTGTGATAAGTCCCTTAAATGTCTATAATGAATTATCTAAACATAGTGGTCATATAAATAAAAGACTTGATTTTCCAGTCCAATTAAGTATCAATAATATTAATTCAATCATAGATGTTTCTAATCTTAACTCTTATTATTATAACAATAAGATTGTTTTTATTCTAGAAATCCCATTGATAACAGTTGACAAGTACGTCGTATACAAAAACATACCTTTACCTACACCTCATAATGAGTCACATTATAAAACTTTTGCTCTCATTCAACCTTCAAATGCATACACTGCGTTAAGTGACGATAGGATGCATTATGCTATGTTAGATAATCTCGATAGTTGTAAGTTAATTCGTAATGATTATTCAATTTGTAAACAACCTTCTATTTACTCTTGTTTAATAAATCCTAATTGTGAATCTAAGTTACTGACTGAAGATGTTTTGTCTCTACCTTCTCAATGTAATTCTAAGTTATTATTCGGTGAAGTCGATATTTGGCATAAACTTAAAAATAACAAATGGATCTTTGTCCAGTCAAATGTTAATAAATTAACTTTAAAATGTGATGAAGATATAGTTGACCATTCCATTGTCGGAACGGGTTTTGTTAAACTAACTGAAAACTGTATTGGTTATTCTAAGACAATTCAGTTAACTCCTACTAGCTCATATTCTTTTAATGTTATGTCTCCTTTAAATATTAACTTTGATATTACCACAGATGACTGCTGCAACAAAGAAATATTTAATAAAACTTTACCACATTTGTCGCCAATCTCATTAAGTAAAATTAATCTTGATTCTCTGAGATATGCATCTCATCAAATGGATAATTTAGAAGAAGAAATAAATAAGATTCAGAAAGAATCTCATATTGTTAAATATGCTACTTATTATTCTACTTTTACTTGTATACTCATGTCTTGTCTACTTTTATATTGTGTTTACAAATTATTTAAATGTTGTAGAAATCGTTTCACAAATGATTCTAAATGCTGTATTCAAATATTCAATCAGTATCATAATAATAAAAAGATTTCCAACCAAAAATCTAAATATATTAGCTCTATAGAAATGACGGACATCTCAGGTGAATCTGACGATGACAAGAAATCAATTAAATGTTTGCCAGCATTCCACATAAATCACAAATCGTATGATTCGCTAAAGCGAGTTGATTTTGCTAAAAGCAACAGAAACATTAATTTCTAATAATATCTACCTATCTATCTAATTAGATAAAGTTATTTTTGGTTGTATTTCAACTTATTACTAAGTCCTATTCTAAGTTTAATATTACTATAAAATTGTACTATTTCTATGTTCTATTTCAACTTATACCATTTCTATTTTATTGTTTTATAATTTCATTTTATTGTAAAACTGACTTCTCAATTTTGTTTCGTTATTCTATTTCTCTTAACTTCGCTTATCTTAATATTGATAAAGCTCCGTTTTAAAGGGGGAGCTGTTACAACCTTACTCACTATGGCCTGACAGCAGCGTCAGCGTATTAATAACTATAAGTACTTTTCCATTATTCTAATTTGCAATCTTTCATTTTTGTCTTTACAATTTTAATTCTATTATTCAATCAGTTAGATTCTGGACATCGCATTATCGCATCGCGAAAGCGGTTAAATCTCGCTCCGAGTAAATCGGGAAGTCAGTTAGTGTGCGTGTAAAAGTTTTGTGTTGGCCTTCTAGCCAAATAAAAATTAGTGTGAGCAGAAGGTTGTTTTTTTTTAAAAAGACAACCACCGCAGGTCTCCCAACAGTATGTTTATTTATTATATTTCCAATATTTATAAACATATTACTATCTATGTTTCTCCGTTATCTAGTATCCATAACACGAGCTTAATGATCCTTAATTTGGGCCAGATAATTGGTGTGAATTTGTCTAGTCTCGTCTAAGAACTTAGCTTATAAAAAACCAAGAAACGACATATCTCTCACATCAGCAAACAGTCCGTTGATAACATATTAATGAGCCGTATAAGTGTAGGTAATAAAGTTTCTAATGTACGTTCAAGATGACATACCTCGAAAGAACCAGCAAAAATAACCGATGAAAATCGCTCTGAGCGATCAAACTCCTATATCAAACGATAATAAGAACTCTGGAGGCTTTTAAGTGTAATAACACTCCCGATAACTACGTAGATTATGTTTAAATAGTTTTTTGTATTTAGCTAGTTGTAGAATACAACGACATAGACATAATGACAAAGCGAATTGCCTTCTTTTCTCTCAGACAAGCATCAACAAATGACAAAGACGATTAGCTAGTTCAATAGTCTTATCCTACTGAACTAGAAGTGGATTGAAGTCCAAAGAATAGATTTATTTCACATAATGCCCATCAAGTTGTGGGCTATCAATCAACGAAAGACATGCAATTTTAAGAATTGACTTGACGACCAAGGTTCGTCAACATTCTGGAGAGAAGAGACGTTAATGCCTCCCATAGCCTGTAATTACACTGGGTACCATCTCCTTAAAGCCGAAATACAGCGGACTGCTAAGTGATACTTCCTACTTCCCGCCATTTCTATAACGGTCATTCTGACGACTCTAGAAACGGGTATTGTACGGTAACGATAATTGTATGCTGAATCTAAATATTTAAATATTTGAGGTGTCTGATTTTTGCATTCTTTTTAACACAAACTCTTTAGAAGATTAGTGTTTTTATGAAAAAAGTAATTTACAAAAAAGAATGTTGCTGTAGAATAGAATAGAATAGATCTTTATTGTACACCAGCCAATTCAAGAAGAGAAATACACAAAAATTATAAAAAATAAATAAATGTAAAGCAATTTGCAGATCAACAATCTTCATTCTTCAGGCATCATCTGTTGCCCTTGGTGTCAATCGAATTGAACCATCTCGCTCATCCACTAGTCGCTAAATCCTAAATGACAGCAGCGCCTCTATTGTGAAGAATTGGAAACTTCTTTTTAAACATGCATTTCTCAGCTTAATGTAATTAAGAGGGTATGACGATTTAAATTTGTGTCACAAACGGGGTATCTAGGATTTGCGAATTTAAAATTGCTTACTCTGCTTCGTCTTGGAAATTTCTAGAACTATACAATGTTGAAAACTCAAGAAATTGGAATCAAACGCAAAAATAAATATATTCTCAATATTGAATCTTAGTATAATAGATACTATAGTTAACTTTCGTAGTACTTAATTCACAATACATGTTACTCCTTGGTTGATGTTATCATCTCTCATGACGATGGTAACAAGGAAGGGTGGGACTCTACGATCCCTGTAATAGCCTCTAAACCTCCCATAGCCATTCCCTGTCCACGGCACAAAAATTCAAGATCTCTAGTTAAGAGTCGTGAGAAGACTTACAAAGTCACGGTTGTTGGTCAAGTAAAAGTTTAAATTGTTAATTTACTAACAATTCGTGTTTTCTAGTTCTCAGAACGTATTTCAATCATGCAAATCTTTTTTTTAAAATTTTGGCAACGGTTAGGAAAAGGCGACGTATCTTTCTTTTTTGAATATGGAATAATGAATTTTGTCAGCTGTTGGCAAGAGTGAAATCATTATTTGTCACAATAATAATACGCATTCAACGTACGCGAATATCTATTAGATTGTAACGATGTGGTCTCCTTCTCCATCGATTTATATGCTGATAGCTGCCTGTTTTGATTATTACAAGCATTAAAAATTTAACATTTTACAACCATGTCTGTCAAGTTTCCATTTAAATTTTAATGTTCGTTGGGAAGCTCAATTAAATTTTATCTTTTGTTACACATATGATAAAGGAACCCATAGTTTGGAGTAAGTAACAATCATCACATCATCACCATCATCATAATCTCTCATCATTATCTATTTTATATATGATTTGTTGTGCACAAGTTTATAAGTTTCCTTGTTATTGTTACAGTTCCTTTTCCTTCTACTTTTTTATGTCTTCTTACCTTATGTTAAGTATTGGAATAAAATGCTAAGTAATGCAGCTATATTTTTATAATACTGATCGCCACTGAACCCACGCTCAACCCTAGCTAAGAAGGCACATATTGACAAGATAAATAGATAAAAATCATTATTTTACCTTTGTTGCGTTGTTGGTGATATTACATTGTAAAAAAATGGAGGTATATATATAAAGAGATATATCTTTATAATATAAAGGTGACCAGTAGTCCAATAGTCAGGTGTCCTATATTCGCACCTCACTGACGGCTTTTAATAACATAGTTTATTACAAGACTAAACGTGTTAAGCCATCACTATCAGGCTTTTTCTCTTGAACAAATACCGATCTAATCCAAACAATTATATATGACATTTTACTCAAGAGTAGTTAGATATCGATCGTGCAAAGTCATCAAGATAATCGATTTAAAGGTGAAGACTGGATTCCACCTTATACGCAGTAGTGTTAATGTTGACACGGAAAGACGGTTAAACCATTACTCTTGTTTCAAGTCAGTGTATTAAATATAAACCCTTGATCAATCAAAATGGCCGTGCACTATATTATTTTGCTGATGTATATTCTAAAAGACCTCGATGTTCAATACATGAACATTAACATTATATTTTATTTTTATATTTGATAAATATTGTTCATTTATTTCTATTTATGGTAAGAATGACATACATATTTATGCCTTCTGGCAACATTGTTTTTTCTTCTGTTCTTGCATTTTGTTGTGTGTGCTGCTGCTGCACCGAAAATAAAAGATTTTAATATTTTATCTATTTTATTATTATTTCTTTATTTATTTAACATAGGCATTTGTGGTCCTTCGACTCGACATCAACGAATTTATTTAATTTGATCTTGTACCTGCCTTTAAAAAAATCGCAGTCTGAATCCAATAAATCACTGGCTAGCTTATAAATAGGGTCTTGTACCTGCCCCCTATTTATAAGCTAGCCAGTGATTTATTGGATTCAGACTGCGATTTTTTTAAATCAAACTTAACCTTAATATATGTATTAATTTAAAATAACACCTTTATTTCCCCTTCTTTCATTAATATTGATAACATTCATATTGTTTTCTAGGTATTCATTAATTTTTCCAATTTTTTTAATTCTTTTTCTGATATTCATTTGTTTTTCATTACAAACGTGATTGCACATCCAAAACCTGATAACATGTGTGCCTTCCTCATCAAGAATTAGATAGCTAATTTAATTAAAAGGCAGGTAGGCATAAGTATTTTATTCTCTAGAATTCCAACGCACTTGTGACATCAACTGAGTTCTGGTTGTTTCATACCATGAAATGATATCATTAGCTGGTTAGATTTTTTTGTATAAATTAAATATAATTTTAAGTAAAAATACAATTTTATTATTAACTACATGAACTTTAAGTATCAATGAATTGGTTAAAAAATACTGTGAACTTAAGCAGTTTATCGTATTTTAGCGAGACCAATGAATTCAATGGTTTTTGTTATTAAATCGATTGGAACATCTCGCTTGGTAGTTATTATCGGCTGTAAAAGAATAACTATGGACGTTCTTGTTAGTTTCTTCTATACTCGCACCTTCAATACGCACTAGGAATATTAATGTAGATGTACTAGCATTATTATTGTATGTGTACTTTGTAAGGTGTAAATTAGAAATACAAATAGTAATATTTTATGATAAGAACCTTAGACAGTTAATAACATACGATGTAATAGAAGAAAATGGTGTTTAAGACGTCGAACTCCATCATACATACACACACACACATATATATATATATATATATATATATATATATATATATATATATGTGTGTGTGTATATGTATGATGGATATGTTGGTGATGTAATAGAAGAAAATGGTGTTTAAGACGTCGAACTCCATCATACATACACACACATATATATATATATATATATATATATATATGTGTGTGTGTGTATTAATATTAGTATTGGTACACGCCCTTCAACCTTTCGATGTCACTTTTCCCATATTTGGGACTGCTGGAACATATTTCTTATAGAAATAAGCAGTACCTTTGTACAATTCTCTGATATTCTGTTGTTTTTTTAATTGTCTTTGTGTGTACATAAATTGTTAAATAAATTAATAAATAAAATAAGAATTTGAGTTAAGTAAGTTTAATAATTATTCTTCACTAACTCTAGTAAAAGTGTATCGTAGTGTCGCAGATGTATTGCAACAGTTAGAAAACGAAGTGAAATCAGCAAATGTACGTTATTATTGCTAATTATACTTAATTGGCACATTGCAAACGTTTATTTTTCACATTCGTTGGATATCTGGCTTGTTATAGATGCTACACATATATTTTAACAGCGGTGGATGAACAAATCGATCTTTAATACAAAGCAATGTTATCCGTGGTCACTTAAACGGGTGACCGAAATATTTCTTTAATTACTTGTGTAAATTAACGTAAATATTAGATGTCATTGAAGTTCTAAGTAGTTAAATGTAAAATATTTTCAGAAATCTTAACTAATTAAATAATTTATAGGTTATGCTTACTTATAAGTAAGTAACGACTTAACGGGGCAGCTCTTGACCTAATTCTTACCTAAAGGTAGATGAAGATAAGGACGAAGATTGAAGTGAACAAAACCCGTATTTCTCAACCATAGACGAAACTGGCTATTTTACTTCCAACTGCTGGTATACAACAATGCTGTCAACATTATGCTGCCATAGACACACAAACCGAGCAGAAAACTTCTGCCTTATCTGGGAATTGAACCTCGGGTCTCCAGATTTGAAGTAGGAGGCTTAAGCTACTAGACCACAGAGGCGGTTGGTTGATAGTTGATAGGTATGTTGTTATATCACTCATGACTGTGTTACACCTATATTCCTATTTATTATGTGAGGCACTTAAGACGTCTGGATGTTGAGAAGAGATTTGAAAGTGTTCATAACAGGCCACATCTTATTACAAACAGACCTGCATTATTAAAACCAGGTTTTTCTATAATGAGAAGTATCGGTAAGTTCTCCTTACCATCAGATTGTTAATATTCGTATCAGCTATAATACAAACTAATTTAAAATATCGATATCGAATATAAACTAATAACTCCTTTCAATTTCGTTCACGTAATAAAGTTATAAGCACTCAAATTAAATCTCGTATGGTCACTGCTTGTGTAAATGATGCGTTGCTGGCATGGCGTTTACACACAACGACTGCGTTTTCGTTAATAAATTATCATTTTATTTAATAGTCCGCTATTAAAGCATCGATGTCGTGTGTGACGGCGGCACCTACTTAGAAGTGTGTGTTACAATTACGACGATGATATTTATACGATATCACAGTAGTTTTTAAATAAATCAACAAGTTATAAATGAAAATTATTGAGGTTTTTAACTCCCAAATTTAGAGATATGATAAAATGTATCAATAATACTATAATTACTTCTAAGAATTCAGAAAAAACGTCAACTTTTTTAATAAAAATGTATTTTATGCCACAAGCTATAAAGACTACAGATTACTAGATCAGTGGTCCTGGGTTGGAGTCCCGGAAGGAACAGATGTATGTGTGATAAACACGAATTAATAGCTCTCGGGTCATGATTGTTAATACTCTTATATGAAAATATGTATACTAATAAATATGTTTTCCCCTGGCTTACTTTGGGTTAGATAGATGTGAGCGTACGAATATTACTGTCCGAGAAGACAAGGAGCTCCTACAAATGACATATACATATTTTGATATTGAAAAATAATTAACATAAATGTATTAAATAACTCAATGTACAATGTTATTTATCAATAAGTCACCTTGGACGCCCTGCTCCTTCTACGTTACACACTTTAGGTTTATTGTTTATAAGTATATAATGTTATAAAACATAGACTTATATTTAGAATAAAAGTATAACTCTATATAAGATATAATATAAGATATTTGGCACCAAATCAAACCACATGCTAGTATAAATTCTTAAACATTTCTCACACTCACACCAAATTAAACATAATTAGATAACGAAGAAATATAGATAGCAATATGCATATAAATATCAGAATATTCTCAAAATATAAACATCCATGACCTGTTACCAAATATTCGTATTCAGAATACAAATATTTGCCCCAACCGGTAATATAACCACTCGATCAGACGGCCGTCAAATTTCATTAAAAAAATGATATTTTCCGTTTAAAGAAGCAAGAAAGAAACCCTCAATTATAAATTCTTTGTTTCAGAAGTCACAGCTTCCTCATAGCTTGAATGACAATGTTATCAGTATAATTAACTAGCTTATTTTCTAGGCGTTCCCTTCGAATTTAAAAAAAAATACAGTGATGTAGGTTAGTTATAATACTGTGTTGAGATAGATTAAGATGCCCGGTGATTAAGCAATACTGGAATCATGCGTACACTGTAACCTACAGTACTATAAAAATAAAAATTCTTTTAAAAATAAAAATTACTTGCTACTAACAGGATGAAACTAAAATTACCTAAGCTAGAGATTTAAACTATCATTTTTTCTTATTAAAGGGAATTAAAGGGAAACATTAAATGAAGCGAATTCTATTATAAATGATAACGATTAATTGACACAAAAATGAATATGAATTGGTACAATCATCAAAAAAAATGATACAAAAATAAAATTAAATTATAAAACAATGAACTATTCCCACAAATGAATGAACGAAAAGGAACACTGATATATCTGATATTACAGTTGGTTCTTGACTTAAGAATATGAACATTATAAACTTAGTCGAAGTCAATTAAATACGCATTATTAGAGATATCTCAAGAACTACACATCAAATCTCGCTCAAATTTCAATTGAACCACATGACAAGCACCGACCTTCGAATATAAAAGAATTAACAAAACTTGTCCATCCAGTAAAAAGTTATGAGGTAGCATACATAAAAAACATATTAGTCGAATTGAGAAAATTTTTTTGAAGTCGGTAAAAAAGCTTCGACCAGTAAAATAATGTAATTTCAAAAGTTTGTACGACCTTCTCAAATATATTCTTTTTCTTAACAAAACTCAAAGAACAAAAGTTCCAAGCTGTAAACAATTGACGGGCGGCACATGAAATATCGAGCTGTCTTTTTCTTTCATACTATATTATTAAACTGTCCTTTTCACACGCTTTTTAATGCAATATTTTTATGAACAAAAAAAAAATTAAATACCCCTAGTAGTTATTTTATCTTGTGTATTTACAAGAGAAAATTAACTCCGGCTAATTTGGATCCTTACAATTATTTTTGTACTGTTTAATAGAGTATAACTGCATATGGATATTCGTCTAATTAATATTTTATTTCATTATATGTTGACGAGTGACTGCTGCAGCTATGCCACATACGGGACATGAGAGCATTGCCCAAACCCCTATTCAAGATTGTAGTTCTTATGAAGCTCTCAAACTTTTTATATTTTAAAATCTTCTAAACAAATAATAAGATATTTATTTTTTTAACAATTTAGTCTAATAAATTTCTCAATTATTATCATTTGTTTAATTCCATTGCACAATAAAACCAGTTGTTCAAGCAGATACCTTTCAAGATATATTATTAATTAAAATACCTACGTTTGTATCAATGGATGTTAATAAAGTAACTATGAATGCAACTGGGTAAAATACATATTTATTTATTTATTTAACAATTTATGTACACATAAAGACAATTAAAAGGACACAACAGAATAACAGAGAATTGTACAAAGGTACAAGGTTTCTTATTCCTATGTTTCAGAGATGATCTACAATTTATACACAAAAACCGTTACCTCCAAATGGACTTATTAGGCAAAGAATTTTTTCCAAATTGTGTCTTAATTCAGTCTACAATATCACATACACTTTACACGGTAAGATTGTATTCGACATTACCACCAAATAGCTTTTAAACGTGACGAACATCAATCCGTTATTCATTATCAATCAACTCCACGGTCACAATCGGCAACAATCGATTTGGGATCGATACACGGTTATTATTCACCTCATAAATTAGTAATCGAATCAATGTAATAGGCCGGCACTAATTCCAGAACGCCGTTCGGGACGGTTTTGAGTTTGAAGATCTCGGATTTCTGGATGTGACAGCCATTTTCAATGCTATTCTATTCTTAATTTAAATTTTGTATTTGAGCATCTGTCAAATTTGACCATTTTTTCAAAATCCAATTTTGGAAACGATAGTTATGATTGATTATTTACCAGTTGGCTTAGCTGAGGTCAAGGCATAAAAATATTTTGTTAGTTATGTGACTTAAATTAAATTATTTTAAAATTTCTAGACATATTTTTAAAGAAGGTGTCGCGTATACAAATTAATTAATTAACTAATCAGCAAAATATGCTTACAATATTAAAATTAAATTCATATTTTATTATTACTATCACGTTATTTTCATATGTAGTTATAATAGTTACTGGTATCAATCATGAACCCTATAAGGGTACCGCGTTATATTTAGGTAGATGCAAGTTAATTTAAAACTCTCTATCTGGTAAACTTATTAAAAAAAGATTAGGAGTAACAAATTAAGATAATTATAAAGAATAACAAACAATGATATATATAATCTATATAATATAGTCAAATGATAAGTAACAATAAAGTCAGGTTTTTTTTTCTATAAAAAGCTCAGCAAATGACTCGACACAACCTGATGATAAGTAGTAGAGGAGTCCATATGTGAAGATAGCAAGTGAAGCATGCGACATACTACCCTAGCGACCCTCACCTTGCCGGCCCAAAAAGTGCTTTGTGTAAAAGCCATTTCTAACAGAATCAGGCCAGGGAAGGTCTCTTTTTAAGTGAGCCATAATTAATCTCGTATATCAGATGAAATATAAAATAATAAAGTCAATTAGTTTCATTCATATGTGTTTGAATTATAATTACATTTTTTATCATTAAAACCTCGTTAATTACAAATGATAGCGAAAATATATCATTTATTTTTAATATTCACGTAAAGGGCGGTTATGACAAAATCTTGATGGAATTTTATAGATAATTGTAGACAATAATAAGTTATAAATTATGTATAATATGTTTAATTTCTTTATTTTAATCAAAAAAGATTTTACCTATATTATCAGAAAAATTACCATTTATTGAGAAATCCATTAAAACACTCATGAATATTCTTTATAATAGTTTCATTTACATACTCAATACAGAGACAGATGTACAGTCGCCGCGTGCAATGTATTTGAATAAAAACTCTGTGAAATGTTTAAGTTACATCATGTCATCGAGCCCTTTATCAAACTATAAAGGTGTGTGTTTATTTTATATTCGCTCGTGATAACTTTATTAGTATTTGGTAAAAGTCTTATAGAAATAAGTAGTACCTTTGTACATATCTCTAATATTCTGTTGTGTCCTTTTAATTGTCTTAGTGTGTACATAAATTGTTAAATAAATAAATAAAGATGTATTTTACCGAGTTGCATTCATAGTTAGTTCTTTATTAACATCCATTGATAAAAACAAAGGTATTTTAATTAAAAATATCATATCTTGAAAGGTATCTGCTTGAACAACTGGTTTTATTGTGCAATGGAATTAAACAAATGATAATAATTGAGAAATTTATTAGACTATTCTTTCATCAAATCAGAAGAGAATGCTATATTTAATTCAATGTGGATTCTAATTACAAAGATATGTATCATGTTTTTCAAAAATTCGATCGCAAAAATCACAGCAAAAGTTCGAAAGATTAATTAAATTAAATATATCCCTTCTAGATGCCATAAACAATTACGCATCAATGATGAACGTGTGTACAAAACACCCAAATTCTGATGTGATCTGTCAAAAATTAAAAATGCACCGTAATCGTCAAGAAATAAATTTCAATATCAATTCGTTTGCGGGAAAAGCAATTTGTCGTGTAATATTTTTATGTTTCCGTCTTTTTTAATTGCCTTCAATCGATTTGATACGATTCTAGATCAATTTTGAACCTTTTGATGATTTGGAGATTAAAATGTTTTTTTCTTATGTTTAACTTTTATTTCGCTTTTGATATTTGTTTCCAAAGAATAGTTTCAAAATAAACTAATCTAAAACATATTAACTACAAATGTAAAATTTAGAGAATTTTAAATATTTCAGAAATAACTGATACCTAAAAATCCCACAAAAATCCTTTTGCATATATTTTACATAGATTTTTATTAACATTATTTAATAACAATAAAACAAACATTTTACAAACGAATTAAAAGCTATTAAGAGCAAGTTTGTATTGTTTCATAATATTTCAATATTCACGGTAAAAAATAGGATATTAACTTACAAATATAATATGCAGTACTTTATATATTTTTATAAAGATTGGAAATTCAAAGAATATTTGTAAAAATGTTGAAATACGTATAATATTAAATTATTTATATTTACGTTAAGTTTCTGATGCTAATCTGCTAAAAATATGAGTAAATCATCAGTCGTTAACACAGACCAAAATGATGGCACTGTTTTAAAATGTCTGGGAACCTACCTTTTCCCATTCCTCCTGCGCCTCTTGGTCGCGTACACCGTGCCCAGCTGGCTGGCATGCGGCTGCGGCGGCGGCCGGAGCAGGCCGGCGTCCACGCATCCGTCGAGCGCGTAGCCAGTCTGCTCCCAACCGCCGCACAGCTGCAGTTTCGGCTGCGAGGCTATCTTGACGGCCGTCGTTGACACTACCTCAAGAGTCTCATTGAAAACGGTAGCTTGTTCCAGCGTCACTTTGACGGCTTGTGCTTCACAATCACTGCCCTAGAGGTCAGTCTGGGGGCAGGACTAAAACACTGTGAATTCAATTCCTCTGATATGAATACTAATTTGGGGGGCACTCGGTGAGAGATTGAGAATCACTGACTTCGCAATTCGTTGGCGTTCGTTTGATTTTTTAATTACGGTCAATAAGTTTCACCAACTTTTCCTAATAAACTTTTTTGTTTATTTAAAAGGCACATTAATATCCTTTTATTAATAATGTCTTATGATCGGGTCAGTTTGAAGAATTTCGAAATCTTTATAATGCAGAAATTGCTTTAGATTACAAAATTGCTTTGTTCGTTATTATTGCATTTTCACTTAAGCGATTTAGCATTGAAGTAAACGCTAGTTTTCCTTTACAATAACACTAGTATTAGTATTGAGTTGTTTTATTTATTGTTTCTTTATAATTTCTAATCTGACCTCCTTTTAACTATATTTATATTCAGATAACTTTGAGCATCACTGTACTAACATATTTATGTTTTTGATTAAAAATAAATTCTTTAATTTGAATATAGAATTCAGTACTTACAATCTTTGGTGTATAACTTTTCATTTAACTAAACAACACTTTGAAATAAATTTATTTTTATTTAAGAGTGTTAGAATTTTCATCATAAATATTCATAATTGATTGTTTTAAAGTTATAATATTAATTAGCGTTACGAAAATTAATTTTTTTTTTTAGATAAATCGAAATACACAGTATTTGAAGTGATATTTATTTTAAAAATGCCATTAATATATCCGTTATAATTTCATAAAACTTTTGGAAGAATATTTGAGCGGTGGACACGAGAAGTTTCTTATTGGAAGAAATGCAATTAAAAACTAACACTTGGGAAAACAGGATCAACACCTCGTATTTGTTTGTTCTGTCTTTATATAACGCAGAGCTTTAAAATCACCACCAGAGGTCACTTTCAGGCAATCGATAGCGATTCGCAGCACTGACAACACTATTTCGATTTCAGTAGTAGCACATTTTATTATCCAATCGTAATCATTGTTTTCGTAAAAACTACATAAAACACTTGTCTATAGTCCCACTGTACATCACATATCGTCACTGAAACCGTTTTTTATTTTTTATTTTCATTCACGTGTTTTTGAGGTTATGTTTATTGTTACACGCGTGGCGCTTACGGCAAGCGCCTAATGTGGTTTGCCAACTCGATTCTTTAGAACCCCAACTGATGTGGGAGGTACTTATATAGACCACGCCTCTTATTCAATGATAACCAATCAGCGCGCCCCGGCGTCATCAAAGTGCACACTGGGACGTATTGAGTGACGTGTATTTTTATTTTTCAAACAATTGCGACCCCTTTGCGCTTTTTGTACGTTGTCGTCTTTTCTTTTAAATCGTGGATACAGCTTATCCCCAAGCTGAACTTATACGCTTACCGAATTCCAGTTGTGAAGTTGAAGTTTACAAGAAAAGATAGGTTGGCATTTCGAAGAATGTGAAAGGCAATAGCTAAGTTTTACGTCTGTAAAAAGCAATGAGTAGTGTTAATCCAATAATATTTTTGTTCTATGGCTTTAAAGTGTAAAGTTATACACACGTAATTAAAGAAAAAAAAAATCCTTACCAAGACTCACTTTAGAAAATAATCACCGTTTAGAAAATTAAAATAAAAATAGTAACTTAAAACCCCTTAGCTTTAAATCTGCTCTATTTTGAGTTTACAGAAACAGCAACATGAGAAACCGCGAATATATTTCAAAGTTAAACCTCTAAAGTCAATCATGACTGCATAAAATTATATAATACTAAATTGGATACTAAATTGAATCAAGAAAGGCAAATTGTTTAGAAATTATCTAATTAATTGTTAGTTGCCTTATGATTTGACTTTGTGTCATTCAAATCAGTTTTAGTAATTTTTTATTTTATAAATATATCTACAAATGAGTTTTTCGCTTTATTTTTCTACAGTACCTAAGTACGCCCCGCATATTCGCCACTGACGTCACAAGATGGCTGCCATAGGGCGAGTTTCCACATTTTCCCCTCGGCCGTCGACACAGACGTACAAAGGGATACTCTGCATTCATTAGTAATGTAACCTAACTTTAAATTGGATGGTTTTGTTCTCTTTAATAAGAATAATTCCTTGGAGCCGTGTTCAGTGCATTACGAGAGATCGATGTCCAGAAATTGACTCTTATTATTCAAGATTTGGAATGGCTCTTAATTAATTATGGAATATAATTAGAACCATTAAATAAGCGTCCTTATATCATTTGAGAAATTATCAAAACATTATTTATTGGCTAAAATTTATTTAATTAAAAGAGTGTAAATACCTAATATACCCATACACCATATACCTAAGTTATCCAGAGAAAATTAGACCCACTACTGTACAATTTAAATTCTTGACCCATAGGTAGAGTAGCCCCAAAATTAAAACTGTAAAGTCAAAGCCAAAGTCAAAAAATCTTTATTTAAATAGACTCATTTACTAAGTTCTTTTAAATCGTCATAACAGGGAATATGTATGAGAAAAATGAAACAAATGTAAATAAAGGTAATAGTGGTAATAAAGTTTAATGTATTTAGTTTAGTGTTATAAAACCTACCTGGTTAGATTATAAATTAGATTGATAGACATATCAACGACTATATTTTGACTTCATACGAAGACATTGGATATCGGGGCTATTTTGAATATTTCTAATTGAAATAATCTAATATTATTTTTCTTAACTGCTTTAAAGAACTTTCACGTGCGCCGTGTAAGGGTCCCAAGCCCTGGATATTAATTGTTAATTTCTTCATAATATTCAAGATTAATTACTTATAGAATAGAATATAATATATCTTTATATTACATCAGCCAATTCAAAAAGAGAAACACAAAAAAATAAACTTTTAACTAATTTTGTACAAATGGCGACCTTATTGCTAAAAGCGATCTCTTCCATGTAACCTTAGGATGGACAGGATATTTAAAGTTACTGGTCAGATCGGTTTACAATTCTTATGTTTTAGTTTATCAATTTTTATTCAAACAAAAAATTTAATCTAAATACACACAAATAATTATTATGCGTCTTAGTATACTTTATTTGATAAGCAAAATGTACCTTTCTAAAATTTTATTGAACAATATAAACATATATTATAACGTCCTAATTTAGTTCACTAAAAAGAGCAATAAATTAAAACATTAGTTGCAATAAATTATACGGAATTGTATGTAAGTACATTAACAAAAGTCATTGTAATCGTAATACGTTCTAAGGGCGTATCGTTAAAGTTATGGCATAGTATTAAAAACCCGAGTGAAAAATTAAAAGAATGGCGTATAATAGTGTATAAATATTATTTTTTTTATACAAACAGCGTATCAACTTTTTTTCATCTTACACAAATGTGTAAATAAAGTTGAACGTTTGGGAGGTTTATTTGTAAACAGTATAGCAATATCTGCCCCAACTAGGATTAAAACCCAGGACTTCGCGTTGAGTAGACAGTTAACATAGCTATTTAATATGCACGTCTACTTTACGCACAAAGAGATTTCTTTGTCGTACTGCTAGAGCGTGGGACTCCATACCAGCGTATTCCCTTCTTCATACAAGATGGTTTCTTCAAAAGAGTTGTAAAAAGGCACTTTTTGGGCTACCAAGGTAGAGGCTACCTCCTGATGGATACTTACTGCTTACCATCAGGCAGTGTCGAGTCGTGATTTGTATATAGAAGCAAGGTGTTTTGTACATACCTTATTAAGCTGCAGCCTAACCATGTTAGAATACTCATTTTAAGATTACGTCGTTATCACAACAAAAATTGTAAAATAAATTTTGTAATTCGTCGCCATTTGTTTACTAACCGACCTATCTTTATGGAGAAATTTTGAAATGTCAATTATAGAATAGAATAGAATAGAATATATCTTTGTTGTACATCAGACAATTAAAAAAAGAATTACATAGGGAACATTTAACTATGAAAATTATGAATTTTTTATATGACTTTTTTAACATAAAAACAACCCAGAAACTATTTACTTGTGTTTAATGATCAAAAACGCATACGTCTTTTAAATTTTAAAGTCTGTTCAAATATAAAGGATGCTAACTTTTACGATTTGGTGTGATAAAATAGAATACTAACATGTTGTTTATATTAAATCAGAATATTTCAGAAATTACTTGCAATTGTTTTGAATCAATTGATGTTTTACAATCGTATCAAGAATCAACATTGTCGACTGCTTACGAAAATGGTAAACAATCGGTAAGTCAGAACTGCTGAATATAAACGTTTTGATTTATGGAACCCTCCCGTGGCCCCCCGGGGGCGGGCGGTAAATCACAGGCGAATTGCCAAAACTCACGCATTTTATGAATGTCTACGTTGCTAGGGCTTGCCACGAATTAAAAGCGACGGCGATTTCAATTTTGAGAATAATTCAAGTTATATTTTATTATTGATTAGCACAATTAATAAACGTCTGACTGCTGGGACAGGCCATCCTTCATTAAATAAACACATGGTGAATTTGCACCACGCTGGCTCAAGTAGGTTGGTGGGATAAAGCGATTTCTGCAACAAAAGGTTCTTATGGCTTATCGTGATTTTACAAAGCAAGGAAAGGCTAGTGTCAACAAATTTTCATCTATCCCGGATCCATAGCAAGAGTAACTTCGTCTTCGTATTCGACACCAGAGCGCTAGAACACTACCTGATGTTCCTCCTAAAAAATATGTCAAGCTCCTCCTTGTCTGTTGTTCCTTACCTCGTTTGTGAGTATATAATAAAAACGAAAAATTCTTTTGTTTAAGATGTAATGAACTTTCTATTTGTTTTTTAAATCGCCTGTAACGGACATCTTAAGGCTAGTATTTTATGAAGTGTACATAAACTGTACTCAAGAGATGTTATATTATAGATGCCGACGCCGGCATACTTCATCCATTACCGTCTCTAGTCATTGAACGTCAAAGCAAATAAGTTTAAATGACTATCACCATTATGGACAGCTCATTATACATTTGATAAAAAAATTTTTCAATAATAACGTTTAAAAATATCGCTGTGCGCTATAGCCTGTTTAAACAAAATCCAGCAGTTTATAACTTGCACCACCGGTCAAATAGTAAAATTTTAGGGACAAGTTGCTAGTAAAAGCTGTATATTTTTTTATTATTTCAGTGTTGTATAAAAGTAACTTCTGGTTAATGTGATGTCATCTTTATCTATGGTTACAGAATAAATGACATAATATTTTAGTTCTATTTACAAATATATATAAACAAATGCGTAATTTCTGAGCGCGATTATCTGTAATACATTAGATCTGTTAGCGACTGGCTGGCATCTATAAAACTCTTTATATAAATTTTTATTTTTATTATGTTATGTTTTTGACGTTGTCTTAGTAGACGTAGATTGAGTGTATTGATCTCTTCTGTTTTAATTTAAATATACTTGTTTTTACCGTTTGCCTTGTGTTTCCTCTCACATTACAGTCCACAGAACGGTAGCTATAATTTTGTCATAGTATATAACTTTGAGATAAAGTTTGAAATAATATATTATTACTAAAATTCAAACTTACAAAAAGCTTTCATATTTCAATTCTATGCTGTCCATCTTGTGGGTACAATTTATTTGAGAACAAATAAAAATGTAATTTGATTTTAATTTGTTATCGTTTATTTTGGACGTAAACTACCCCATATTATATTCTAATATATATATATTAATATGGTCATTTAGTGACCATTAAAAAAGTTTCTTCTTACAAAAAAATAATCTATAAAATATTAAAAATAACAAGAAAAGATTAAAATCTTAAATTAATCAATTGAATCGAAGTTTGTGGTAAAATTATGTACTGTTAGCTTAAGGCTTCTTCAGTAGATTTATCAGAAGCAATCACTATGTTACAGCTACAAAAAATTTAACCAACCATATACATAGATTTGTGATTAATAAATTCATACTGAAAGGTCACCATTTACAAATAATTACATATACAACGTTTTAAATTGTATCTGGTTATTTTATTATATTAAAAATAAACTGCATATTGAATCAATGAATACCGACATATTTATCGAATCGCATCGAATGACTTATTATCGAGAGATTATCGCGAATGTTTTAGCGAGTTATTAAGGTCACTCAGACAGCTGGTGAGCATTAATTTCGTGAAATCAAGAACTGTGTATTCAGTTAAACGGATATTTGCAATGGAATACATATTTAAAAGATATATAAAGATTATGAAGATTGAAATAAATGAAATTATTAAATTACAATTGCTTTATCGAGGTATCAAGCATTCCATTTCATTCAATATATTTTCAAGATTTTTTTCGTATGGGGTAAGTGAATTTGTAAATGTCATTACTCACAATGACAATTTATTGAAGTCTCTAGCGCCACCGCTTTTTCTCCGCTGCTAAAGAATTCGATGATAAATTATTACAATTTGATTAAATTTCGAATAACAACGTTTGAATAAATAACTGTTATTTTTTGTTGATTATTTTAATAATAAAAATCAAAACAACAGCAACAGAATCTAGCAATACTAATATTAAAACGAAAAAGTACCGACCGTTTAAAATCCTTTTTCTTTGATTGTAACTAACCTACCTAAGTAAGCATCACTAAGAGCTTGTATTATGGATAACGAAGGCATATATATAGTGCCGAGCATATAAGTAACAGAAGTATACTACATAAACATACAAATATCTATGACTCGTGAGAAAAATACGTCCTCTGCATATATTTTATATATTATAGATAACAATACTAATTTCATTTTGTCAGGATGGTATGGTATCTAGATTTGACATTATCATAAATGAAAAAGCCATGTATTCTTAGGTGTTATGATTTTTTTACTTTAGACGGCCGTCTGTCTACTTAGCCAGAGGTCCCTTCACGAGTCTTCACGAGTCTATTTTCGAGATATTTTTGATAGTTTTATGCAGTTTACTGTCTATATTCCTAGTATTACTATATTATTAGTATATTTAAATCGCTATCGAGTAGCCTTATAAATAAAAGTTAACATATAGAAACATTTTAGACAACCTAATAAAGGACGACATTATATGTTCCGCTGTATGTATTTTTTTGTATGTATGTTCACAGTTTTTTCTCTGGCTATTGAGAACCGATTTTCAATACACTTTTTTTAGATAGATCAGTAAGGACTAGTGACTTTAGTATCGCAGTGAAAACGTTGGTGCTAAGTTGTTTTCGAGTAAATAGCGAGTTAAGTACCGAATACAAAAAATACTTTTAATTAAGTTGTTTAAGGTTTCATACCCAAAGGGTCCAATTGGAGCCCTATTGCTGTCACTCACATGTCCGTCTGTGCGTTTGTTGACAGTCACACAAATTTACAGCCAAAAGTTAAGGCTGTAGTCTTCAAATCTGCACAGCCCTACAAAAATATTTTTAAATGATTTTAGGGGGGGGGAGGGGGCGAGAAAAATTAGAGTCAGGAATATTTGTTAAGAAATCATTGAGTAGATAATTACAGCATTGGAAAACAAAAATAAGAAGAAGCCACCAAAGTCTGTTACTTTAACAATATTTTGTTCCGGGGTATTTTTTAATTACCTATTGACGTATTGGTGATAATATTTATTATTACCTATCGTTTAGTTACAAATACGAGTACATTAATTAATCTATTTTTTTCTGAGATGACATTATATAATTTTCCCTAATGTACCTAAAAAAATATATAGAACCCTCGGTAAGGAAGTCCGACTCGCATTTTTTGCTTTTTAAGTTTTGTTTAATTTAGCTTTGTCCACTTTTGACTGTACCGTATTTTAAGCTTAAGTCAAATAATCAAATTAAATTTCTCTTTCAATACAACTAATGACATCTGTCGAGTATTTTCAAAAGCTTCATTTACAAGTCGTGCTTAACAGCAAGGAGGTTCGCGTAAATAATCAATACAGGCTGCACCTTCTACTGAAGCTAGCTAGACATTTATTGATAGAAATAATTGAGGAACTAAAATTTTTCTAGCTATAAAATATATAAAGACTGATTTTACACTTCTGTAGTGATACTTGAGTTTAATTAAGAGTATAATTAAAGTTAATACTTATTTACGCTTTCATTTGGAAGAGACAGTATTATTAGAGTGAGTTATTTAAGTTAATATTAATATAAAGTACATAAGAATCAATGTCTAATTATTAAAATCGTTGTTTAATCAGCCACTTTAAGATTTTTCTAGGTACGTAATTTGTTCGTATAATATTATACGAACAAATTTTAAAAGTTCATTATCATATTTTATACCAAAACAAATGTAATGTACTTTAGGCATTTAATTTAGAAATAGGTAGGTAAAAGTATCTTATTTAAAAGTAGCATTATTTTCAACAAGATTCATATTAAAATCTTATATAATTAACTGTAACCAGAATAAAACTAATACATTCTGAATGAATCATATGACTCGTAATATCTTAAATATCAATACATCGATGTTTTTACTTGTTAGCCTATCGTGTATAATTGTAAACTGATTTTTTTTTAAATGAAACCTGAATTTTAATTTTAACCTTAGTAGAATTTAAAATTAAATTTTACTTAAAATTTTCTTATTTTCACTTTAATGATGATTACACTTGGCTATCCCATTATCAACCTTGGAAGGCTGAATATACTATAAATTAAAATTCTGGATAAAAATTACTTACCTATACATAGGTCCAATACAGGCGAATCCATTACAATGTTTCCACAGAATTCAACCGCAAACGTAATTTGAATCCCAAATTGACCAAATTTTTCTCCGAGGCCATAATTTTTAATTTTAATTCCAAATGTCGAATTCGAATTTCGAATCGAACATATGCCACGTGAAATTTCACTGATAATCGTACCCTAATTCCGATTTTAAAATTCGAATCGAGTCTGAATTTTTTCTCTGTGCGCCCGGCGCCGTTAAGCTGTCAATCAAACGGTTGCATAGTAATATTTAGGACCGTATTGTGATCGGAGAAAAAATCGGTATTTTGAATTTTTTATCTAATTGTGTTATGTCTTGCGGCGTCGTAATTGTCCGGCTAGGCGGGCGACGTAAAAACTCGCTTATTACGCTTTTTCTCTTTGTAAAAATTAGACTTATCCCTAATCTTCTATTGACACCGTAATGAGGCCGAAATATTGTGCGCCGATTAAAGATGGCCATGGAGATGATCTGAATTAAATTTTTTGCTCTCAATTCAAAATAAAATATATCCTTCATTTTCTTATGTAAGTATGTAACAATAAAATTATAAACTAAATTGTATTTTGTTTTAAATAGTGTCATTTGCACATTGTTTACTTACAATAAACTATTACTGATAGTTCAAATTAACCATATTTAACCTTCTACAAGCCAACCTTAACCATCTCTATAGATCCAGACCCATGTGTTTAAACAGCTCGATATCATATACATACTATTCTTTACATACTAAAGCTTTTAATGCAGTTTCAGTTATAACAAACTAAATATTTTTAAATGAACCATTTTCTGAGCATTACGTACTAATCTACACGGGAGGTTTGCATAAGGAGTCCACATAGCAACCAAATTTAATTTTAAAGCTAAAACTGAAAAAAATAGATTTTATCAGTTTTATTTTTAAGAAGTTAAAAACGTTTTTAACGCTAAGATTATTTATATAGGTTTAACTCCCGTGTCAATTTACATTATTATTTTACACTTGACGAGGAAAGATCATGTGGATGATCTTTGGGAGACTGAAGGTATTATTTAAGAATATTAATTATAACATTCAAAATTCACTACACTTTTAATTATTATTTCGTTTTTTAAATTCTTTAAGCATTGTTCAGTCAACATAATCTTTGATGTTATATGATAAACCTGTAATTACAGTATCTCCCAGAAAGGGTGGCTTATGGTAATTATAAAGAATATTATTAATATGTTTCTCACTCATACCTTTTATCTTTCCTAAATTAAGTAACTCCAAAAGCTTATATTAAATAACAGATATATATGACTTTAGTTGTAAATTATGTATATAAATGTAAAAAATAGACGTATGTCTATTCAGTATATACATGACTCGTATAAATATTAGAATATATCATTCAATTATCACTCCCAGCTGGAATTCGAACCCAGGATCTCTAGTGTACTAAACAGGGCTTAACCACTCAACTGAACAGCAAACAATGCAATGCGACTTTTCAAAGGTTATAAGTTATTTTTTGTAGTAACTTACGACTCTTTTCATTTCTGTGTTCCACAGCCACCGGACGGATTTGGTTCCATGAAACTAATCAGGTTAAATAAGTAAATTGACGAAGTGCCGCTCACGCGAGCCCGTCTCGGACCGACCGCTGAAGATGAGATGTTATATGGGCATAAGAAGAAGAATGCTGGGGAATCGAATGGTTATAATAATGAATATTTAATGTTAATATTAAAGAAGAACTCTTTTTTACTCAAAAAAATTTTTTTTTTTTTATTTGGCCTGGTAACTATCAAAAACTTCTTTAGTTCTTTTTTTAAATCGGCTTCAATAAGAAGTAGGTTCTATGTTTCACTGAATATTTTTTTTATGTATGTTCACTAATTTCTACGTTAATTATAAATCTAAATTAAAATTCTTTTTAACTTCTTTTCACATTGTCACTAGGTCAAATGGGACCCCAGTATAGTCGAAGGCAACCATCAAATTTCAATAGCACGTATTAAGTGTTCCATATTTTTATCTAAAACTATTCGAATATTTTCATCGACACAAACAGACAGGCAAGTTGACAATACTAATGGTCACCCATCTAACTTTGACCTTAGAAGCTTACCATTGGAATTTTTTTTAAAAGGTTTTAAAGTAAATTAATAACCGATTTCGAAGATCTACAAAGGCATAAATAATTTAATTATAAAGTTATTCAATTTAAAATTATTGTATAGAGTTGGAGCCAAGCTGTTGACGGAAACAATGGAAAGTAAATCACGACTCTAAAAATTTTATTATTACAGAATTTAAATTGAATTATTTTTGTATAATGTCGTCAGTTTTTGGTGTCGTTTTCAAATAATGTTCTTCTAGAGTCTCCTTCTAATCTGGCCCAAAAGTCAAAAGTCAATATTAACTTTATTTAAATAGACTTATTTACTTTAAATCGCTCTTTTAAATCGTCACAACAGGGAATATGTATGAGAAAATAAATAAATATAATTAAAAAGGCAATAGTCATAATTTTAACTGGGTATCAACCGGGCATTTACTAATTGTCCCAGTTATAGTATTTAAATATGTACTAAATAAATTGTTAGTTTTTATTTTAAAATAATACTTATTTTAAAATTAAAAATAACACTAGTATGCATATTCCCAATCAACCCTACTACCGCTTCGACGAATTAGTAGCTGCAGAGAAGAAGCGGCGCAAGAAACTCTCAGCCTTTAGTATTTATAATGACATTTACAAATCAATTATGTCATTATGTATTAGTATTATAAACATATACATGTTTTGTTTTACAGTGCAATCAAAAATATATTTTTAAATATTGCAAAATATAATAAATAAGTGCAGAGAAGCAAATTATAGTGGCCACAAATTTTTATCTTTAAAATAATCTTCTACCTTGTAATACCCCTTTTTCATCAAACAACTATTAAAAATGAGTCATTATTAAGAGTTTCAATATTTTAATATAAGAAATTACATCATACATAATATATATGCATGTAATGCACGTTTGTATTATTCTCAAACGTAATTCGTAAGAATCAAGAATTATATTGTATCAGTTTAGAAATTTTTTTAATTACACATATTTCCTCCTTGCGTGTGTCATAATTAAAAAGCCGTCCGCGCAAACAATACTATTTTAAAACACTTAATGTCTTCTCAAGGCTACCCTCACTCATAAATCAACAATAGTTCATGTAAATGTCATTATTGGTATAAGAAATTGTTAATGTGCATGCTTCTGCTCACCGTGCGACGGTGAAAGTGGCAAATGGGACGTTATTAGAAATTTCTGGGTATCATTAAATGGCAGTGCTTTTTGAGATATTTAGAGATGATATGGTAATATTACAGTAATGATGTTTTTTTTAATTTTTAAGACATGTGCAGTGTTTTGAAACCTTTACATAATTGTAGGTACTAAGCTCCAGGCTGTTTGCTATAAGCCTAATTAAATTATTATTAAGCCACAAATTAAATGTCAAAATCAAACTGACTGACTGCCTTTGGAAACTTTTTGCTGTTCTGTTAAATCATACCCAAGTATACAATAAAATGTAAATGGGTAATCATTATTTTTCTTCTTAGGACTGTTACTACTAGTCTAACTTAAACAGAGCCCAACATGTGATATCCTTAGCATAACAAGTACTTTAAACTTTCTTGCATATTTCAATGTAATACTAATTATTACACTGATTACATTGAAACACATGGGAAACAAATAATAGTGAGATCAGCTGATGTATGTACAGTAGGACTGTAGGAATTATATCCCAGTAATTTATATCAAAGCCTTATTTCATAGTTGCGCGGCAACATTGCTCATCCCGGTAAACAAACTTTCTTGAAAGCAAATGCTTGCTATGTAATTAAACGCATTACTGCACTCAATTATATATGGTCGGTAGCATTGATATTTCGTTTTTACATAGGTCGTTTTTACATTCTGGTCCGCAAATTATATTGTGTCTACGATTCCGTTGTGGTTTCCTGGTCAATATGATTGTTACTTAAAGTACTTGATTGAGTACTAAATACCATTACGGTGCGATAAGTCAAAACTATTGGCTATCATCTTCTTTCATCGTCTGCTAATATCGTTAAAAAGCATAAATTGAGAGGCGCTTTTTAAATTAAGAATAAAAATTCGATGCAATTATTTGATTTTTAAAATTTTTATTTTTAGAATAGGGTCTGTGTAAATTAGGTATAGCGAGTACCTATCATATCTTAAATAATTGATTTATAAAATTCTTGAATTAAATCTTCATATCATTTTTTATTTAATCTAAATATGACTTAATATTCCAAATGTCATAGAGTACTCAGCTAGACGTTTTCCCATACAATTTTTTGACTGTACATATAATAGCCTGATATACACTGTTAAGACACATGACTGTTAAGATATAGTATCCAAATTTAGATTTTAATTGTCCCCAGATTCCCGTGAATATATTCGCCTCAATAAAATAGATTAAATCATTTATTATCATGCCAAAAAATATTGGTTAAGAAGCAAAAACGCAGAAGTAACTTAGCTAATTAATTTATCATTATAATATTCTCAAAATGTCTGAAACAACATTGTAACTATTTGACACAAGCGATGTTCGCTTAAAACTGCACCTAATTGCTTTCAAATAGTTGAATTGAAAATGCATATATATATATATATATATATATATATATATATATATATATATATATATATGCATTTTATTATTTTATTTATCTAAGTAAGCTAGGGTCACTATGACCAAAGAATTGCGAGTCAGAAGAGGCAATGGACAGGACACATTGCAAGAAGGACTGACGGCCGTTGTGTTCTCGAGTAGCAGCCACGTACCGGGAGATGCAGCATTGGTAGGAATACCATTGGATGAGGACAGTACAGAATTGATTGGTTTGAAGATTCTATAGAGGAGGCCTATATAGGTTGCCCTAAGGTTTAATTGCTCAGAAAACTCTCAATCAAACTCAATAAGCTTTCAAAGCTTCTAGTAAAGTAATCCTGAAAAGGTGGGTGTTGTATCACATCACTATCAGTATTCAGGCGACGCATGCGCATTAAAAACTAACGCTGCTCATCACAGCACACAGCACGGCTGAGAGCACAGACACGGATCCAGGGATGATTGAATTAAGTCTTATGACTGTTATTAATAACCTAGACTATAGTTTATTTTTATAAACTTCTCAGCAACTGACTCAAAATCGGTTTGCTGTAAAATGAGTCTTATACGTAAATAGCTAGTGCATCATAGGTTATACTTTATCTAACCAGCCATACTTTTCAGCACCGACCTTAAAGATGCCTCTTTTAAAGAAACCCAGAAGACGATGCTAATAATAACTGCAATACAAGCTGCTGTAGCTGCGGTACTTTTAACATTCATACATATTTTCTTTATATTTGACTTTCAAGTATAAATATGTCATTGAATCTCTGTTATCCTGTCAGTAAAAGTTTTTTCTGTGGCACTTCAATAACTTAAAATATGTGTTCTAAGTTTGACCCTGGCAAAACGTTTCTTTTATTAAAAATTCGCAGCGCGTCCTCTACACCTGCGTCTGCGCAATTATGCACAGCCAATATCTTAATTATAGCCATTTTTATTTTGCCATGCGTTAGTTTCTTGCGAAAGTGAAATACAAATTAAAAAATATATACACGCTACTTTTACACGGGATTTAGGGGTCAATGAAACTTGTTAAAACTCAGTAACTAGTGAATATTGTTAAGTATGTCGCTATGATTACATTCCGTTACAGTTATAGGCGTGTGCAAGTATTTTTTAAGTTTAAAAGGATAGCAATATAGTACGATAGTACTATATTCACATGCGTCTATAGAAAACCTTGTTTGTATCGCATAAAAAGGCGCGGCGCAACCACCTGGTATCCAGGTGTTCTATAGAAAAATCTCAAGATTATATTACAGGTAACTTAAATGCAATTGGAATAATTTGGATAATGATTATTTATTAGGAGATTACCTACTTTTCTTACTATCTTGGATGGTAATTAATATTTAAGAAGCATACTAATCTGTTTCTACTTCTTATCTTATGTTTCCCACTTCAGTACTGATCTTAGAGGAAACTGGAAATATGGGTTCCTTCAAAAGATCGTACAAATGCTACTTGGGCTATTGTTGTGGGAGATTTCAGAACCTTACTTCATATTTCCTGTGACTACTATAAAAATTCGTGCACAAAAACTTTTAATTCCTTTAACATTTACAGATCAATATAGCGTACAATCGTGCGGGTCCCTTTATTCACGGTCAAGAATCAAAAAAGTTACACAGGTATAATGCGCTTGCATTTTATATTGAAGTGTCAAAGTGACAAGCAGCGCGTGCGCACAGCAGATGCTCGAACGACACGAGGAATTTAAGAATTGTACACGATCCGTTATTTAAATTAAAAAATGTGACACTAAAGCGATCTATGTTGCAACGGTGGAATGGAACGCAATTTTGAGTTTTAATTTTGCAGGTTTATTGAATTCGAAGCTTTTTTCTTTCTGCAGGTGGTTTGCTGATTATCCATTTGAATTGAGCGGATTTCTTTGTTGAATAAACACAGCACACTACAATACGAATTTTAGCAAGAACCTTTAAGTATTTTTTCACACACATCCACACACACACGCACACAATCAAGGAAGCCTAAACCTACATATAAGACCGTTTTATGAACTCGAAAATTGAATACCTTTCTTGATGACGTGTCATACCAGCTGTCTTTTTGTTATGCTGATTGAACGAGATGCAATCCACTTAAATTAATTTTCAGAGTTAGCGTGCCAGAATCTGTGACAAACATAAGAGAACTTCTTCTTAAGCACCTTTTTAAATTCATGTTTAGTTATTATTTGACTCATAGAGACCTACTGATACCACAAAATTATTGAAGCACGACATATAAACATATAGTTCAGTAAATTAGAATCACTTAAAATGAGACACCATTGTTAAGTTACAATGCTTCGCTGTAAAGCTCCGTTAATTAGTCACAAGAATTCCTTAGGCTTAAAAAGCCTTTTTCTTTTAGTTACGGCAGACGTTCATCATCAGCCGATTAAATAACATAATTAAATAATAGTAATTTAATTTAGCCCTTATTAGTAATTTTTTTTTTCAAATAAGGAAGTATGTTATATTTTATTTTGGAAACAAAAACATAACTATTGTAATAAAATTAATATAGCATTTCACTAGTAAACTTGTTTTTTTTCTTTTTTATTTCGATAAAAATAGCTAATCTGCAAAGACCAACGTGTATAGCTTCTTTCAGCTGCACGTCACTTAGCTGCAAATAGAGTCTTAACTTATAAAATAATGCGAATACAACTTTCTTAATAAAGAATTAGGTCTACAGCACACCGCACGACTTACTGTAAATTAAAGATTTCAATATGTATAATACATGCATAAAAAATCGCTGTTTTGCTGTGGTATTAAATGCTATTTTGATGTAATATTTTTATTACGGTTATTTATATTTACAAAAAATACAGTAATATACTTGTAGATGCATATTTATGCATTTCACTTCGGTGATAATATTAATAATTGTATTACTCACGCTCACACTTATTTTCTACCAAATTAAGAATTTAACAGTTGATGATATGATGACTAGATTAGGGATACGTAGTTTATAGGCTCATGAATAAATACTCGTACCCTATTATGTCATAAATAATATCTAGATATAAAAATATGACCGAATACTTAAACCACGCTCAAACTATTTAATTCCTTATCAAATATAAGCTTCATTGAAGATGTAAATGTTAGGAACTGCTCAAATAATAAGTGATAATCAAACATTACAAATTTTGACTTTGAAGATGTTTTTGATTTTTAAGAATGATATTATACTCGTGAAAACCAAGTCAATGTTGTTGACTAAACACGAATACCAAATACATTTGATTTTATTTTTTTGACAGTAATCAACAAGCAATTAGTTGATCAGTAAACATAGCGCGAAAGATGGAATCGAATACAGCAAACAGCTTTCGCGCCAAAGATGAACTGTAATAATAGGCATGGAATTTAAATAGCATGGTGTTGTCTGGTATGTAGTGTGTTTTCTAGGTACCCTTGAAGATGCTAAGATTCGATTGTTTTACATCAGTGAATAGGGGGCACATCCATTACCTATCTTGCAGAATACACTGCACCTTGCGCTTCTATACATGATAGCTATGCTAGAATTTAAACGCCCCATCGGTAATTGCTATATCCTGCCCATTACTACTTGCAGGAATCCTTTAAGCTTCTAGCAACTTCGGTTCTCCTACGGATCTCTTTATAATCCCTTAGTAATTGAAAGATTAAAATTTTTAAACTATTCTTTTAGCAATATATAAAATCATAACATGTGTAAAAGCCCTTAAAACGGTCTTAACTTACTTCTGTTCAAGCATTGTCCAAAACTGTCAACTTTTAGCTTTTTAACCATATTTATCTTGATAATTTCACACCTTTTGTATTTCTCGGTATTAATTCTGTATGTTAATGTGGTGAACTAATTAATAAGACCATAGCATTTATGCGGTTGGTAATTATAAGATAGGACTAAAGTATTCCGAGGATAGTGTTTTTGTAGTCAAATAAGCTCTAACAAACGGATGTGCCTCACATGGTAAGTGAGTTTTTAATATTGCATTTCTGAGAGCAATAACACCAAAAGGAATTAAATTTTTATGTGATACGAGTCGAACAGGCAAACAGAACGCCATTTTACTAAAATGTGCCTAAATTACAAATCTGTGTAGCTCTAGATTTAGGGTTTATTATTTAGCTATTTTCACATTATCTTATTTATTTATATACACATGACAAAAGTAAGAAATTAATAGGATGGAGGGCGGAAGGATGTTCACCCAACGACATTGACAAAGCCAGAGGGTGTGTACATGAAAAATAAAGCATATTAAAAATGCAATAAAATCTATATTAAAATAACAAGCAGTGCTCATAAATTTTCAACATTAGTCAATTTGAAATGTAGCCCTTGTAAACTATTCTTAAAAGAAACAGCTTGTTTGTAAGTCGAGGACGGTTTATAGGTTCTCCAGGAAGGTTATTTACACGGAAAAATTCTTAACACCGCCATTTAGAAAACTGGACGAGTGTGAAAACGACATCTAGTAGTCAAGTCTATGACTAGGGACATACACAATTAAAATCAGCATCAAACAAAACTGACTTATATTATTACTGACAATTAAAAACAATTAAAAAGTTTAAATAATTTATTGTCAATCATTATGATTATGAACCTATTAAGTACGTTAACAATTTTGCACAAAACACAATGACAGTAAAAATAATCACCATTCACTTTTAACAGCAAAATACAGGTTCGCAGGTGAAAGCTATTGTTATAGATACCGGAACTAACGGCTAAACGTGATAAGATAAGATAAGATAAATTTTATTGTGATTCTGTGTCTTCCAAATATTCCGAAGGACATCGTAATAGTGTACCAACCAACCAACTCCTCATGTATTTTAATTTAGGAAGGCATTATCAGCAATGGATGATATATAGACTTTGATGATTATCATTATATTAATAAGATTAACTTTTAAAGAAATTCTACTAAAATTACCTGCATAGTGTGGCTGTAATTTTGACTTAGCACTTTTTGTGGGTCTTACCCTAGCAGCACTCTCAAAGTGCAGCCTATTTAGCTCGCAACACCAGTGGCACCTGATACTATTAGAAAAACGATTCACCTTAATTAGAAGCTTCGGAATCTTTGAACATTTCCAGAACCAATATTTAAGAAGATTATTCAATATTCTAATGAAAAGGATCTCATTTTAATACGAAACATCATTGTTTTTTTTTATCTATACCAATATTATAAAGCTGAAGAATTGTTTGATATAACACGCTAATCTCTGGAACTAATGATTCAAATTGAAAAATACCTTTTATGATAGTTTATTTTCCAAGGTAGGCTTCATAGATACAGCTTTGACCAATAGGAGCTGAGGATTAATGAAAAACGTATTTAACAACACTACTACCAACATGATAAAAATATTCTTTTCAGAGCCGATGTGCTTACGCGTTTCACAAATAAATATTTATGTCATAATTGTTCTCCTTAAAAGGTATAAAAAAATCCGTGATACTATAAGTCTATCATTTAAAATTCATTAAACATTATTAAAATCCTTAATTTAATGAAAATAACAAAAGCTCAAGTAAAATAATGTAACCTACGCACGTCATATTTTTATTTTAAGACCACGGGAACGAAGTCGCAGGCACAACTAGTATTATTATAAATTCTCATCTCCCTCATGGCTCGAGCGCCCTGCAGAATCTAAGAGACAGCGGGACACCTCCCCCGGAGGTGATGCCTGTCGATTAGAACTCCTCCAGAGGCGAATCGCCCCTTAAGGTTTGAGGACTCTCCAAGGTTCTCACCTCCTTAAAACCCCGGTAACGTTGTAAAGGCCATCTGCGGCCAACAGTATTAGTCAGTCCAAAAAGTATTAATGTCGATGTTATTTAATTGTACTAGTTTAAAATTAAAACGGAACCATTAACAGTCAGGCTTAAGCTGCATGTTAAAATTAAAAATAATTTATTAGGTACTTAGAAAACCTTTCTCGTAATAACAATAATTGTCACGGTACGTTGTAAATAAATTCCTATTTACGTTCAAAGATTTTAACAGGAGAAATGAATATTTAAAATTCTGCACCTGCAAATATACCTTTAAACAAAAGTTTGTACTTGTTTGTACGTCATACTGTTTAACAAATTGACTTTTTATTTCGTTCAGAATCGCTCTGACTTTGTACAGAAAATTTCGAAGTGTCACTCTAAACAAAACCGTATTAAAAATACTCTTTCAGAATTAATAATGTTTTCAAATCGCTGTAATGTGTAGAGTATATATGTTAGTTATTTACTGTAGCTTTTCAAAATAGCATAATATGTTAAATTACAAAATTCAAATATTACATATGTTCAATTAAATAATATTTAAATCGAAACAAATGGACTTCAAAATTCAGAACAACTTGGGACTAAATAATTAATTAGTCCATAGAACAGTCTGTTCCATTTTCAAAATTTAAGTATAGAACGTTTATGTATAGAAGTTGCAACTTGTAGCTTTGAGCGTTTAAATATTTTATTAGCAATATAATTCATCCATTTTAGTTCACTCATTCAATAGTAAGTCTACTGCGATAATAAAATAGGCAAAAGCAAAGTTACAAAAAAGAATCAATTAGCAAAAGCTGTTCTAAGCTTAACAACCAATAAGCAAATTGCGAAATTTTGCAATGCTTTCGTTAAAAACAATAATATTCACTTCAAATTCGTTCGTACAGTAATTCTTAGTGTAATTATCAAAACACACGTAAAAGGTGTATCAAAGTCGTGTGCCTGAACAGCTGCGGTACACCTTACATGTGCTCGAAGTAACGAAGAAACCTGGAGTTTATCACGGTGACTGATGGCCGACTTAAACTAACGAATTAGTACTTAAACATCGCCAACTTGTGAAATAATACTCTAACTTAATAACTAGATAGGGACAGCAGATAAAGTATTGAAAAATTTATTTCACTTTATTCTTTAGTAGGTTTTCTTATGTACGAAACATACGCATGTACATAACTTAATAGTTTAAAAAACAATAGTGTATAAAGACTTTTTTTGTACTGTTTAGTTACTAGTGATTATTAATAAATTTAACTTGATGCGAGGTAAAAATAGGATTTAAAGAACCTCAAGCTTAACTATAATGGGTAACAATAGTGTGAATTATATTTAAAAAATACTTTATGTAGATATTTTACACTACTGATGAATACCATTTCCAATTTTTCATTATATATTTTTTTATTATTCAATAATCAAAAATAATAATGATATTATTCGAAGAAGCAATCTAATACAAAAACAACAATAATAGTGATCGAAAACAAGCTAAATTATTCAACCAACTTTTATTAAACTGAAAATTTTTTGCCTGCAACCTTTTTTTCTGAAATCATTTTAAAGTTTTTTCTGCACACCGTAGTACGTAGTAGTTACTGCTAAACCGGATCGATTTCCTGTGTCCAGTTCGTGAGCAGTTCATACAATACGTGGCCAAGTGATTTTTGTAATAAACACCATTTTTTATTATTAGTTTTACGTTTAGTTTTAAGAACGCAATTACTTAAAATCAAACTTAATACAGTACATTTAGTGTGAGTTTCAATCGTATCGAGAAGATTCGATCATGGTTGTTTTCAGATGATAATCACATGCACAACAGAGTACCTGCTGTTGTTTGCATACAACTTAAAACTAACGCTTGCAAACTAAATCACCGGATGGTATTTTAGAGCTGCTTCTAAGACAAAAAAAAACGTTAAACAGATATTCTAAACTGCACCACGTTTTTGTTTTATGTATATCAAAGTACAACCTTTCATTTTCTATCATTCATTTAATAGCATGAAATTGTTGAAAATTTATCATCATCATAAATAACAGCCTTTATAAGATACACAAGATAAAATTAAAATTTCTTTATATCAACGTAGCTAACAATATAGAATAAATCTTTATATAATATAATTGATGAAAACGAATACGTCTCACTTCAGGACAGAGGTCCTGACCAATGACGTGTCTTTACCATGTTCCTACATACTTGGTAAAGTCATGTCATTGGTCAGAGACATAACACTACAGCACTGTTCATCAATGCAAAATGGAAAGGTATAAGCTCTAAAAATATGTATAAAGATTGTTAATTATAATTTGTATTACACGTGTAATTTGGTGGCTACGAATACATTTCTTTATTTCTGTCAAATTAATTTTAAGAGAAGTATTTGATAAACAATCGATCGATGCAGATAAACACGACAAGCTGTGACTTAAGATTTGCGACAAATTAAAAATACGCTGGCAATTTTAACAAAAATACATTATTATGCTTGCGATGTAACTAACCTGGATAAAACTAAGCAACTGAAAAACCCGACAATTTTGATCGCTCAAAAATGTTGCCCTCCGGCATAAACCTTTCTAATTAAACACAATATCATATTAAATACGTTTGGTTACATTTAATAACTGCCAGTTGTCCGATACACATCTTAATCAGGCACGATTCTTCGAAAGAAACGTTACACACACGCGAATTTTATAAATATCTTTCTACCGTTTTGCACCTTTGTTCGTTTATTAATTACTAACGGGTAATTTGGGAGATTTTAAAGAATCAAGTTGTAACGAAACGTTATCGTGTGAGGGAATTATATGGCACCGAATGACGTCACATTATATTAATCTTTAAGGTAAAGTTAAGACACAAAAATGCTTTATATACAGTAGAAATTTAAGTATGCTTGAATTTTGAATGTTGATTTATATATACACAATAAAGTAATTAATTTGATATAATGGCGTCGGGTAACTGGTAAAAAAGTGAAACAGAGAAAGTCTACGTCAACGGCTAACACTATCCTAAATAATCAAAAAAGTGTCATGATTTTTAATTTCAATGATCGATGAATATAAAATGTTGCCAGTATTATTGATGGTGTAAGGAGTTGCTATAATACACGTTACAGCACCACGTTACAAAGTTTATTGAGTATTGCTCTAGAAACATTTATTTATTTATATACACATAAACGGTTAAAATAAACTGACATACAAGAATTGAGTTATGCTAGCTTATTTATTTGTAGTAGTGAATTAGAATCACGACACACAACCCGCTTTCACAACACTGGCCTCAAGCTGAGTACCAAGGCATTTAATGCAGTTTGCAGCATTCTAGTGTTTTATATCTGGGCTATGTCTCTTCAAAGCCAACGCAACGACATAAATGTACCTTCGATTCCTGACTCCATCACTAAATAAATAAACTACAGCAATATACACTAACAAAACAAGAACAGACAACACGAATAATGCTTTTTAGTATAAGTTGTTCAATTACCATCTTTGTTGGAGCTGTTAATATTTGAATATTGCTAGTAAACCTAATAGAAAAACTTTATAAAAACTATAATTGTCATTAAAAAAATATATTCGCGAAAAAGAAACATTAAGAAATTAATAAAATCTACCTTCGTTACATGTATGCATAAACAGTATCTTATCTAATTAATCATACTATAAGCTTAATAAAGATAAAATATTTTGACAGTAAGTTATCGTCTACTTTGCCCTTTGATATTGAATGTATTACAGATAATACTAATCTATTACTAAACTTGTAAAATAACTCATTTGACTAATTCATTAGGTGCCATCTTGTAAAGCTCATCTGCTCATTGCACAAATTAAACTTAATTTATATTAACGTATCTTTCATATTAAAGTAATAATAGGCCTTATTCCTCGTATACAAATATAATGTGTCAGGGTAAAGACAATTTATAGTTCTAAGACATTATAATTTTACCTATTGTTTGTTTAATTTCGAACAAACAATGCACACTTTTATAAAATAACATTTCTCAAAATACGCTTCATTTCAATTGTCAATAAAATTTAAAATCATTGATTCAACGAATCATTCTCAAAAGTACTTGATCACGTCATTAATAATTTGTTGAGAAATTTGGAACTAATACGAAGAAGAGCCAACAATGTCATATTTTTAGTTTTTACACGAATTATTAAAGAAAATCTTGTTGTATAGTTATTAACATATTTTTAATTTGTATTTATATATCTGTATGTAGTCACCAGCATTACATAAATAACATATGTATGTATTGTTATATACACATTTGTAACTTCGTTACATACGCATTAATATAACGAGGCTAATTTTGAAAACCACAAACTAATGAGAAATGTAACAAAACAATACAATATAACTACCTACTACTCTACCAGATAACCATAAGAATGATTCCGAGTGATTTGAGAGATATCATCGTAAAATCATCAAAATTTAATAAGATTCCGTGATTTTTTCTCCCAAACGATATTAAATTTTCGATGAGTACTGGTGGCTTAGACACGTTAACCGCTAAGCCTATTAATTCTCGAACGACCTTGGCTACAACTCTCACTTCGTTTACCCTGTAAACATCGAGGGAAAGCTTTATGTTAACAGAATAAAAGACGAATTCTCTTCATGTCTTCAAAGCAGCCTTAATCTACACCCGAGTTGTTATAATTACCTACGCCCGTATAAATATATTTAATTTTTAATTCACCTGCATATTATCAGCGTCTTTCTAATTCTTAAGCAGAAACTTAAGAACGCTGACGATAAATACTTTTCTTTATTTCGCCTTGCTATTAATTCTGATATTATCATTTCGATTTGAAATTATAAAGTTTAATTCATTCAATATATTATTTACAATCGGAAATAAATATCAAAGAAACGTTTTTATTGTTCTGAAGGTACAATAGACTATGTTGACAGTTATATATTGTAGCTGTTAGAAATGTAAACTTTGCGTGACAAGGCTGGCGGTTTGGGTTATGTAAAGTTACTATACAAGTTTAATTGCTTAATACATTAAGTTATTGCAAAGAACAGCTAAAAAATATTACGCTTGCTTACGTATAAATATATCAAAAATATATTATATTTCTGTGTCAGTTTTGAAATAACTGTTCAACGGATATTCTCTTGTCAGCATTATTTGAATTTTTTTTAATTTGCACTTATGCGTCAGTAAAACCGGGCTCGAAAATCAAATTTACCATTTGGTATTAAGTATAAACATTCATTGAAGGCAGTTTTAATCAAAACTTATCATAGAAAAATATGTTTGTAGAATACTCATAATTACACTACAATTCGCATTGTTTTCATCAGACAAAATAAAAGTTATTTTCCCATCGTCATTTTAGTAAAGACTTATATAGAAGTGGCTGCATGTATTTTAGTTCCCTTTGCCTTCCCTATAATAGGGAAAATTAAACAACTACAACAGTAAAGACTTTCAAGTTTAAGTTGTTATAATATAATCAATCCGTGGGCCTTTAACTAAGTTGATTGTTAGTATACATAATTCGAAATTGGCAAAGATTATTAAAACTAAATTTTGCCCACAGAATAGGGAGCCTGAAGTGGCAGTAGGCAGGGCATAGTGAAAGAAGGATTGACTGCCGATGGTGTAGAAAGGTCCTCGAGGAGCGTACCGGGATAAAGTTTTGGTAGACCTCACACAAGGGACCAATGACCGACGATCTAGTGTATAGCTCGCGGAAAACCACTGGACGCAAGACAGATCAGTTTGATGATCCGGACGCTATGTCCAGCAGCGGCCGACCTTCTGACTGTTTAGCCATTCTAGAAACTGAGCTTTTCTTGTTAGATTGCAATGAACATTGTCGCCTTATATGAAATAAAAAAGCTTGTTCGAAACTAAGATATTGTATTAAGCTTTATCTTAGGACTTTTATTAAAAACAGCATATTGGTAGCATTATCAAAAAGTGAAAGTATTGATCAATATTGAATCATATAAGCAAATATAACAAATCACTAAAATATAATGATCATTATATTTTATTAATTTGTGAATTTCCTGTCTTATTTCTGGATTACATTCCTTTTAAGTATTTAAAATTAGCGAAGTGGCGGTTTTTATAATTTTTTTTTTGTTTTCTTTTCAAAATATAATTTTTTGGACACAATAAAAAATATACTGTTGAATGAAGTGAACTGAACTAAGATAAGAACTGTAAGAAATCCGCCTTTTCCTTGTAAGTGGTGATAAAAAATCGAGTTACATATCGAATACAAATAACTGGGTAATTTCCAATTGTCAGCTTGCAACATTAAATTATCGATGTAGGAGATACCAAGTTTTTGCAATGCTATGCCGAACATCGATAATCAATTTGATCAAGGAAATTTTACATACAAACTGATACTTAAGAGACAAATGTTCTCTTCATGGGGGAATATAAAAGAAGGTTTTTTTACATTCGTATTTAGATTTATGAGTGTACATTTTGTACATTAAATTATATATATTTTATGCTTATTCATAAGTATATGTATTAGTATTTTTATTGGCAGTTTGTAGATTTATACACACACACATGCACACAGATATATATTATTGTAAAGACATATTAATAGGAATATATCGCACCAATTATCTAGGCCAAATTAAGCATTATTAAGAACTTATGTTGCATATTAGATAATGGACTACGATATTTTGCGGAATAAGAAATTTTGTGACTCCTTTCTCTGTCCCACAGCTAGAGTATGGAATTCCTTACCAGCACACGTATTCCCTCCTTCATATAACATGGGTTCCTTTAAAAGAGGCGTGAAAAACACTTTTTGTGCCGGCAAGGGCAGTTTCTCGCATGCTTCACTAGCTGTCTTCACATATGGACCCCTCTACTGCTTATCATCAGGTGGTATCGTGTCATTTGCTGTGCTTTATATATAAAAAAATTGAGAAATATATACAGTAATATGTTTATAAGGGTTAGTGTGAGAAATATTATATTATATTTAAATAAATAATATATAAACATCTATAACTCAGAAACCAATCTTTGTTCTCAACATGAAAAGTAGACAGGGGTACTGACCACTCGACCTGATGGCCAAATTAGTAAACCAACTATTCTGATAAAATTAAATTAAACACCAATGACTTCACTCATCTATAATAATCTTATGTATTCTATCCCTTCAAAAGTTGTCTTGAAGATATCGCTACTTAGCCATAACTACATTTCCATTTTAAATTTATAGTATACAAAAAAGCATATTCTATCTATTTATGTAAATTAATAGAATTGGTTATGAAGTTTTATTATTTTTCTGCAACACTGGTACCTCAGTAAAACTCTTACCCGTAAATACGACCACACGGCCCAGCATACAGCATCCTCACCGCGACTGTAGGGGTGAATCTCTCGCTGCCAACCCTGGTAAAAGTCATGGTTGCTAGCTCGACGTCTTAGGACTCGGTCTCCACTTTTGTGTATGCCAAGTAATATGCCAAAAGGTGGCTGCAGAGCGACCCAGGGAGAATAATCTATCCGCAGGAAGCGCTACGCTTTGCTGCAACCATAGTGAATGTCATTTACCTCTGGCGCTGAAAGGGATATCCCAATGTGTTCTCGGGATATTCCCTACTTGATGTAGGGGAGTTCAGTGCCTGCTATATACGGTTTATATGGACTATGACAACACCGTCAGGTAGATTGCGAAGCAGGTCGACATACCATAAATGTCGACTTTATCTCAGCTAACTCGTTGCAGCTCTCAAAGCTTTATGACGACAAAAAGAACAGCTGGAAGAGATTTCATTTAGAAGTAAGCAGTACCTTTGTTCAATTTATCCTCCACGCTTTCCTGAAACTTTATTGTGTGTAAATTAATTATTGAATGAATAAATTAACCTTTATTATTTATATACAGAACCTACACAACTTGCAGCTAAAACCTCTAATTAGAAAGAACCCAAGAAAATAAGCACCAATTACAAAGTTCTTTTGTATAAACCGCCGCTCACAACAAACGCGCCGCCCTGAACGATTCGTCGTGCTCATTTAGTTAAATTAAACCACTATATTATCGTCCAGACTAACTTGACTCCTGAGTCTTCATAGTGAAAAGTAAACCCTATCTACAAATTCGTTCACCGTTAATTTACAAGGCTCCACAATAGTGGACGCTCGCTGTAAATTATAAAAGTCAAATAGACAAAGATGCACCGACTTATTATTTCATTAATAAGAATAAGCACACAGATGTATGAAACGGACCGTCATTATGGATATGCGTTTATTAAATTATGTCTTTTAAGTTTGATTTTTGAGATGAAATTTGAACCGTGACTTAAAATTAAAAATATATTAAAATATATTAATCAAGCCACATCATTAATTTTTTTCACCATTTTGTTGATATCAGTTTGAAAGACTATTTTGAAAATTAAAATTTGGGATGCAATATGTAACTTTATTTTGTTTCTACTATTTTTGTAATGTATTTTTTAATATTTACATATACTAATAAACAACAGGAATATAATATCGAATGTTATACACTAAGCGACTTCAAATTTTTGACCGATTTCTCTGTAAATTTTGGGCCAATTTTGAAAATCGATCTCTCTCGAATCGGTTTTTGATATCCTGACCTATCATTAAGTCAGGATCCAATGATAGGATAGCAGGTGCAGATAGTCAAGAGCAGTCCCAAGTAACAGACAGACAAGTAATACGCAATACTGACGGAAACGTTGATCTTAGAAACTGACCATCTCTATACAAGTTCTAGTCAGAGATAGTAGAAAGTGCAAACCCAAAAAATACTTTTAAATTACATCATTTCTTAAATTTAAGGGTTTTTAGTTTTGTTAAAACTTTTTTCCCGGGATCTATGGGTCCATCTTCACGAAATGATCTTGTCAATAACAGTAGGATAAATATGTCACATACCACCTCCAAATACTTTTCTGTATCGTAGTGGCATTAATTCTCGCTTTTTAACTATTTTTTTTATATAACTACTTTCTACTTATTGTCGTTATTTATATTTAGTTAAGCAAATAAGCTTACGTCTCCTAAAGATAAGAGATAAAGATGCGCTATGATCGTTTATAAGAGGTAACTCACTATGTAAAGTCCCTACAGTAGGATTCAGTGATCAGTTCTGTAATGACGTAATTTGAATGTTATGGAATTGCTCCGTGATTGATCTTTATTGCTGCGTAACGACGGACGATTTTATAATGACATTTAGTAAAGTGATATTGGACCTACAGGAAATTTTAGCGGTCATTGTCACAAATATGGAAAGAAAAAAGAAAGATAACGTTATCAAAGAGAAAAAACGTTATCTCTTTATACTATCATATAAAAAGTTGCTATAAAAATATCTCATATAAACATGAGGTAGCAAAGTTTAGCTGGCATTGTCACAACTATGAAAAGAGAGATAGGAAGATGACTTTATCAAACCGAAGTAACGTTATATCATAATACCACATAAAAAAGTTAACATGAAAGTTATATACAGATATAAAAACTAGACTCAAAGTAGCTTTCTGATTCGAGAATTGAAGCTATGAAATTTTATCAAGAATATGCTGGCTTACCTTCAGATTGTCAATTCAGAAAAACTAGTGCATAGAATAGGTTGATGATGATGACGATCATGATGGATATATACACCCTACACGGGAATAACTAATTGTTATTTTCAAATAAATAGAATTATGAACTCACTAACTCGAAAGAGATTATAATCGACTTAATTTTTTGTCACCTGCTCCTAGCTACTGTATAATAAACAATTTTAACATAATTTGCAATATCTATTTAAGTTTCAGTTACTTTAAAAACTGTGGTTAAATTAGTTTTAGTAATGCGCGTAAAAGTCTTTGTAATGGTTTTTCAAAATATATATTTTTTTTGATTAAATTCGAAATTATTTATTCATAATGAGGTAACACGTTTCGTCTGTGGTAGCCTGATTGTAATTTAGGTCGAATGAGTCGGTTAGAATATTAAATCGGAAAGGAATGAGATCTAATATCGATTCATATAGACCCCGTTACAAGTTACGAGAACAAAAAATTAATTATGTCAATAATAAAAATATCTGTTAATTCTCAATTTTTAAATAGCAACTATTAAAATTGTATGTATATATAAGTTTCACTATCATTATCAGGCACTTTAGTATAATTTCATATCAAACACATCATCATCCACGCCAGGGAAACACATGAAGATTTGAAACTTTTAATTTATGATATTGATATTTTAATAACATTGATATTGACAGCGAATCTCATTCTTATAATTTTATCTACTGTTTAAGAAAGTGTCGTTAGACGCATGATATTTGCCTACCTATCTCTGCCTACCTACCTGACCCGCTCATTTCATTATGTGTGGTGTGCGCCACGTTGTCCCGTTTTCTGTGCCTATCAGTGCTATCATAGTGCCATCAGTGTTGTGCTTAGCAAGTGAAACCCGGGATACACCTACATACCTGTATCGGCGAGAGGATAACGTACCTAGATATACCTACCTATACAATAATCTAACTTAGCCCAGCACCTTCCGTAAACATCTACATTCATTGCTAACTCAACTATCTATCGACTCTTGTACTGCATACCATTCAATAAAAAAAATATTTCACAACCAGTAATCAATGATTTATAACGATCTAGGGAGCCTGCTCTAACTGATCGATAGTTATAAGCTAATAAAAAGTAACAGGTATCTATTGATCATGTTAAACAAACTTTTTGTTAGCGATTGCATGCAATTCCATTCAATGAACTGTTCGCGATTCTGTCCATTGAACTGTAGGCGTAGCAAAATTGCTAATAAACTATGCTATATAAAGAGTAAGCAATTTCAGCGGTAACCCCTGAAAAAGAGGTCTCTTTTTACGCCTTTTTTGGAAGCCTTTACTACAAAAATCAGGGTAATACGAGCCGATAAAGATTACACTTTTGAATTTAAGATAAAGAAATGAATTACAGAACTTCCTTGCAATGTTAATGCAGGCAATGCAAATCAAGTTGTCAGGGGTCCGTTACCTCTTAGTCAGAGGCTCCTAGTTTCAATCCCGGTAGGGGCAGATGTTGGAAAGATAAGTACGGAAATTTGCTATTGATTCATGCATAGTTGTAGATTTATTTTCTATATTTCTGATATTTATATACATATTACTCTGTTATCTAGCATCAATAACACAAGCTCGTAATGATGCTTAATATGGGTTACATAATATGTGTGAGTGAGACAAATATTCTTTTTAAACTACAAATATGAAACTTACACATGTCACTTTTACAAATGTCAAAGAAACTATCTTATAAAATGTCATATAATCAGGGACCCCCAAACCCAAAGTGGTCGATTTTCTACATAAGCTATCTATGTAAACAAGTGGTTGCATCAGAATGCAAGTAACTAAATCATGCGCCTACGCAAGCAATTAGAATAAGTTAATAGCTTAGTTTATAGCTTAAGAAAGCTAAAATGTAGTAAGCCAACAATCAAATAAACTGTAACTAATTAATAATAATTACATTAAAGGATGGACCACCATCGATAATTATTGACAGCATAGTATGCAAAATTACCTACTGTAATTAAAATACTAATCGGCGCGTGCGCGTTTTTTGAATTGAGGAGAAAATCTGCGGTCGTTTGCTGCGCGACTGAACAGGTGTTAGGGTTCTGTAGCTAAAGGTAATCGATTTATTTGCTGACTGTATTTATTTTTAATTTCATTTTCTCGAAATTAACCTTCCAATTTCTTTTTCTCCAGATAACATTTATTGTGCACAAAACGATTGATATTGTGTCTACTGACTCAATTGTAGCCAGTAATTTAATTATATAAACTTTTTTGTTGCTATTTTGATATTAAAGCGACTTTTTCTTTTAAATTGTAATAAGTGTTTTTGTATTTGTTAATACCTGACTGAAATGAAGACACTCAAATTTAATTCTAACAAATAGCTGGTTATTGTAACGAAGTTTTATGTTACAAGTCTCTAAGACGAATGTAATTTAAAACTAAGGGCTAAAGCGAATAGAATATGTTGATGTAAAAATATCTGATGACATTTGAAGTACAATGAATAGGGTCGCTAATTTTTTTCACCCATTAAAAAAACAGATATAATTTATATCATCAGTATTCATAGAGTAACCTGTGCCCCTTGTGAACATTTCAATTGAATAGAACCGTCTCTGTAGTGTTTGTCGCCAGCTGTCAAGGCAAGTTAATTCAAGACAGTTTATATTTTATTTGTAATAAAAAACTCTTAGGGCCTTGGGTTATTAAAATATCTTGCAAGGAGGGCTGGCTGCCGATGAAGCGAAAAGGTTCTTTAATGTTAGCTGTGTACAAGAAAACGCAGAGTTAGTAGGCCTCTGACAAGGTAGACGGACGAACTGTTAAAGGTCGCGGGAACCGTTGGATGCGGACAGAGCAAGACTGATTGGTTTGGAGATCAATGAAAGAGGCGTATGTCCAGCGTTGGGCGCTCGACTGATATGATGTAACAACTCTTGATTATTCTTAACGATTACCAAGCAGAACCAAGGCAATAAAAGAAATACAAATTTAAATCACTTCGCTAAGGAAATTACGAGTACATTAAATGCGTATTAGCCATTACACGCTATCAACTAAAATGACTTTAATAATTAGTAATATATACAATACTATTATGATCGTAAGATGAATGTATACAAAAAAATATAATGCTTGCTTATATTTGGTACCTACCTACTACGATTTAAAGAAACATTGTTTTTATTAGTCAATATCAATATTTTGTTATTCAATATCAAATTATTGATTAATTGACCCTCAATATACTCCCGGTAACTACGAGACAATTAAAAACCAATTCTGTCTGGATTGTACGACTTGACCGCGTATAATAATAATAATTATGTCACTGCTAATATTTCTCAGTTATCTGACAAGTATGTCTAACTTGTGAAGTATTTGGGCTATTAATTTTATTGTAAACAGAGTAGCTGTTGACCTTCATCTCACCTGATGGTAAGTGAAGATAAGGCCGATGTTAGAAGCGAAATACACCCAATTTCCTGAACCATAGAAGAACTGGTTATCGTAACTTCAAATGCCGGAACACAACAATGCTCTTAACATTATTATTATGGTGGCAGACTTGGATAAAATGGTGGTAGTTATCCAGGCGGACTTAGGAAAAGCCCTACCAAAAACCAAACCAAGCATCAAATCTCTGCCCTCACTGGGAATTGAACCCCGGTCCTCCAGATCTACAGTAGTTGTTCTCAGCCACTAAACCACAGAGGTACGTAATTAAAAACACCCTAATCGTTACCAATAATAAATTATACAGCTATAATGTAAACTAGATAATTTCAATTAGTCAATATATAATATTTTATTAGATGTTCTGGTCTTACGAGTTTGCTATTAGCTACAGATGCGAGGAATTCTGAGTTAAGGGTGTTTTGCTTAAGACTGAGGTCTCACAAAATTTTTATTTTATATTATCAGTTATAAAGTATCTATGAACTCATATAAGACGTAAACTCTATGCTCTATTTTTAAATTTTTATCTATTTTCTTGCACTAAAATTGGTTTATTAAAAATAATTATATCCTGAACCTTCCCTCTATTGTTAACGAGTTGAAACATTCATCAACTGTAGCCATGTAAGGAAAGCAAGCATCGACACAGTTCAATCGTGCATGCTACTGATATCATTTACACTTTTTATATGATTCGAATGATTCTTACGCATATTAATTAAGTATACACAGTAATTAATATACACAGTCATAGCACACCTGGGGTCCATGTAATATTGTTTAAATTTCTAAGTGCAAAAGAAATTTTATCGATAGATTATCGATTTTTTCTGTTTCTCTTTTTGAATTGGCTGATGTACAATAAAGATATATTCTATTCTATTCTATTCTATTATCTACATTGAATATTTCTATCCCACCGTAGGTACTCTTAGATCTTAAAAACCGGACACAACCAAAACTGGTCCATATCGACCTCTAGAGTTCGAAATCGGTTTCCCCAGGGTCGACATAAATGAAAACTATGTTACTACTACTGTATTCCATTCTTCATATAGCTTGGGCTCCTTCAACAGACTTGAAAATTTTTTGGTTCGTCAAGGTGGCTAGGGCAGTATGTCGCATGCTGCACTAGCGATCTTCACATATCAACTGCTCTAATGCTTACTATCAGATGGTATCGAGTCATTTGCTGAGCTTGAAAACAAACTGATTAAGTTTTTAAATTTTGTAAGTATTTTGTATCAATAGATTTTTTTTTAATTTTTATAGTAATTTAGCTATGGGAGTCTGAGGTATCATATGTTTTTTGAATCTCTTCGCTAAATTATTTTGGATTTCCTGAATAAAGTACTAATATTATTGCAGTCTTCATCAATAGATCATGCAGGAGTCAAAACCTTAACTGTACGTATGGACGTATAGTTAAAGCTGCTTTCAAAGTTTGCGATATGATAAATATATTAGATCATTAGTGACTGCCGGTCTGTGTGATTAACATTATTAACTATATAAATATGTGTTAAATTATAAGGATTAGGTTATGATGGAACTGACATATCTTTAAGATAAAAGTTCCTAATTAAAAATAGATAAAAACATATACACTCGTCATTGCAATTAAGCGCATACACATATACACATTTCACACAGTACAGATATACAAAGATATACAAACTAAGAAAAAATGTTATTATTCCTTCCCTGTAACATCTGTGCTTACTTTTAGAAAAGATTTTGTTGACACCGATTATAATCAGTAGCAAAAAATCAGTAAAATAAAGTTTCTGGCAAAGACTTTAATCAAACAATAAGTAAGGTAGTAAGCTTTAAAATAACATATATGAAAAATATCAATATTCGCTTACAAGGAAATGACATTCGTTAATACCTCAAACCCCATTTCCATATCATACATGTATAGGTACGTAAATTATCCACAGCAATTTAAATAAAGAACTGCATCGAAAGGACATCAACATTGTGATGTAGTTTTTATCAGGATCGCGATAAGTCCGCAATTATTAACAACAGCACAGAAAACGTTTTCAGTATATAAAAAAGGGAACCGACGCCATTAAAATGACTTGCTATAACCATTATTGTATTTAGCAAAAAAAAACTTTGTGTTAAAAATTATACAGATCTAGTAGCACCTCAAACGTCACAACTCACACAATATTCTCGTTCTAATTTCAACTTTAGGGCACAAAGAATATTGCACTGCATACCACAACAGAAACTTTATTTGAATATCTTCAAATTACAATACAAATGCACGTTGGGAAACAGAATTAAACTGTTAAACATTTTTGTAATCTGTTGCAAGCGCGTCGGAGCGAGACACTGTATTGAACGACTTTCAATTTAGTTTAGCGGGACAAGGATAGATACAGTTCCGCGTGTATATTTCTAACATCGTAGCCGGTAGCCAATAGCGATTGAGTAATGGGCGTAGCCATTGCTTCTGTATTTAAAATAGGTTCAAAGTTTGAAATTGGAATTCGTCCAAGCTTCCGATTCTGGTGCAGTCACCAGTGGACTTTAATGTATGCTTAAAAGAAAATGTGCTAATGGTTCTTATGGTTTTTGTTTAAAGATTACAAAATTTTTGCACGTAAATTCTAAGAAGGTTACTTATAGACGACTTGTTTTATAAGTACCCATTTTCAATCGTTAGACTACTGCATAAATTAAACGTCAAAATTAATATGTAAATAAAAGTATTGAAAACAAAAGTTATCAATATTTGTGTGTGATACAGTCGGATACCAAATAATACTGGCACCTTTACACCATATCACACTAACTATTACTTGCTACAGTAATAAGATAATAAAACTTAGCTACTTATTTAAATATTTGGAAGGCTCAAAAGAAACATTACTTACAACATTTCACAGGCTAAATGTTCGTTTAATAATATTAAAGCGTTTCTGACGTCATATGTAGAGTCCACCTGCTTTCGATTAGCAGATATTTGCATTATAACATAATTATAACATTAATCATTATTATAAGACGTGCTTGGAATAATATTAGGTATTTTATAATGAAACTTTGTAATATAAGAATATTAACTTTAAACGAATACTGATCATTAACTTGGATTTTAAAATGTGTCCAGTAATAGACTTATTAAACTGGCAGAACTTCAATAAATTATTGATACAATGGGTTGGTAATATCTCACTTTAAAAGGAGAAATAAAAAAAACCTTAAAACATTGTAGTAAAATTATACACTTATTCAAAGTCAAAGTCGAAGTCAAAATATCTTTATTTTTAAATAGACTCATTTACTAAGTTCTTTTAAATCGTCATAACAGGGAATATGTATGAGAAAAAATAAACAAATGTAATAGTTCGATTCAATTCAATTCTTTATTTTGCGTTCCATAGTTACATATTATGCAGATCTTAAGACTATTATTGGCACTATGGACCCTGTCGGGCACAACAAAATTTTAGGATGTACAGGAGAAAGGTAGATTACAAAAGGTAAGTTTAAGTTAATTGTTTAAATTTGTATAACGGTCCAATTCAAATACATGCATTCAAAATACTAATTATCTTGGGATTGTTTGGAATTGTAAGTCAGTGTTTTAGTGGTAATTTTAAGTGGGTATTAACCGGGTTTTTTATATAAAGCACAGCAAATGACTCAACACCATCTGATGATAAGCAGTAGAGGAGTCCATATGTGAAGACAGCTAGTGAAGCATGCGACATACTGCCCTAGCCACCCCACCTTGCTGTCCCTAAAAGTGCTTTTTCGTGCCTCTTTTAAAGGAACCCATGTTATAAGAAGGAGGGAAGGAAGGAGGGGAGGGAGGTTTGTTATAACTTGGCTTTATATTATGTTACACCTACTAAGCCTGACCAATACAACAGTCTATAAACTTCTCACTTTGGACATAGGCCTTACTTTAAAGGAGAAGTAAATAGGTCATATTACCATCACGTTAGGCCAATACCGTTAAATAGGCGAAAGGGGTTGTTGTAAAGGCTAACAAAACCCGAAACACGGACAGTTTGATATAAAGAAAATGTGTTGACCCATCCCAAACCAAACATGTCGAAAGTAGCTTTGTTTTGTCGAAAGTTTACCTTATAAAAACCTAGCTCAAATTAGTTAATGTTTGTCAAATTATTTTTTGTACTTTCAATCGGCAATAGAAGTGAATAATCTAAAATACTGCAAACTAATATCTTAACACGTCACACTAAATATGGAGTTTATACCTTACTGCACTTATTGCAGTAATGCGTAAAGGTATATTGCAACTATTCTATCGGTAATCAATAGTGTAATGCCTACTGTGTTGGCAAGACATGCAGTAATTACTAATTATATTTTTACTTTTATAATTGTTTTTATTACATTATAAAATCTGTGATATTGTTTATAAATCGTATAGTATTAAAATTAGAGTCAGGTCATAATAACCCAAATTAGAATATAATAAAATCATTTCTTACTTTCCATAAGTTTTACAAGTCTTAAAAATATTAAGTATGGTACAAACCAAATTATTTTCAAATATTTATACTTGTAACATGAAGTGAATTCACACACATTTTTTCCTTAATTTACTTATATTTATTTATTAAATAATATTTAAAATTAGGATCCTAAATTGAATTTTAGAATAATAACTTATAGTGTTTGTGTGTGTGTACACACACACTGCATATTTATAATTGTATCCACTTTAAAAGTTATCATTCAAGTACTCGTTAATTGCTTAATACAATCTTTACCTTTAATTGCTCATCTCAGTTTCCCTGGCAATTTGGTGTAGATTTTGACTGACATAACAAATGTAGTTTATGAGTGAAATTTGAGTCAAGATGTTATATTTTTTTTCTTTTTTTTTTATATTAAGCTCAACAAATGACTGGACCTGATGATAAGTGAAGCATGTGACATACTGCCCTAGCCATCCTCACCTTGCCGGCCCAAAAAGTGCTATTGTGAATGTAACTTTGTGCATTTGTAACTTATATTTATTTCTCAGTACATATCTGGTGATATTTTCTACGCTAAACTAACATATTTCTCAGATCAGATGTAAACATGGTGATGTGTCAATTTGTCACTTTTTGAAATACCGTAATTATCAACTTCAATATTAAACTTACTCAGCAACAAACCCAAAAAATGTCATTAACAGTTAAACACAAATGTAATAACGTGAATTAAACTAGGCTTGTATGACACACAAATAACCTAAATCCTTTTCAACATATAAGCAATATTATTTATGAAATATACACTCAAGTATACAATGGCGACCGGTATAGATCGTAGTTTAGATATAAGTAATTGCTGCGACCTGTTTATACAAAAATACTTTGCTGTATTACAATAGACTCAACAATATAATAGCTGATAGTTGGTACCTTCCTATAGGTTTAATATTTATAAGTGATAATGCTTTAAAAATATTAAAATTCTTCAAATTGTTCTTAGAAAAGGAGGAAAGATATAGAAATTATAATATAAGAGGATGCTTACGAGAAGTAAAGTTTAACATATATTTAACTTGGCAAAGTATTAATTATTATTAAGTTTTAAATTATGTTATAATACCTTGTTTGTTCTATGTAACAGTTAATGATATAAGTATTATATTTTTTTGTGTATTTCTCTTCTTGAACTGGCTGATGTACAATAAAGATATATTCTATTCTATTCTATTCTAATAAGTATATGTATGTCTATGAAAATATTGATATACTGTCACGACCGCGGGGATCGTGAGGGACGGGGCTCAACTTGTGTAGTTAAATTACAGATTTTTTTTTATTCTTCAAGCTTATTCTATAAGAATTGAATATAGTATTGCTTTATAGTACATATATCAATCAATCAAGTTCTTAATACCAACTGTTACTTCCGCAAAAGTACTTTTTTTCATTCTGTAAAGATATACCGTTCTTTATAGACAGCCCTATGGGATGCTCTCTATCCATCTCTCTTTTACATTTGTACAGTCTTACAAATTGTTAATTAACTCCGTTCCTTAATACAGATGATAGTCTACATGTTTGTAAGGAAATAAATTTATTGCACACTTTATTTTCATTGCATCAACTGCGATTCCCGTAGTTCGTCTGTGTCTCAACTTCAAATATGCATCAACCTATTGCGAATGGAAAAGAAACTTGCCAAATTGTAGCTAATAAATTTAGATTTTGTAAGGTTTGTAAAATAGGGCCTTGTTTGTAATTTAACTCTGTCCGCTAAAAACATATCGTAGTCTCTAGCATTAAAAGTAGCGTAATCTCAAGTTAAACTAAAAAGCCCTCTAAGGCCACGTATAACATATACATACGTACTATCTAAGCCAGTTTTATATTAAATGAGTAAAGTTGTTAATTTGATAGATAGGTTTATAGTTATAAAAATTATTTCACCTGCTGTACATATTCCGTTTAGATACCTTTACAGTTCGAATATATTTGAGTTATATACCGGATAGCTCATTTGGTTGGTATGGGTTGACAAGACTATAAGTCATACCAACGTCTGCTTTTCCAAACCAAGTCATCGATTTTAATGGCAAGAAAAACCCTATAGTAAAATACATATGTTGATCGCTCTAAATGTGCTACTCTGTATATTGGAGTTATATCCATGAAATCTCTTCAATGCAGAAGAAGCAATTTGCTTTATATTCAATTAAATAGTTCCCACTATTAAAAGATTTCTTGTTTACTTAATAAGCAATCTTCCGTCAGTTTAAATTAATATTTTTTTTCCGTAGAAATAGATTTCCTTATTCTAAATAGATTTGTACTTCTTAAATCCGTAGGGCGAACAACGACAGCATATTTTAGACTTTTATCAGTCGTATTAAAAGCTGTTTTTGCTATAACATTTACACTGAGATCTGTCGTTTACTGTACAATTAACGGGAACGAGTGATAATGAACCGGATGCCTTTTCCATGTTTTTAATATTAACATAATAATAGTACTAAATAAACGCAACGATAGCCCATTATTAATTTTATAATGTAACATTTCTTTCATAATAGTTATATTTCATTTAGGTAAGGATATTCGACCAACTTTAAAAAGGAAGAGACGCTAAATTGAAAAGAACCAATGAGATAGATTTACACAGATAATTTTTGTGTTACTTTTTTTTAAAAAGCTTTACTGGCTTGGATGCAAGTCCTTTAGGCCATTATTGTGTTAACCTTATATTGTTACTTTTGTGTTATTCTATATATAGTAGCAACCCCGTTCCTAATCAGTATTTCCATTTCCACAGTGGTTTTATTATTACCTCAACAGCTTATGCATAAACCGCCTGATGCTCAGAAATCTCTCATTTAAAATAAGCGACTTTAAATAAGGAGTATAAGGTTCAAACTGTATCACTAATAAATTTTCTAGCAATCGATTGTACGATAGACGCAATTTTTTTTGCGATTCTTCGGGAAAGATAATTACAGGGAGGTGTTATAAGGAGCGGTACACTTGATTGGTTTTTTTTCTATTTTCATTGTTAGAATGTCTAGACCTTTTTAGGTCTAGCTAGATTATAACCAGTAATTGAATGAGATTATACATAATTATCTTAATACACGGAACGTTATCTTGTCAGAAGTAATTTTGTCTATGGAATGATTATAAATTAATAACGTACCTATAGGGTTAAAAGTATACGGCATATTCTTTGGATATTTAGTTTGAATATATTTAACAAAGTAGACAAATGACGCCTGGAAGAATTTTAACGTTATTTTCAAATAAAATTATGTAATGCTAGAACCAATAATTCAATAATGAAATTTTCTAATTTAAAAGCTATCCTGAAGTCGGGGCTTTACTTTCTTTTCCAAAAAAATATTTGTAATTGGTTAACTTCTTAAATTGAATTATTTTAGAAGTCGGTTTTAGTGTTGTTTAAAACTTTTTTTCCATTATTTTGAGTGGTAAGTTTCGAAGGTTAAAGTGAGATGGGTAATCGTCACTATTTTTGACTTTTCTCTTTGTCTATGTTTAAAAATACTCGAATAGTTTTTAACAAATATGAAACACGTAGTAATACGTGCTTATGAAATTTGAAAGTTGCCCTCGACTTCCCTGGGGTATCGTCATCGGATCCTGGCTTTGTAGCAATGGTTGTGAAGGAAATACAAGTTTAGCGGGATATTTGACGACTATAAAATTAAAACAATTTTTATGAACATTCTGTGGTGTATATTTCCTTGACAGTGACAATGACAAAACTAAAAAAACTTACAAAACACGCTGTTTAGTTGATGAGGTATTAACAGGTATTATCGCGAGTAAAAAAAAACTATCGAATAAAAAATAACTTCGATAATCGGTTCACAATTGACAAATAAATATAAAGCTTTCTCCTCCTTTGAAGTCGGTATAAAAAACTTATGACATAGTAGCATTTGATATAATGTGTTGGTATAGTAGGTGCACAAAATCAGAATTTACAGTGCACAGTCAGAAGTTCATACCAGTTTTCATCACTAGATGGCTCTGCACGGCATTACATCGCGATATTTGTCCAGCTTATGTATATAGTTTAATTTTTAATTATTTTAATTACTTCTTAGCACAAAATATTTTGTTTCCTTACTAAATATCGTTTATCCAAGTTTATCGTTTATGTGGTACATTGAACAATGAGCGTAAACAGAAATCAGAAGTCCTATTTCCTTTTTTGGCTTCTAATTACCTAGGCGTATTTAAATATTTAACATACATTATCCATGTCTAGGTTTTTTTTCTTTATTAATTGATTTAAAAACCATTTTGTAAATTTTTGTTAATTAACCTAGCTATTTATTAATGTATTTACACATAAACGGTTAAAAAAACTGACATATAACAATTGAGTACAAAGGTACTACATATTTCTAACGAAATATCTACCAGCAGACCTGCGACAAAAATTTGTGAATTAAATAGTGGACGCAGTGCGCATATCATTTACATCTGCAAAGATATACGACTGTAACATTTAAATAAATAAAAATACCTTTTACTTAAACACTAAATTAACAGTAAAGTTTAATATGTACTATAATATATAAATAAGACTGAATTATATGAATTACAGTTTTCTTTAGTAATGACGGATTTTACTAAAAAAGTTTTTGTATGACACTGACTCGTAAACAAAAATTTGAACTCGTCATATAAACAGCAGCCCCTACCAGGTTTGGAACCCAGGACATTACTAAGTAGACGACAACGAAGTACTAAGCTACATACAACTCATATAAGTGGAATAAGTAGTAGAAGTAGTTCTTACTTTTTCCGCCAGGCATCAGTTATCTCTATTTAATCTACATAAACTTTTAAGTATAATACATCATAACACAATATTTTTAATTCATTCACCAAATTGTAGAAAATGTAAGCAGCGCCACCTGTCAGCATAGTTGTTAAGCATGACATAATTCAAAAAGCACACATATGTAGGCGTCTGTTACAAGCGTCTGCTAGAGGACGCTGAACGACTTTGTATTACACAAACTTTCACTAGAGGGCGCTAACGCGAAAGTTTTAAACCTTTTTACTAATCATTTTAAACTTTCGCTTTCCGTCACAATCACGTTTAGGTTAAATTTTATATTTACATTTAATTTTTTTTCTCGCTTATAAAATAAATAATAACTTATAAAATATATGTTCAATACATTCAATAACATTTGTTGAAGATATTTTTTTTTCAAATAAAATATATTTTTTATATATATTCACCATGGTCTTTTCAATTTATCTTTAACAACTGTTGTTCCATTACAAAATTAATTATTTAAATATTTTACAACAGTGTATTGTACCAATAGTTTTAATAAAGACTGTATATAACACAACCTGTCAAAAACGTTCAAAAAGCAGTATTTATGCTTTAAAAGTGAAACCTTTTGCGTTTTATGCAAATAGTACAAATATTTAACGTAGATAGGCTTTGAAAAAAAAATATTTACTTAATATTAATGTCATGTTGAAATATTTTTTACGTACAACAGTGAAAAAATTTAATCACTTTTTCTTGTATTTGGATAATCCTCTGAAAAGCAAAATTTCTGTAGGACCTTCAAGACTATCACAACATTTTTTTTCAATAAAGAATTGATAGGAAGCAGTACTTTCTATAAAAATATTTAGTCAGAAGGGACTCCAATTCGCACTGCCTATATAAATGTTTAGTTAACACTCGAAGAGACTGATGTTTTTTTAACTTAACACAGATAATATTCCTTACACACACAGCTATAGTTCCTAGTCCTTGGAACCTCGACTTAACATAATTCTGAATTATTAAAACGGTAAGCTAAATGTATCTAGCAAAAAACAAGCATTATTAAGAGAACAGTACAATATATAGCAATATGAATATAAATATCTGAAATATAATTAAATTAACACACAAACGACAACAAAAACGTGAACAAATATTCGCACTCATCCTAAAAATATCTGTCGCTACTGAAACACTAACCCTGGACCTCTGGGTAAGTAGACAGGAGTAACCACTTAACCAGACGGCCGTCTAAATAGATAATACCCAATTATTAATATCGAAGAAGGAAACCTGCAACCACCTGTGAAGAAATTCTGAGGTTGTATATTTGTGTGATATCCGATGAGAAAAATAAAACGTATTTCCATAGAAAGTATTATATTATTACTAGTTTAAATATAAACATCGGAAAACAAATAGAAGTTCCATCGATAGACGTGAAAAATTGTAACAGAATAATAATAGAAGAAGAAAAAACAAAAGACGAACGAAAATTTAAAAAAAGCAATAAAGTTGAGTCGACCTCCTTGGTTTTCTACAGAGGTTGTATAGTTGACTAAGGCCTAATCGCCCTAACAGAGTCAGATTGAGGGGGGGTCGCCCTTACAAGCTTCGCATTTTCCCCCTCGTCTTTACTCCAGCTGGGACCGAATGTACGGAAAAATCGTCCTGCCGACATAGCGGTCAAATCTTCGGGCTTCATCCCGCGCATCGGCAGAAAGCGATCAGTTAGTGCGTCGCTGTGGGTTTTAGTGGGTGAGAGCCCCACACATCCCCTGTTACCTTCCCCGGGTAAAAGAGAGCGTCTGGAAGGGATTTCCCACAGCGATAAAGAAAAAAGACCTAATCGGCCTTATTTAGGGTAGTAAATTGTGATTTAAACAAAGAATGCGCTAACTTAAGGGGTTTCAAACATTTTGAAATTGTTTTGGTTGTATTTTATTAAAGGACTCTTAAACTGCTAATATTCTTACCATCAGGCTACAACTTTACATCAGGATCTTGCTGATCGTGAAAATGTAAACTTAATAGTTGTATTTCATGACTAGGGTAAAGACAAAGACGATAGCGAATTGAAAACATGAGTTGTTTAATAAGGAATTTGTATTTCTTGGCGAATACTTCACAGCTTGGTGCCATTCTAGACAATTTAAATTTGCGAACAAAACATAAATTTGCCGATGAGGTTAGCAGACTTCACTTGGTAATTCATTCAAAGGATTAGTTTGAAATATCAAACGTCAACTGAAACTTTTTTATGCAATCATGTTGTACAAAATAGATCTTATTTAATGGGAACCCGTAACCCGGTTTCATACAGGAACCCGGTTAGGGCACAAAAATATTATAATCAATATATAAAATACTATATACTATATTAAGTTAAGTTTAAAGTGCTCACTAATATTATTGATATTTTAACTTAAATGACATAAACAATAATATATTCTTTATTAACATAACATGCTATTTATTTCCACTAAACATATGTTGACTAAATTTTATTCACTTCAAACTAAATTATCTTCATTTTTTGTTATTATAATAGAATAGAATTAATAAGCTAACTCTAATTTTTTTCTAAATTATTAAAACGAAGACTGCATGAACTAAAAATATCTGAATGTAGCCCGACTGATTATACAGGAAAATTATGGTTGACATATATTTTTTGTGGTAAACTAGATGATTTGAATGCGTGGACAAATTGATATGTTTATTTTTAATTTTAATTTTTTATTGAGTATCATAAGCATAATAATTTTATAATACATTGTAATTTACAAAAACCAAAATCATTTTATATGTATTTACATTCATAGTTTTATTATTGAATGTGGACTTTTAAATTTTCCAAATAATTCTCAATGACGTTCAAAGGTTGAGAATTTTTTTACTGCGTTTCTCGCCTGTTCTTCTCAGGACAAATAGAAAGTAGTTTTTTATATGCACTAATTTATTTAAATAATTTGACTTTGAATTATTCATGTAAATAATATAAAGAGACGTATAGACATAACTTATTTGTAAATGTCATTGCTAATATTTAAAAACTGTGGAGAATCTTGTGTCGCTTCTTACTACCATCTTCTTTTTCTTTCTGCCACCAGACTGGTAGGGGTTTTGACGATTAAGTCTATTTATATATAGAACTTATTGATTTTGATCGTAAATATGCACAATTAATTCTAGACTGATTGAATTTTATTACCAATGAAATAAAAATGAATTTTGAATATTTAATTGCCATGTGTAACTGAAGTCCTAGTGTACAATCGTCATGCTGGCGGTTCCGTGTCTTGTACAACCTGTCAGCCTCTGGGAATTCTTGCAGGTGGGGGTTTTCCCCTCCTTCCTTCTTTCTTCCTGCTAAACTGTTATTGTATCTAGAATGAGATACCTAATGCCCGATATACGCTCTGGTTGGAAGACAAACGTATAGCGTATAATGTATGTAACATTTAGGGCAGGGATATTATTAATTGGTAAAGTTACGAAGATATTTAAAACAGCTTAAGTCATAGGTGAAAACCGTTTTACCTATAATTTACTTTATGTTCTGAATCAATAAAAAAATAAATCAAACCAAACATTCAAAGCAGTAGTATTTTATTCCCATTGATTGCATTGAATCGAACCATTCGTATTGTAAGTAATTACAACCAGAATTCTTATTAATAAGTCAAAGACTTTAAGAGTAAATTGGACTCTGCCGTAGAATAATATGTAATACATTTCTAATAGGTTTCAACTTCAAGCAAATGAAGGTTTATTCATTTAAACAAATATCACAAAATTAGCTTGAAGAAATTACTTGGGTTCACAGTCGATGTACGAAAAATGAAAACTGTGTTAATGAAATATGCTTTAGAAATTATTGCTACACCTTTTCACTCCATTCATTGAGCAAGTATCAAGATTAGTCTGCCTTTCTCAAAATTTTTATTTTTTATATAAAAGACGATGGTTGTAAGACTTATAGGAATATTGCGTGCTTAGGATCCTTCTCGTGATAACACTTGACGTAGTTCCAGGCAGTCTGTTGTGGCGTATTACCCTTGTTCGCCAGGCAGGTATCAATGAGTTTTTCTACTACAGGCTTGTCGGCTGTAAATATATTAAAACATCAATAATAATTTCAAAAGTAAGGACTTAACCTATAAAAGGCAGAAATAGAGGAACCTATATTTTAATTACAGTTTAAAATTAATGATTGCATTATTAGTTAAATTATTAACAAGATATAAGACAAATTTCAATACCAAAATTTTAAGGTTTATGTGTCTACAAAAGCTAGGTATCGAACGTTAAGTCAACGAAGACTTTTGTTGCTTCTCGAACAAGTCGCTAATGAAAATCTTCTTACCTGGATTGGCAACCTTGGCAAGAGCGACATCCTTCTTAAATTTACCCTCCTTAGTCATTAGTTCTGATTTGATCAGCATGCATAAGGCATACTTTTTCAGCGGCTCATTTTCCGTCTAAAATTAACAATATTATATCAATAAGTTATCCAAATTAAAAAACGACTTCAAAACTCTCAAAAATAATCCTATTTAAGTGTTTTTAGGGGTCAATGCTTTGCTTTTTTTTGGTTACTGTCGATATGTACTATTTTGCTTTATTAGGGTTGTTGTGTCAGTTTTTAGTTTGATACTTTATGTCACAATTTTTAGTGGTAAATTTGCAAGGTTAAATATGTCAATAAACCATTAGTCAGTGGAACATGGAAACTTCTTTTTGGATGTCGATTAATAAAGTATATCTTCTTGAGGGTTCAGTCAAGTTTTATTGAGATTCTGAGACCATCTTAAACTTACTACTAAATGTTTTAACATCCTATACTGTTCCTTTTAAAAGGTACTTACCTTGAAGTCTCCAGTCTTTAGCTTGTTCACCAGCTGCTCATCAACCTTGGTCTCCGCTAGGCATTCTGACTTATGCTTCTTCAGCTTTTCCTTCTGTTCATCTGTGAGGGCCTGAAGGAATAGCAGAATTATTCATTCATTAAATATTACTTTGTATTGGTAACACTGTTAAGTTATTAATTAGGGTTTCAAAGTCAAAGTCAAAGTTAAAATACTTATATTCCATCTAGGTACATTACATACTCTTATTAAGATTGAAGTATTGAGTAAAATAATTATAGTTAAATTGTACAATACTAATAAATCAAAAAAGAGTTTTCATTTTACATAAATACACAAACAATACCTTAACACAAATTATTATAAAAAAGGGCTACTTTACACAGCCATCTAGCTGATTTATTTATTTTGATACTGTGCTATTTAGCAGTCAAGATAGTTATAATGTGATATTTAAATACAAGACTAAATATAACATCAGTGCACTTGAACCCGTTAGCGACACCTGTTCACAAGCATGTCGTATGAATCAGACATCACTTCGTTCAACCGTAATCGAGGAAACGTAACGACCCAACCAACGACAACCCCACCATAGTGTTATTTTAGTGATGACACTCTCACCCCTCGCCAGAAAATATAAGCTTATCACCAGATAACCACTACAGGGCATGGTTCATAATTAAAGTACTTAGTTTCTTTGAAGACTCTACATTGCTCTTTCGGCTAATTAACTCAAGCCAACATATCTTCAAGTCCATGAATTCTTGGTGTACCATGTCAATATAGTTAAGGAAACTCTGCACCGTACAGAAACAATATTTATAAATAGCAAATATACTATATAGAATTATCTCGTAAATTATGCATGATAATAAAAAATGATTTTGCTGTCTTTAACAAGATAAATCAATTTATCTATGACGACACAAACAAAAAAAGAATATTTTTTATATCTATCAACCAAAAAACGATCTAACTAGTAATAAATTAACGTTTAAGTTTATTTCATTAAGCTTCTTTAAACAATTTTTCAATGATTCCCGTAAGAGAAAAATCGAGTATAAATTATATTATTATGTCAGCAAAACATAATTCAATTTCTTTGAACTTTAATGAAAAACTTACCTGAGCCACGACAAGGCAGATAGCAAATACTAGGAATGACTTCATGATGACCAGGTTGAGAGTAGAAGGTGTCTGTGCGGGAAGAGACCAATACTGTCTTATATAGGTCCATGATCATCGGACAAACACCTCGCATTAGCAGGACAGTGCGGGACGCTCAACATTTTTGGTTTGGTAAGCTTTTATAACATAATTGCGATTAATACTAGTACAAATCTCTTTATAAATTGCAACTCACAAAATAATATTTTATCATAAAATTCAAGATGATAAAAACGAACGAAAAGAAAACAATTTACGCTTTGAAATTTCTATTGACATATTTAACTGCATGAATGAATTGCAAAAATAAATTTACCTTTTTTATTTATTTTCTTTTTGATTAATCAAGAAAAACCATTTTTCCTTTCAAACTGAAAATCGACCAAAATATTATAAAACATTGATATTTATGAACAGTTCACTACACCTGATAAGTCTGGAATAATCCGGGAGCATTATGTCTCATATTTTGTTGTATCCTGACACACTAGTGGATAATGAGCATCTTATTTGCATTTAAACCATTAAATTTAATATTAATCGCTTCTATCTCATCATCAAGCCTTTATATGATAGAGATGGTCGCCCTACCGGTTTCACTTTTTTTAAAAGGCAGTTGTTTTTACAAAAATGGAACGCATGACGTCTTAAATATTCCGAGGTTATCTGAAGATTACATAAGCAGCTTATTTTATTGACTTCACCTTAACGTCTCACAGAAGTGTTGGATTAAGACAAGATTAAAAAACTAGGAAGATAAATTTGATGTACATGTTTTTTATCGTGAGTTTTTGTTAAATATAACAATTCCACATCAACCGAGCTGTCAAACATGTATCTTATATTTACGCGGCACGTCATTCACACAAGAAAAAAATTAGTGTTGATTTGATTTTTTTTTAATTTGACAAAAAAAGTCATTGATATTAGTTCCAATAACACTTGATCTTGTGTGCTGGTGACGAAGACAGAAAATAGAAACTAAAAAGCTTCTATATTAAGGTTTTAATTTACTTTATTTATTAATAACTTTATAATTAACTTGCATTGTGTGTAAGTGCATGTTCGGGTCAAATTTGCAAATGCATTTTAATACAGTTATCACCAACTGATAGAGATTAAATTTTGCATAACTACTTAAAATAGGAGGTTCTATGCTTCAATGTATGTAAATACAATTTTATGTATTTTCACCGATTTCTCTTTAAATTCAGAACCAATTTTCAACATTCTTATTTTATTAGATAGGTATACTCTATCAAATATTTATTATATTATATATTCTGTTATAATGTGAAGATTGGATCCCAAGAAAATTGAGGGCAATCTTAAATTTTGTAGGCACTATTACGTGTTTAATTTTCCTTCTAAAGCTAATTGAGTATTTTAACCAACAACAAACAGACAGGCAAATTGACAATAAAGGCGGACTGTCTAATTTTGACCTCAGAAAGTTACAGGTTAGAATTATGATTATTTTTTAAACTAAACTAAAAATTTCACAACACTAAAAAGGTAAAACTAAATCAGTTTAAGAATTCATCTAGTTTCACAGAAACAATAGAAAGTGAAGCACTGACTCCGTTGAATGTTAAATTTTCATTGAATTATTTTAACCTTTATAGTGTTTTAAAGTAGATTTTAAATACAACGGTTGACGGTTCATTTTTATACTTCCTTATATAATATGTGTATGAAAGGAAAAGTTTAGTTGAGAATAAGAGTAAAAAGCTAAGCATACAATATTATTTATATTATAATTACCATACAATTTTAATTTGGTTTCTTATTGCTTGTGTCTACACTTCTAGGTATTATTTTTCTATGTATGGAGGTTTTTGTGTATATTTAAAAAAGGTTGCTCAGTGTCAGATTCGTTATAATTTGCTAAAGAAATTTCAACTTTATAATAAGAACCACAAACGAGTTGCAGTTTTCAAATTTACGAATAGGAAGAAATATTTAGACAAAGAACATTATTCTTATTGTTATTAAGCGCAAAAGTCCCCGTGGTTCGAAGTCACTTAAGATAATATTCAAATAAAATATGTTTTGATACTGTCAAATACATCTAAATATGCCCTTGTGTGTCCCAATTGTAGTCCTAACTGATAAATTGCAGTAGTAATAACGATCACAATGTACGTCTATCACTGATTTATGGATGTCCGTTGACCCTAGCGGCCTCTTGCTTCGATGTGGTGAAAGACACGCACGACGTTACCAGGTAAACAACTATTTTTCAACTGGTAACTCTTGTACTTCATCTTACCTAATGGTTAATTTTGATAAGGCCGAGCTTCACCCGGTTTCCAATACCACGGGTAAACTGGGTAGACTTAGGTAGGATAGTGGTACCTATCTAGGTGGATTATAGCAAGCCAAAACGCAACTAACAGTGGTATATTCAAACGATAAAGTCCTAAGCTTTACTTCCTCCACTTAAAAATTATAAAAGTTGGAATTTAAGTAAAGTTAACACTATTTAGTTTTAGTCATTATTTTAACAAGCATAATTTTAAGATACACAAATTGTATAGAAAATGAAATACTAACTCAATCGCGGTGGAAATTTCTGTCCCCCTGTAAATTGAAATTAGAACCTCTAAATTTGGTGAAGGAGATCTCAATTTGCAACCACTAAGCCATAGTGTATCTCAAGGTCAATATATATATTTATTTATATTCTTAATGGTCTTGGCTTAAATCTCACCTGATGGTTAGAGAAGATAAAGCCGAACTACACCCAGATTCCTCAACCACAAAGGAACTAGATATCTTACCGCCAACTACCAGAATACAACAATGCTGTTAACAATTTTATGTTGGTACCTAGCCAGATATATTTTGAAAAAGCCCTACCAACCTGACCGAGAAAAAAATTCTAACTCCACTAAGAATTTTCTCCCGGACATCAAGATCTGAATTAGGTAGTCTCAGCCACTAGACTTATTTGTTTTCAAGAAATAAAACTGTTTTCAAGAAAATAGTTGATATGAATATGCAGTGTTATATTCAAGCTGTAATGGCTGCTAGAGCTAAATAAGAAAATCTTTTACGCTTACAAAACAAATTTGCTATTGATTTTACAAATTTGGATAATTGTCAGTAGTTCCTTAAGTTCCTTTAAAATGTGTTCATTCTTGTTGCCAACTGCTCCCGAATAGGGATGCAAGATTCAATCAAACACCAGTATCGATAAAATATACGAAACATCGATATTTTTATTCGATACAGACCACACAATCCATGCAACTTTTTTTGATTATGAGGATGAAATATTTCGAAGAATTTAAAAATATGGTTTTCTTTATGTTCCTACTACCATCTAGTGGTGCTATTGTACTATATAGTGGCTACTATGGTATATAGGTGGACCAGGTATAAACTTAAGATCAGGGTAGTATCCTAGGATACTCCTAAACCGACATTATATTCTGATCGGATGGATATACAGCGACATACATTTTTCTTTCGTTCAAATGGTTTGTACTATTTCGCATATCTGAACAAAAGCGGCAAAAGAGTTAGCATAATTTTTTCTCCGATATAAATTTGCTATTTATATTCATTTCTATTGTATTTAAGTTCATTACAAGATTTTTCATAGCGGCGATGCGGTAGTACATTATGTGTACACATTTATTTGCATTTTGATATTTATTTTATGTTGCTGTTTAACATATTACTACATATATGATTCTGTTTAATATGTAATATTACTATGCTCTTTTAAACTACCTATTTATATTTGCTGCTGAGTCGCTAAATAATAATAAATTAATCTCCTTCATATTTCTAACATCTTAACATAAGTATATCAGTGGTGACACCATCCTTTTAAGCAGAGAGTGTGCTTGTACCAGAGACCCACTCTTGCGCAGCTATACTAAATTACTAACTTATTATGCTAACAAACACTAGAGACTACATAATAAAAAATTGACAGAGAGATTGCACTGAATTAATCTATTTCAATATGTAATTAAACCGATTCAACGAATAGATGTTGGTTTTATTTATTGTATCTATGGCTATGTGGATAGAACCAACATATCGATTTAAATTAGTGTAATGCACGTCACTACGCTTGTCCCCTAAATTGTTCGGCGAAACGAATCTTTCTATTTAACGGTTTCCTAGTATTTACACGGCCAGCTAGCCTACTGATGTTACAATAACAAGTGACTTAGATACCATTATCTATGAAGCCGAGTTTAAATATGCATTAGTCATTCTTTCAGTGGAAAAAATCAGTGCTCCTGGCAACAGGCTACTCAGTAATCAGTCAGAGTTCGAGTACTGTTGAGGCATATATTTCTGTGGCGAACACGAATTTTTGATGCACTATTTGTGATTATTTCTAATATTACAATAAACAAACATTAGTAATATAACATATGTTTTGCATTATGTTTACTAGACATTTGGTTCAAGCTAAAAACGTAACAAAAATATTGAGATGAGACGAGGGTAGATCTTCACATATGGACTCCTCTACTGTTTATCATCAGGTTGTGTCGAGGCAGTTCCAGAGCTTTTATATAAAAAAAAAAATTGGGACTTCTTTAAATCCTCGCACCTCTAAGTAAACACAGTCTTGATCAAAAAATAAAAAATAAGTCAAAAGTCACTTTGTATAAGAAATGAGAATAAGACATAAAGGATAAGGTTTATTCTACAAAAATACAGAAAATTCAAATTCTAAACTTATTGAAAGGAAACTCTTCTTATCTTTGTTCATTCTGCATGCATAATTAAGTAGGTATGAAACTAATGCAAAAATAAAATTTCGTAAGCAATAAAATACATTCGCTCCGTCGCCCATAATAGTGAAGTTTCATCTGTCATAAGCCAATACACTTTGAACTCAGGTCGTAAGAATAAGAAAGTACTGCAATATTCCTATGAAAAGTCGATGAAAATTCGGCAATATTAAAAAGTGATATGTGCCTGGCATCTCACTAGGCATGCGCTTTCGCCGGCTTATCTATAACAAACTAATTCATACAACTTCAAATGTTTGAGCTTCAAACACGTGTCAACATACAATCGAAATGTAAACAACAAGAATAACTATTGATAAGTATTCGAAATGTAAAGTGACGATATTTTTATTAAATTGGAAGATGATCTTTTTAAGACACTAAAATTGGTAAGTTAATTCAGTATATTCATTAGAACAGAAATTTACACAGAAATTTACTTTTTATTTTTTTTATAAGTGTAAAAATTATGAAATGCACTTAAGGAAGAAGGTACCAATACAAGGTACTCAGACCTCAGTGAAAAAAAATCAGAGAACTGTAATTTACGACTTATAAATTAAAATCTATTGTGACTGTAAGTATTTCTGAAGAATATGCATATAAGAACCATGTCTTAAATATAAAACTTAGAATTATTACCATCTCAAGTTTTAATCTCGTTTCTGAACTCTAAATGCACATCAAAATTATGTTTGTATTTGTTACGTTGGATACGGAGAGAATCATCATATCTTCATAACATATATATTAGTGAGGGTTAGGGTTGTTCCTTTAAAAGTGCATAAAATATTTTATAAATTATGCGAATATATTATTTTAAATAGATGCTTACTCTGTGATAACTCTGATACTTACTTTACTCTGTGTTTTGATGAATATATATTTACATATGTGGAGAAAGAATGCTCATTACAAAAAATAGTCCAACCTATTTAACACGACGAGATCTCAACTAGTACCGCCAGTGCATTTAAAACGAAAAGTAATTTCATCATTAATTTCATACGATTTTGGGCAGTTACAATACCTAGCCGACCAATTTAAAAAACGTTTTACTACGGATGACATTCTAACTGGCTTGGTAGTTTTAGCAGTTATCAATATTATATCTTCTTAAATGTTCTCCAGTTAAGAATATAATAAAAGTTAACTTTAAGTTACTTTATTGACTAATTATTAAAAATAATTTATAGTTATAATTAGTTAGGGTTAGATGTTCCAACCCAGTTTTTTTCAAGTGGGTTACCATAAACGTACATCACAATGTTTAAGTAATTTACATACCAGAAATAAAAATTGGAAAGATTTACGTAGATAAGACGTATCTGTAATGCGGACTTTATTCGGCCGTATCCAACGTCAGAGCGATACAACCCGCATTGCGCAGTAAAACAGTGGCTATGTTCGCGATAGTTGTTAAACCTGTCTCCGAAAACTACACACTGGGAGAAAATACTAACAAACCTGTGATAATACATCAATAAAACACGCAAAATTTTTGAAATTTCCCTTAGTTTAAGATCATTGATGTGCGAAGAATAAGACCGGAAAAAGTCAGAAAAAACTGTCAAAGGTAAGTGTTATTTTCAATAACATCCTGATGTTTTTCGGCAATAACAATGAGTGTTTTAGTTATATCATCTTATAGAATAAGATCTGTACAATACAGTCGTTATTTATTAGGTCTGATTAATGGAAATTTTATATGTTTTTATTTCTTCACATTATTTCGACACACTGGAAATAGATATTGAATTTGACATTAAATTGTACGATTTCAATAATTGTATGTTTAATAAAAGTGAAAAAATTTATTTTAAAATCGAGCAGCTATCTATTTGTTTTTATTTATATTTTTCTGTATATATATAAATATGGGGATATATATCTTTAAAAATGTATTTTAATATGCTTTGATTTTATGTGTATTTTTAAAAAATACATAGCTAATCGGGTGTCAATCATTACACAATAATTATAACTAGTTGTGCTACTTTAGTACGTTGACATGTTCGATGTTAAAAAAATAGCACACAGGGTTGCCCGCACTGCGCCCGATCGATTGCGCCACCACGCATGCGCAAATCACATCCCCACGCCAGTGGTCGCGCAACGCGGGTGTCCGTTGGACCTCATCATGCCGAAACCGACGCCTGTCGAGGACTTAATAATACCTCCCCAGGACCAAAAGATATGCGGGACAATATGTGTCTGTCAAATGACAGCTGTGTTAAGTGCCGTCGCAATCGTCTATCTAACAGTCGCAATATATATGCCTTATACCCGTGCGGTCGCTTCAGGGATAGATCCTACGCCAATTATGTGTACCACAACAAGGGCTGTCAACAAAGACAATTGCGATTGGGGGTCTTGCGGCGAATGGTGCCTTAGCAAGACCTCGGGCGCTTGTATCCAAATTTACGTCAACGTTAGAAAGAATGGTTCCTCTTTACTTCTGGCTGAATGTGGCAGCGCCGCTAACAAAACCTGTTACGGCATCGACCAAGAAAACGCTAAGAAGTATCACTGCATCCGCGATGAGTGTAAAAATTTGACTGGCACCTTTAATTGCACTGAAGGGAAGTGCATAAATATTACAGATGCTTTTGAGTGTGCGTTCAGAGAAACTGATCCACCCTTAAAGTGTTCTGGTCGTAGGGGAAAGATTACATGCATAGATGTTCATGGATTGTTTTCGTGTAATAGGGGTACTTGTAGGAAGATACGAACACCTTATAACTGCGATCGTCGCTGTGTTGACATTCCAACCCGCAATAAAAATGTTATAGTTCTAAGTGGTGACAGAGTGTTTTTGGCAAAGTGTGCTAAATTAGCTCAAGAGGATGGCGGTTTTGTGGTTTGGAATGATACAGGAGACGAAGTGTTGATGTTATCGTGTCACGCAGTGCACAACGGTACATCTGGAGTTGTAGCTGTTGATTGTATCAATGCCGCATTACTACCACGCACTGAAATTTCAGATTTGACCAATTTTACTTATTTACAATACTTGTACACTTCAAGAGCTGCGCCCAATCGTCTTATTGCTCCTTCCGAAGTTGAGCTGACATTAGCGAATGACAGCCGTTTGATGATTAATTTAGAAGGTTGTGTAAATACTCTAGCTGATGAATGCAAGGAGTTTTTGAAAGATTATGGTCGTGATGGCACAGATCATAATGCTAAAGCAAGATTCCCTTGCTTCTATATGGAGAACAGCCCAGACACGGTCGTTGCAAGATTTGACCTGGAAACCACGTACAATCAGTTCATAGTGGCTCTTGTGCTTCCAACGGTTCTGGTGGTAGTCTCGTGTATAACTTTGATGTTATGTCAAACTACAGTTGAAGTGGGTGATGATGCTAAAATGAGATTCAAGAGCTGTGCAGGTGGCCAAGCTGAAATGCAAATGTCACCAAATGATCCTGTTTCTCCACTCTGAGATCAGTCACGTGAGATACTCCATCGTTTAATATTTTTTTTAAACAATTTTACATAGGAATAGGCTTCCTTTATTGTAAACTGTTATTGTCTATCTCTTTCAAAAGTAAAAGAAATTAAACCAAAGATATTAATACAATGTATTTAGGTCAACCATATTATGTAATACTCGATTTGAGGATATTTAAGTTAAACAAAGTATATATAAGTGTGTATTGTTTGATTCAAACCTAATGTTTAACTTAGCGTTTCCAGAGATGTTTTGGGTTGAATTAACTTGACATTTTACAGAAGAAATTGGTCACACAACTAGTGACCTATATTTTCTGCTCTCTAAGAAGCTTATGATGCGTACTGTACGTTTTCCAAATGAACTGTCCTGTGTCTTTGTAATACAACGAAGACTTCACAAATATATTAATGAAATAAGACGTTTTTATAGATTGCGATAATACTATAATTAATAATACCCTTTTTATACAGAGTAATGGTATTAAAACACACGCAAATAGGCATAGCCTTGACATGAATATACAATCGTGATTGAAAGAACTTTTACCGTTTTAAATAATTTATCGTTAGAAATATGAAACCAATTTAGCAGACTGAAGGAGGTATGAACCATTTATAATTCAATTGAATGCCAGTTGATTTACCACTGGTACTGTGTAATTACGTAGAATGGTTCCTGCATTATGAAGTAATTGACATAATATTATTTGATTGTCTTAAGTGGAACCTTATTTTGTAATTTTTGGTAACTGGTTATGTAAATAATTAACTTACCGTATACTCGTAATTATACAAACTCATTATAAAAATTAAATAGAATACTTCTAACATTTCTTTTTCTCTTTTCAGGCGTTCCCCTCCTTTGCGAGGGTCCGGCTAGTTCACTAAGAGACGATTAAACGCTTGCAATGCTTTCCACTGGCTGAAGACTCCCTCAATGTCTACAATGAGCAGATCCCGCGGGAGCCTCTCCCCAGTTATGTCGGAGAGGTCCACGCTGCCTATGGGCGCTTCTGCTGAGCCAGGTAGCCCAGAGCTCAAATCATTGGAGCCTACGAGGGAACAGCTGCTAACGCACTTCTTCGAAAGATTCAAATTCTACACGTCATTATGCCTCGGCACGTCAGCCATACTCGCAGTCTTTGCTTTTTTATTCTTAATACCTTTCGTAGTGGAGCCAGCGATACAGACGATTCTGGCAGAGTTTGTACCAGAAGCCGGCATCTGCGCCGTCTCTAAGCACGTTCGTGCTGAGACATTAACTAATTGCACATGGGCATCTTGTAGAGAAGGATGTACGACGGCACATACGAAATGCCACAAAATACGCGTGAACCTAGCAAGAACACCGTACATTGAAGGAGCTACTAAGCCGACAGAATGGGACGAAACAGACCTACGGTTTCTCATAAACCCTGAAGGTTGCGGGTATCCACCAAAGGTGAACTGCTCGGTGTTTGCAGACGAATACGCTGGTCCTAAAGCACCGCAGATATTTCCTTGTTACTACAGCTTAACGAGGCCTGACTTAGTCGTTGCGAGGTATTCTTGGGACTCCACGGTGCGAGGACTGATAATAGCCTTGGTGCTACCAACAACTGTATTCGTGTTCAGTTTAAGTGTCCTCGCATACTGGCACTGCCGTTGTTGCGACAGAGCTTGCAACAGGCGAGTTCACGCAGAATCCTTCTCAAGTAAAGAAGAGTAAGTGTATCTCTATTTTTATAGCTCTTAATTCGTCTATCAAATACAAAGTTATATCTTTGTTACCTGGCAAATAGCCGTTCTCGTTTCTTGTCAGGATTGTAGAAAATTTTCTGATCCTGATATTATTTGATTGATGTACTTAAATACTGGACTTTCAGGTCCGATTTCAAGTTTGGCGATGGAAAATCGTAGTGGAATAGTTGTTGTTGGAATGCTTAATGCTTCACAAGTACGTTGAATGTTGATGCACTAAGCGAGTGCTATGATCACTCTGTTAACATATTGTACAACTTCGATATCATCGCTTATGATCGATATCAGCAATAATGATAATTGGATTTACTATTAGCTAGTGCTTATACACTTCTGTTTAAGATTGCATGTTTTTACTAATTTAAATGAATAGAGCACGGCTATGAAACTATTTACTTAAGAAACAGCACCATCGAAATATTTTTACATTGAAAGAAAACGCAAACTGAATCTTGGTAAATTAGCAACTGTTTTTAAACATTTCCATCCGTAAAACTGATTCTATTTCTCAGTGGAAACTTCTTGGTAGCTGAGCAATGGAAATTAACCTTTGAATGCGTTGTAATAAAGAAACTATAAATTAAAAGAAACTCAATTATTTTTACAGCAGCAAGCTTCTCTGTGAGTTGGATGACGACCCGAGTGACGAGGTGTTCTGACGCCGCGCATCTGTTGCCCGCCGACGTGCCTCCTCCCGCAATTACACGCGACTGTAATTCAACTAACGTATGCTACGTAATTGCGTACTGTGGATTACTACGTGAAAAATAGTGTAGCAGCATGTCGCTACGTATTATTGAAGCTACAGCACAAAATGCTACGTATCATTAAATATACAAAGCGTAGACGCTACGCATTATTGATATTATATAAGCTCGAAATAAAGCTATAAAATTATTAAATTAAATATTTTTTAAGCTAAATATTTTACTCAAATTAATTGGATATTTATCGTAATGTTTGTGTAATGGAAGTCTAACAAATTACTGTAAAATGCAATCAGAAGCCTAAACAATATATTGTGGTAACACAGATTGATTAATGGCTTTTAATATTATTAAATAAATTAACCAAGATAACAAAGATTACTTGTGTTATTATAAGGATTTCATAATTCTTTCACTTATTTCTAACATTAAATATAAGTACGAAAACTAGAATGATCAAACATCTATTCATAAAGGACGCATCAAAGAAACTTCAACAATACGTAGCGACTTGATCTAACATTACGTGAAATGCTGCACACGAATTTTGAGCACATTATATAAAGCGACCCGAACTGTCTCAGTCATTTAAAACAGGTATCTATTGTATATATACGATGAGTTATTTTAGAAATCTCCCTGTAAGTATATATACAGATTAACTCTTCGAGACGCTTTATAGAATGTGTTGTATTTAAAAAATTGCGAGTGCATGAACTTTATACCGATACATATATCTTGAAGCCTTACTCTTAATGGTTCTACAATCATGAATTTCAAATCTCAATCTTTGAAGCTTACGTAGTTGTACGAGCGCTATGAGGAACTTGCCACTTAACAGATACTAGATGAGATAACATAACTTATCTCATCAATTATTTCAATACGCACAAATATAGCCTTAAAAGTGAGCGATCAAAAATATATCATCATCTATCAGTATACAGTTAGGTCTGATAGCATATTTCCTCGTTGATTCAGGTTTATTTATCAACTACTCTCCGATAGCTATAGTAATGTTATATTTACAAATTATACGTAGTACGATCATTCTCTTTGACCTCCAGAACTATGGATAAATCACATCTTGATGCATCCGCCAATTCACACATAATTTTCGATTTATTACAAAAACGACCTTATTTCAGATGAACCGAATTATATAGAAACTAGTTCCTCGTAACGCTCTTCATACACCAATAGGGTTAAGACTAGATAGAAAATTGAATTAACGCATTCGCAAAGGAGGTGGTATTGTCCAAATACCAGTAAGTTGCAATTCAAACAAGGCGGGCAGCATGGCTTATAGTATAAAAATAGGCGATTAAAAAAAATTAAACTTATCGTAAAAAGAAAAAAAAAGCTCTTTGGAAGAATGTCCTTAAAAAGCGTCTCTATATCGTAATACTGAGCTATGCCGGATTATTATTACAAATCTTTTTATTTCTCTTTTGCTTCCGGAAACGCGTGACTAAATTAATTGTGTTCTGTACAAAATTATTAGTAAGTAAGTAATTATAATTATAGTTAGATGATTACATAATAACACCGACAGATCGACGGTTACCAAAAGAACTTAATGTTTGTACAGTTTAAATGAAATTTATGGAAGAAAGCATTATTTATCGGTATAAGCTGCTGAATATATAGCTTCAGCACTTATATAGACACCATGTAGTTCCTATGTTATTATATACATATTATAATTTAGGTAAATGCATTGGAAATACATTTCAATGGCAGTGTTATGTATATATTTCAATTTTAATTTAGCATTGTTCAAATTGACTATTCCATATTTAGTTGTAGAATCGAATCTTGACGAAAACAGTATCATTTTGTTTGTAAATTTAAAATTTTTTTTAAAAAAATTACATTTTAAATTTTATTCAAATGCAAGTATTTTTCGTTGGCTGTATGAGAGGTTGAAGTAATAAAATTACCATTCAGTACTGAAATATACAAACAATTCACACAAATTTCATTGTCATGGCAACCTGGAATGAAGAAATACTGTAGTACGTTTGCAATTATTGTAGATAATCTATGTTTCGTCAGACGTCACAATCCCGTCCAAAATACCTTCATTTCTGTACCGGTTCAATAATGTACAATAAAGTAACAGATTTCAATCAATTTGCAGTTCGATCAAATCATGACGCACCTAATTTTAAATTTAAATTTTACCAATTTGGTGCAATCTGTTCATATTGTGGGGAAGCAAACGTCAAACAATGCCTCTATTTCCAATGCAGTTTATCATGGAACGGCTTCAAACAACGCTTTCAATTCATTGTTTTTTACCTTAGAAGCAGGTCTTCCTCGTGGTTCATTCGTCAAGTCTAAGCTTGCATTACGTAAGTGGTTAAACCAAAAACGAATGATGCATTAATTAGCCGTATCCTCTTTGAAGACAGCATTGATTTTGCTAGCTGTTTCTGCTGCAACAGTTCCACATTGGAACTTGTATTAAAAATCACTGTAATTTTCGATGTGATATTCGATATAATGTTTAAATTCGAATGTAAAAACAATTGAAAGGCAAACAATCACAATTTGATAATACAGAATGTTGTCTGTATTATCAAAAAAGCCAGCACCTTAAAACGGAAATGTCATAATCAGGTCTCTTTTATTAATATTTAATTTATTATAATTTAAATTTTTAAAATACAATCATATATATAACTGCTTTCTTATTTCTAAAAAATCTGCCATATTTTTGTGATATTAGCGCTTATTGTGGATACCTCACTTATTTAGAATAAAAATGAAAATTATTGGAAGAAAAGGGCTGAAAATGAATCATAACCTTGAATAAATATGTTTATTACCAGGTCATATCATCAAATAAATATTATATTCTAAATATTAATAAATCGTACAAAGATATGTTGTACAGAAATTTATTCTTAATCATGACTTTCTTTACGTATACAAATAAGTTTTCAAAAAGAAACGGCAATTAATAAATTAAGTTACTATGAATTACAATTAACTTTTTAATTTTTAATCTTTCTACACGTACTAATATTGTAGAATAATTGAAAGATATTTTACTTTATAACTTTTAATTTTATAATAAAACTATATTTATTTTTAACTGTGTAACTGTGTTATGTAAATGTAATAATTATTTATATATATATATATATATTTGTATATCGTTTATTATCATATTTCAATTTTGACGTAATAAAAATGCTATGTAAATAAATTATGAATTGTGAAAGAAATGGATTTCGCTGCGACTTATAGTGTAAATATTTAATTTATTGATTATAAATAAAAATTTTATTGATTATAACTTTAAGCAACACTGCATTGTGCAGGAAAACACAAATTGTTATAAAAAATAAAGCTTATTTTGTAATTTCGTTTTATTTTTATACTTCAAATATATTTACAATCGGTTACCGAAACTTTAAGCAGTGTTTAGACCTCCCTCATGGCTCGAGCGCCCTGGAGAATCTAAGAGACAGCGGGACACCTCCCCCGGAGGTGATGCCTGTCGATTAGAACTCCTCCAGAGGCGAATCGCCCCTTAAGGCTTGAGGACTCTCCAAGGTTCTCGCCTCCTTAAAACCCCGGTAACGCTGTAAAGGCCACCTGCGGCCAACAGTATTAGTCAGTCCAAATAAAAATAAAAAAAGTGTTTAGAAGAAGCTAATTAAATTCAATCCTGCTTTATCTATAGAACTCTAATTTGACATCCTCAAGGTTCAGGCAAAGATAAAGTTCAAGGCGAGAGTCCTGCTTCATAACTTTTATTATAGTTCAGTTAATAATTAGAAACAAATATTCTGATAATTAGTTCGTAATTGGCTAAATAACGAATTAATTATATAAATTATCTTTTAGAAGATATTTTTATGTTTATATAGATTCATTAAACTACTCTTATAAAGTGGCTAGGAATTATTTTTTTTAAAAAAGACAAATTACTACAACTGCAATGAAATTATTTTTAATAAGAAATTAACAGAACAGAATTTAAACCTGTGGGCTAAAATAACAGAAAAAGAGTAACAGAAAATGTGTGATCGCTATACGAAGGTTAGGCGCAGAGGAAGAGGCTCGCGCCGATTGTGTTCGGAGGTGAAAAAAAACAATTCCACCCTCCAAGATAGATAGATTTTGCTTTATCGTATACCATGAATTACATATACAGTTAACTTTGGAGATGCTACATTGTACAAGGGCGGTCTCATTAAGAGATCGTTAATTCGCTAAATAGTGAACTCTTCCAGACAATCTTAAAATGGAGAGGATACAATAGAATACAATATATGAGTAAAGTAGTCGTTGTACCATTATTTCTATTAAAATAATTGATAAGTCATGACAAAATACAAACTGCTAATAAAACTATACTTTCTAGAAGTAGTCTTCTAATGAAAGCATATCATTACAAAAGTTGTATTCTAATGTAATTTAAGGCTGAACTGTATATTATGTTAAAATTAAAAAAAATATGTAATAAATAGCTTCATTTTAACAAAAGTGTGGCAAGTTATAATTACCAGGAAATTAATACTAATTACCTACAAAAAAAACACTAAACTAAATTTCTATTTATATGAAACTGGTAATTAATTACAAATATTTAATATTGATATGAGTTCTGTCATGTTAGTCTACATTCTAGGAAAAAAACGATATTAAACATATGAAAAATATGAGCGATCGATACACCGTAATAATTTAATACATTGATGACATCTATATACAGTAGTAAAAGAAGCGATAAGCGTTAGCGATTTGAATTCTATTTTTTTAATAATCTAAACCTCCAGTTATATTGACTATATATAACGTTTTTGTATTTTCAAAATTATGATGATTATTTGGTGTAGTGTAGTGATTTTTAAGTTTAAAATGGTAATTTTGAATTCTACTTTGCTTTACAAAAATTAGTAAGCCATTGTTAAGGATTTAGGCAAAATGTGGGACTTGAATAAGATATTAAAATTTCTTTGTCTCAAAATATTTTATGAATCGAAAGTAATTGAAAAATATATGACTCAGGTAGGTGACCGGAAAGGGTAGTCTGCCACAGTTTAATCTTCTGACCAGATTAACATCGCGAGACGATTTGCTTATCATCGCTTGAAAAATAGTATCACTCCTGCTTTGCCGACCTTTTAAAAATTTTTCCAGCATAGATAAGGGCTATGATTGATAGTAAGAGGTATGGTTATCTTGTAGAAGCAGGAGGACAAACCTCAAGCCGCTCCTCTCCGGTGTAAGTGGGTGGGCGTAAGAAGACTTCTCACGCCCACACAAAATAGGTTTGACTTTAGAAATAACAATTAATTAGAGCTGTCTTCTAACGTCTAGTTATAAAAATATGCAAAACAAGGTATATTTAACAAAATAAAACTAGTCATAAAATTGCCAAATAAAATACGCTGGATTTCGAACACAGATTCAAAGTGTTCTTTGAAATAATGCATTTTATAATTCACAAAAATTTATGACTCTTGCTTTGACTAAATCTTTATTAAATGACGAAATTTGATATAGTATCGTTAGACTGTATATAATATTATTTTTTAATTGTGATTCGATTTTCTTAGTATTAGCTTAGTTAATTCTTATTTCTTCTTATGTGTTATTAAGGCAATAAAATTTTTAAAATGCTGTTAAAGGCTGTTATAAAGAATTTGAATTTTGAAGTCTTAATATTGGTAGAAAGAAGTTTATAGCCATACGCAAACATATAGGTTTTAACGTAGAGGTGAACTCCCTACCGATGGCTAATGGCCCTGTGGTAAAAAAAGGCCGTCATTAACCTAATTCTTATGATTACAGAAAACGCGTTACAAACTCGTCGTTACCTGTCTCTGATTTCAACGAATCGTCGTCATGCTTTAACGGGAAATAGTCGCTGTTGTTTAACTACTCTAGTAGAACCTTTAAGAAGAATTGCTAGCTTTGAAGAGTTCAACGAACTATGGCAGCACGGAAACTTGCGTTTCTCTGCATTGCCGCAACGTGCCTAGCTCATAACAATTACTAATCAAGTAATAAAGTTAGCATTAGTAATAATACCTATGTCACATTTGATTGCACGTATTACAACAATTAGGTTACTGGTTGTAAGAAAAATGCAGTGAATGAAAATTAGACAGTGGCCCTGATTCCTGAACTAAACTAAATTGAAGTTCAGTACTACTCTTTCATTACAATTATAAATGAAAAGGATAGAATGATTTCAAGAAACATCCAGTTGGTAAAAGTTAAAACGATCCACTCCATTATGAATTATTTTAATCGCCACGTTTTATGCGTGTTAAGATATTCGCGTTCCTACACACACACACATCACGCACTAGGTACACTTCCTATACAACGCACCCGTGGTACAAGGGTGCGAAGACCCGGTCTACACTCGTCGCGATATACCAGGTACAGGTACGTACCTGGGCGCTTCTCTCCTCCACGACCTTTGCTCACCTAAGCCGAGGTCCGAGCCTTTAGAGGCACCCTCAGGTTTGTCGCTTCCTCATGGCTCGAGTGCCCTGGAGACTCTAAGAGACAGCGTGACACCTCCCCGTTTTCAATTTACTGTTAAAAGAGATTTGACTGTTCAAATCCTTAAAAGTTGCCAGATTCTTTGCTGTGTTCGGATAAATAGCAAACAGTTTTGAGATTACTTTGAAAAACCAAAACATGCGAACTTAGCCAAACATTTTTATTTTTCGGGTGTTTAGCCAAAAAGCGACTGCAATATATTTTATAAATACCTACCTATTTTTCAATCCACTACATCTTAGTGTTTCCTCTTAATATCTACTCTTTTTTGACGCTTGCTGGTCGCATCTAGCGTACACGACATTGTATTCTTGCAAAAAACTGCATAGCTCTCCAGTCCTCTCTCGAACCCATCGTAAGACCGGGTTGCTGGCCTATATGAACTACGGGAAATGATTACCGTAATAACATCAGACAGACCCTCTTTTGTAGATTATCTCTAACGACGTTATGAACCACATGTTGTAAAAGGCTTTTTTTTAAACCAGTGTTTATGTAAATTAATAACATCTTTAACTTGCCATTTATATCAAGTCGTACGGCGAATATAATATAATTACGAAAGGCTATGACAGAATATCATTTATTATGGAATAAGTATATCTCACAATTAACTATATTCGGCTCGATTATTTTATTTTGTTTTTCATTTTTGTATGTTGTTGAGGCAAACAAGTGTTTTTATTATTTATAAATAAATGTTTATTATCTCAGTCCCTCGAGGACTCCAGGCACGGGAGAATACTTGGCGGCAGATGACGGTGTCGGCAGATGACGGTGTCGGCAGATGACGGTGTCGGCAAATAACGGTGTCGGCAGATGACGGTGTCGGCAGATGACGGTGTCGGCAAATAACGGTGTCGGCAGATGACGGTGTCGGCAAATGACGGTGTCGGCAAATGACGGTGTCGGCAGATGACGGTGTCGGCAGATGACGGTGTCGGCAAATAACGGTGTCGGCAGATGACGGTGTCGGCAGATGACGGTGTCGGCAAATAACGGTGTCGGCAGATGACGGTGTCGGCAAATGACGGTGTCGGCAAATAACGGTGTCGGCAGATGACGGTGTCGGCAAATGACGGTGTCGGCAAATGACGGTGTCGGCAGATGACGGTGTCGGCAGATGACGGTGTCGGCAGATGACGGTGTCGGCAAATAACGGTGTCGGCAGATGACGGTGTCGGCAAATGACGGTGTCGGCAAATGACGGTGTCGGCAGATGACGGTGTCGGCAGATGACGGTGTCGGCAAATAACGGTGTCGGCAGATGACGGTGTCGGCAAATGACGGTGTCGGCAGCACCGATTCGGTCATTCTTGGTTGTTCGAGCAAGTCCGCCCGCTGGAGCTTCGCAATCATTGGTCCACCAGGCAGATCCAATCTATTGTTATTATTATTATTTGCAAACCTACTTGTATTATTTTGTTCTAAGAATATAATTTGGTGTGATTTATGTAGATGTTAATATAATATAAAATAGTAAGTAAAAGATTCAGACACTCTAAAATTATTGGTAGCGTTTTCATTTAGTTCCTTACTTCTAGTATTAGTATTAGATTATTATTTTGCACAACTTAAATACTAAAGGACAATTAATTAACGACAAAAATATAGGTCAGTCACAAAATTACCGGCCATTCAACTACTCAATGTAAGGCTTTGCGTAGTTAAAGCTTAGTGGCAGTTTGCGTGCCTGTATAACGGTCAAGTGTACTTGGACCCTTGCGATAAGAGTTCCTTATGAAACGTATAAAAAGGCCTTAGAAAAGAGCCACAGTAAAATTATTTCGAATTTTTGTCAAAAACATAAGTTCATAATATGGGGTGTAAATTATTAATGTTTAATTTTATTAAATATAATAAAAGTTGGTTGTATGTATAACTGTATTTTGTGGAGTACTTAAGTAAGTCATTCAAGTTATGCCAATCTAATAATTTTAATTTATTTTCATAATATTTAAAGATTTTTTTAAAATTTACAACAGCCAGCATTCTGAATGCTGCTTTTGAATGGTTTTTAAAGTGTACAATCGGCTCCTGAAGTTAATAAATACTTGAAGATCATGTCACACGAACATTTGCGCTTATGGTGACACAATTGTCACCATACTAAGCAAAGCAACATAGAAACGGTTTTCTTAATACTTTTTAGCTAATCTAGCCTAGTACTAAAGTGTTCATCTAATTCCGAGGCTGGTTGTACCCGTACTGTGTGTTAAACATTAGTAGATTTTCCATTAATATAGCAAACAGCTACATTAATAATTGTTTATTTTCAAAGGTTATTAAATATTACTAATTTGTCAATAATTCAGCCCACAGGGTTAATGACAGATGACTTAAAATTCAAATCATTGTGTAAAAACAGTGAAAATAACTTTGCAAGGACTTGCTACATTTTCTGGAGTTACCTAAAATAAGCAACTCTACAATTAAAAAAGATATAAGCTTTTTTATAATTATAACTTTTAAATCTGTAATTTTTGAAAAACAAAATTTGCTAAATTTTTTAAGTTCTTTAGGTATTTGCATTCTCAAATAAGCTTTATTAACTTTTAACATAAATTTTCAATATTTAACTATAATATATAATACATTATCATCTCTACGAGTTAGTAGGTCACTAGTAAATATAAAAATCTTGGGCCCGAAATGTCAAATTTTATTAGAACTTCTAATAAACAATTGAAGTCAACAATTAAAAATCTGGAACAAAGTAAAATTTATTGCAAAACTAAGGAGTTACAGCACGGTAAAATTTAAATATAATTTGTCCTTGAGAAATAACATGACGTATGACGCGTCGTGTCGTCTAATGGATTTACCCCCACGAGCGCGAGGGTTATATACCCTCTATAATCTTAATAAAACTGGCCTGTACACCTCAGTAAAACCCCTGGATTGTAAAACAAGAAAGACTGTCTGTCTACTTGCAACGGAGCACATGACATGGCTGTATCGACCGGGCTAGGCGACGCGCGCACTCGTACACACGAACTCCGAGCCAGAAATTACCTTAAATATTCTAATTCTAAATTCGAAATCTGATTTAAAAGACTTTAAAATCAAATCAAAACTGAAATCTTAAAATTTCAAATGTTAAAAAAAAAAATTAAAACATTCTAAATTTAAATTGTGTATTGTAAGTTGATACAGGCATTTGTTTTCCTTCCCGATTCAATAAATTTTAAAATATAAACAATTTTAGTTGAATTCTAATTCCAAAAAGGTTTTATTCAGCTGCTGTCTACTAACGGTCATGGTATTGAAGTGCCAATAAGGGGAGTACGGCACGGCCCTGCGTTAGTAGTGTGTGCCTCGTGAAACCAATACGACGTCTACCGAAAGAGACGTCGTGAAAAAGACAAAAAAAAATCAAAGACGTTTCTGAATCAATCGCATAATGATCTAGTGCTATTTACAGTGAATCAATGCGTGTTTTTGTGTGGGTACGATAACGTGGGCCTGGCTTACCTAACAACCTATTATTGTATCATGTTTTATAATATTGTTTTTACGTGCCACTTAGCATTATTGGTTTTCGCACTATATCGCTTTACGTAGACAAATCTTCGTGGAATGATTACTGCATTATGTTGAAAAACGTCAGCAAACTAAACATTCAATTATGTAACAGAAAAATATGACAAGTGATAAATCTAAATGTCAATTTCGCCAAAATTCTTGTCGCATCACTTCGATATCTCGTATTAGATTCAATCGACTGAATCAAGAGCTTTGTGGTGTACTGTTTTCATTCCATTCAATGTCTATTGAGGTAGTCAATTTTAGTATAAGTTTTACAATGACGTCAGAGGTTTCTTTACATTAAGGTTAGGTTATGTAATAGTTCTATAATGGTAAGCTAAATACACGTACACAGACGTTAGCTATAGTGCTAAAGTTCCTATTTATTACTAGCCCACTGGTTTATGATAACCTAGTCCATTTTGTTAACGATGCTCTTTAGTTTAAATTGATAAAATTTTTATTTTGTACAGTTCATTATAAAATATATCAAAAGTTAAATTAAAAAACTTCAATTTTTTAAATTTAATCAACCATGCTTTTTATTGATTAGAACAAAATATCGATTTGAAAATTTATTATAAGTTACTAACGTTTTATCAAATTTTCAGTTCGTTTAATTTAGATTCCCATACTTAAAACTGTAATAAGAAATACAGGCAATAATATAATAATATATAATTAAATGCATATGTTGGGGCTTAGTTTTGCCTTAGTACAGTTTGGATTTCGTTAAATTTCGAGTGAAATCTTATTTCTTATTTTCATTAATGTTTTAATTCACGTGGACTTAGTTCGGTTGCTTTAGCTTGTAACACCCACAGATTACAAAGAATCAGACACGTGGTTTCCGAAGCTACTATTAGTAGTAAATCTTTTCGCGTACATTGATGAAAATAAAATAAAAATAGACAGTCTTATAGACTATGCTAAGAACTCATCATCAGGCAAATCTTACTGGCCATCTAAAAGTATAAAGAGTTATTACATAATCGTTAAATACTACAGCCGTTTCCTCAAATTATTAAATACATAATGTATATACATAAATAATCGATGTTTATTTGGTTCTTGGAGGTAGGATTATTCTAAGACCGGTTGGTTAGCTTCCATCTTACCTAAGTCTGGCGCATTGTTGTTTTCCGGCAGTTGGAGATAAAATAGACTGTTTCTCTGTGGTTGAGGAATCCGGGTGTAGTTTGTTTGAACCTTATCTTATTTTATCATCAGGTGAGATGAAGGCAAGGACTTACCCCGCTAAGAATAAAGAAGAATCCCGCTAAATATCTTTTCGCTTAAGCCCATGTGACAGCGAATGTAGCATATGTCTGGACAAGCCTTTAACACTAGATATACCAGCGATTTGAATATATGTCAACAACAAAAATTATATTTGTTACTGATGTATATAAAATAACATTAAGTTTATAAACATACTCTCTAATTATAGCTACAAAAGTCATAACATCATTTCTGAAAAAAAAATGTGTAATATAGTAGGAATTTTGAATTGAAATTGCACGACCAATCTAAATGACTGGTCTGGTAAATCTAGTGTTAAAACTATGTATTTCCCTTTTCGCTACAAAACTCTGTTGCCAATAAAATACAATATCAATATACCTTAGCAACCCCGCCCACTACAAAAAGACACCATTATAATAATAATAATATGTCATAATAACAGCACTTCTGTGAAATTTTAAGTGACATAGAAGCTTTATACTGAGACAAGGTCCTTGTGGACTGAACCTATACGTGTTTATTGATTCGTATTGTTCTCGTGTTTATGTATAATAATAATAATATATTTATTGCACAAATAACTTAAGTTGTAGATAAACAACTAATTTCGATGTAATTGTGCATTATGGGAACGTTGCCTTAGATTGTAAAGATGTTCCCAAACTAGGCAAAGCATGTTTCTTGGGCAACCAATGAAGTACGAAATAGAATACTACTTAGATTCTTTCGATTTCTTTTTCCTGTTTAAATAAAAATTCATTTCCTTTCATTTTCATTTCATTTCATTTAGGACTAATGGCTTTACAAGATAATTCATTTGTAACTTTATACTGTTAACCATGTTTATGATAAAAGTTTTTATACTCTCGAGACAGAGTAGCTCAATAGGGTAACGAAACAATGGTCCTACATTTGCAAAATAGTCGCAGGTTTCAAATATTAACACGATTTGAACCACAGTTCTCTCTAAATGCTCTAAATATATATTATTTATTAATAGCTCTTAATGCAATTTCATTAACCACACAGATTAGATAGCCTTACCTTATAAAATTTAGCATGGAAACATAAATGGAATACTTTTCAGAAACTTTTCACTATTTGGGTAACACAACTAAATACATCAACTCTTTTTTATCATCAATGTCAAACAAATGTATCTGCAATGTATTTGAGATATGCGATTTCATCTTTGATATCATAAATCCCAAAATGGTCACGATCCTCGACATGTTTATTATCAAATTCAGTCCTTATATCCACAATTACCTACAATTGGCTCCGAAAAAAGTTATAATGATGATTAGCAATAAAAATTAAGTTAAGAATTTTTTTTATTCTTGTTTATTGCATTTCTGGTTATGAGGCTTTTTTAAAGGATTTTTTAAATTCTTAATTATCAATAAAAATTTGAAGGGACATACATGCATTAATATGAGTCAATATAAAAATAATTGGCTGTCTAATAAAAATAATGATTCGTGATTATTATTTCAAGTCTGACAATGTCTTTTAATGCTATTTATTATATTATCTATTATTTACTCGTCTTTATACCCTTATATATTTATATTATGTTAAATATTATGTAGTTATAGTTATATAATAGTCATAGTATTCCTTCGTATTATTCAGGGTATTTTTTATCTCTTACCTAGAATCGCCATAAATGCCGTTTTTCACTATAACTACTGGTTGACTGGTACAGAATGCCTTAGCCATTAAGTTCGTCACTTATGCTTTTATGCGAAGAAGAATAAATAAATATGTATTAATTCTGTGCAACCGTATATGTATTAATTCGCGGCAAAAAATCTTATCTCTCTTAGTTACTTAAAAGCAAGGAGACTTGTGATAATATAAATGCTGTCAATGATATCCTTAAATAACCCTTAATTATTACAGCAATAAGTGTGAATGTGCAACGGTGAAAACACATACTTGAATGATATTTAAATTTTAAAAAATATGTTTTAATGAAACTATATTTTTGTGATCGTAAATCGATAATTACCTCGAAACACTAAATAGTAATAGATTTTTGGTTTGACTTTGATTTAATTTTAAATAACTTCAAAGCATATGACTGTGTTTGTGGTCATCTGATATTGTAGTGAATGAAGCTGCTTTCAAACATCTTTCATTCATTCTCAGTTCATTCATTCACTGCTGGATATAGGCTTCTTTCGTACTGCAACAATCCACTCAAAGCTGTACTATAGGAATCTAATGAATTCCTGTCATTTATACTACTATTTTATGCAATAAGTTTTTTGACCACAAGGCTCATAGTTTATCCACAGTCACTCCTATTGCCGACCAATTCGTGTCATTCCCGCCTTGTTACCTTATCTTATGGTTGGGCTCTGACAGCGTTACAGTGCACCTCGATGCTTTTGGGATCATTTACACTTTCTTTTACTCCTGTGACCCATATATTGCTGCCTTGAGCTTTACTATGTCTCTGGATATTAAAACCGTATTATCTTCTGGTATTGGTTTGCCATTCCCAGGAGATTCATTCATCAGTTTCATCAGCATCGTGTTGATATGATAGATGCTTCATGGTCCCTAACTTTTACCACACGCTCTGCAAACTTTGGGATAATTTTATTTGATGTAGCATGTGATATCTAGCAAAGATCCTGTGTTCTTTCTTTGGTGTAGATGTGGCTACTCCATTCTTCCCCTAGAATAGATTTTCAGTTATGTTATTCTAGTATTTTCCCATTCGATTTTGTCTGTCTTTAACATGTTTTGTAATGGTTGTATTTATGAAACTACCCACTTTGACCTTTGTGTGGAGATGTGGTTATCTACCTCTTCGATTACCCACATCTCCAACACTCGTTTCTTGCAAATTGCACTTGGTACTCGTTTAAAGAGAAAGATGCTTATCATGGAACACGCCTTTGTGTATGTTATTAATTTTGTGCATATTTAGATTGTATGTGAGGCTAGACGTATACCTTAGCCTTCTGTACCTATTTCTGTTGAGTTGAACCGAAATAAACCAATGTTATCGATCTTTTCTTCATCTGGATCACGTTACTTAGCGTCAAATTGTTATTCAGTTTCACCGGATTACATTTGCAAATCTGCTTGTTACTATTCAGTTCTAATTGGATATCTGGTTATTTCAATATTAAAATGAGTCCACATGTTAACAAAAGACTGATGATGTAGACATCAAAATTTAAATGAAAATTCCTAGATAAGATGATTTCGTAAAGAGAAATGAAACTGATATTAGAAATAATGAAAGTATTTTTATTTATACATTCTCTGATCATGCAAGAAACAAGATTCACAAGCACATTTCATAATAAAAGTACTTTATCTTTACTCCTGTCCATCCTAAGGTTACCTGGAAGAGATCGCTTTTAGCGATAAGGTCGCCCTTTGTACAAAATTAGTTAAAAAAATAATTGTGTATGCCTCTTCTTGAATTGACTGAAGTGCAATGAAGATATATTCTATTCTGTTCTATAAATCTTTGAAAATACTAACAAAATATCCATATAAAATGCGTTAAATCCTAACTGATACTGCATGTAATGTAAGGAATGTATTCATATTGTTATTTAACGCTTGCTAAATAATAAATTTTCAAATCAAATTCTCAAGTTATCTATATATTTAATTAACACTGTTAATTAAATATAAGACACTGCTATCAAAAATATAATCAATACAATATGAATCGTATACCAAAGTAGATTAGTTGACAAACACAAAGTTAAAGACATAAGGATAAATGTCATTTGCCATTAAAACCAAAACGTTAACATTATGACTTTCATGACGTCACATAAAAATAGCCACATTAAATCGACTGACGCGTTAAAAAATAAACCTCTTTCCACAGCTGTTCTTGTTTCTTGACAGAGGCTCAAATTGTATACTGCTTTCATGCATTCTTCATTTACAGTCAATAAAACGTCATGAATAAACACTATTCAATTTACTAGTCACTGTCGTAATGCTTTGGCTTGGTACTTTTTGTATTTGACATTACATGGCAATAGCGACGTTGACAGAAACTACAGGTAAAATAATATAAAAGAAAATTAACTTTGAAAGCTTGTTATTCATTAATCTTTATTATTGAAACAAAATAAAAGAATAATAAAATATGTATTATTATTTAATTATTTATACTCGTAATAATAAACTAAATGGCCTCTACCCGACTTCTCTTCGCGACCATCTGAAGATATTGGGGCTAGGTGATGGACCAATGATTGCGAGGCTCCAGCGGTCGGTCTTGCTCGATAATGCCAGGATTGTCGATTCCTCTCTCTGTCGTCCTAACCCTCGCCCGTGGGACCTCTTTTGCTGAGAGATATTCTCGCGTCTCTCGAGTCGTCGAGGGACTGGGAAGAGTTATTAATTGATTTTTAAATAATAATAATCCTTACACGCACACCATCTATCATTAAACTTGTGTTATGAATACTAGATAACGGAGAAATATAGATAGTTATACGTATAGAAATATCAGATATAAAGTTACTAAATCTACGACTTTCCACAACTCGTGAAAAAATATTCGTACTCATCGTACAAAAATGTGATATTATATCTCTGCCTAGATTCGAATTCGGGACCTCTGGCTATGAAGATGGTATACTTGCCACTCTTATAGACGGTCGTCAATTAATAATTGTCAGTGACACTTAAGATGATGACTCAAGATGATGAGATATGAATGTAGAAGACGTGTGAAATGCCTCAAAAATTCAAATTATTCAATTTCGAACTGTAACCATTTGTATCACAGCACAAATCATATCTATGTTCTGTGATTTGTATACATCAATACCGTAACCTTGAGCAGGCATAGCAAGCATTTATTGAAGTCGCAATCGCTATAATATCTTAGGTGTTCAGCCAGCTAATTCTAGCCGAATCGATACTGAGGCTAGATGGATCAAGCCCGGCCAGACCGTCTGGCGCCAAAAAATGTGGCGACACCAGTGTATTGGCGGTTTGGATATCAACAACATTTATAAGTTTTAATACTAGATTAGAGATTTTAGCAAAAACAATAGTCTTCAATAAATATGAAAAGCCGAATCTTAAAAAAACATATTATTGAAAAAGTATTTACAATAATGTCATAAAATTCAGAAATTTAATAAGAAATCAAACCGAAATAATGATTTATATTAATTCCTTCTGCATTGCTAGAAATATTATGTGACATTTAATTCGTAGCTATAAAATATTATAAATGTTATCGTTCATAAAAAGTTATGCTTCCATCTCCCTACTGTTTTGGTAGAAAAAATAAATCTTTTGAAAGATGATTCAAGTAAGCTTCTATACGAAGGTCGACTTTATCTCTTTCTGAAATAATAAGAGCGATAGAGAGATTAAATGGAAATTATAAGTCTGATGCTTTACGAAATTGATCGAACATTCTAGTATTGAAAGCCTTTCTTTTGAAGTGAATTGTAATAAAATATTATCAAAAGAACTCTTGAAATTATTATGGCGAAGTTAATAAAAATATTTTCTTAACAAATACCGTTTTCTCGGTTAAAGTGTAGTCATCGAGTGGATATTGGAGATGGCCCTTGAGAGCTCTTGTTGAGGGGTTTTAAATCAGATTAGCAACTAGGCAATACTTAAGAAAACTATCCTTAATATTTTATATATTTTCACATAGTTAATTGCCAGCTTTGGGATACCTTTTATTGGCGTTTATTTTAGATAATCATAACAATGTTTCTCACATTCACATCTATTATCTAACCCAGATTACGCATGACTAAGAGTTTGTGTTATGGATACAAGATAACGGAGATATATAGATAATAATATGTATGTAAATATCAGAAATAAACTAAATTCACGTCTTACAAGAAGTTGATACAGTGTGCAAATTATTTAATAGTTTGTACTGTAATGAGACATCTAGCTATAATCATCGAGTATTTTTGGTTCAAAAATAATATAACTTTTAAGTAAGCCAGGCCCTACTTTGATTTTCACAGTTCCCTAAAAAATGTGATATATCAAAAAACTGATAAAAAATCACAGATAATGGAACCAGGAGGAGCGGAGTAACAGACTGTCATGAGAATTGCTATGAAATGACGCAGCCAAGCTGAAACTAGCGCTATGGTCGCACCCAGCTCGCCCACGCCACAATGGCTGACGAAGAAAAAATACCTCCCACTTTTCTCGAGAAACTTCTATTCTACACAACGGCCAGCTTCGTTCTCCTCGCTATCTTCAGCCTCTTCGCCTTTCTATTCTTGGTGCCGTTTGTAATTGAGCCGGCGTTCACTACCATTTTCATGCAGTTCGATCCAGTGGCAGCGTTATGTGTGACAGCTCAGGTGAAGCACTTGGTTGGAGTAAGCAACTGCACGTGGGCATCTTGCAGAGAGGGCTGTACCAAAGACCTTTTTGAGTGCACTCAGATCAGGGTGAACTACAAACTGGGATACCCTGCAAATATAAGTGCAACAGAATATGAGAACTTGATTCGAGTAGAAAGGGCGCTTAGGAAAGATTACGAATACGAAAACTACGAGACTGCCGCAGAGAAGTCCTACCCTGACATGGCTGAGGAGCAAGAATTACCAGATGTTTTACCAACTGGACTTCAGGGAAACGACTCAGAGTGGTATTTCACTGGAGCTCGATTGTTCCCTAACGTGAAAGGATGTGGTTACCCACCTATTTTGAATTGTACTATCTTCTATGGTCAATACAGGCCATTGGGTACAAACTATACTTGTTATTTCAGCAGGGTGGACCCCGGTCTAGTGATCACTGATTTAGATATGTGGCAAAATACTTTGAACCTAGTATACGCTATGGCAATACCGATACCTTCGTTTATAATATCGGTAATTTATTTGACGTTTGCATATTTTAAGATCTATAATACTGAGGACGAATCGGAGCAGGCTCCGCTGAAGAGCGACGCGGAAGCAATGGCGACTGGTGATGACGAGAAGCCGACTACACCTGGCTCAGATACGTTCAGGGAGGACCTGGCATGCTTCGGACATCAACTAAAGATGCAGCTAGCAAATGAGAAGCCGAAAGAAGGCTTTGAGTCCAATAGTCCACCAATTTCCAATTCGGCATCGCTGTCTGGGTAAGTAAAACTTTTATTAGAACTACAGTGAGTATTACATAATATTTATAGATCAGTACAGATCGCTGTACATGCTACTTATTGGATATTGAAACTACTTACAAGTATTTCTTTGATTTGAGTTGAATTAATGACTTAGTAGTAGAAATATTAGTTTTAGACCCATCAGAGATGTTAATCAAAGATGTTAATAATAACATATTGGTTAATTCACATTCTCTTATTAATGAAATTTATTAAGTTGTTCAAAAACAATTACGCACTTTTAAAAACTTATAAGTGTCTACTAAATCTTTATAAATTAATTGTATTTAAAACCTAATTAACAATGAATTGCAATCCTTATTAAAATTACGGCTGTTGAATAAATAACCTTCTGCAGATACGTGTCATAATAATGTGTACTACTTTCTGTATTTGACTTTTAAGATGAACGTGTTATTGTTTAAGCAATTATTATCATAATACTTATTGTATTATTCGTTCTAGAAATTCGTTACTTTGTTAACTGATTTTGTGCTAGTTCTTCAGAAGGTTTTGGTCTTATTTCTGAGAAGAAATAATAAATTAAAATAAATTGAAATATTTTAAGACTAATATCAATTTCCAATGCATGTTGAGTCTTAAATGGTGAACTGTTAGTTTTCTCACAAAATAACCTGTATAGTATCCAACGTAATTTTTTTTAATTTGATTATTTAAGCCTCAAGCATTCTTAAAATGTGGAAAGATCTGTAGCAAGTGACTGGGAGCAATGTAATATGTATGTGGATGGTTATTTTATATATATTAAGCTCAGCAAATGACTCCACACCACCTGATGATAAGCAGTAGAGGAGTCCATATGTGAAGATAGCTAGTGAAGCATGAGACATACTGCCCTAGCGAACCTCACTTTGCCTGCCCAAAAAGTGATTTTTCACGCCTCTTTTAAAGAAACCGTGTATGAAGGAGGGAATACGATTATTCATTTAGTTAAACAAAAGAAATAATATATAGAAATATATAAATTCTTTATTTCCTTAAGATATATATAGACGACGGCTGAAAGTTGTTGTAGATAATGTGTTGAGAGGTTAAGTGATGAAAACCTACATTGCAACAGCCACAAAATCTTAAATGTATCAACGCCAAATTACATTAGCTTAGCATAAAATTAGTACTAAGTAATAATACATAAATAATCTTTATTCACAAATAGGTAACAATATATTGAACTGTATCTGGAGACTCCATTTGAGCGTCCTTTATCTTTCATATAGCATCGTATTAAATATTAACGCATAGAATTTATTGAAAGTTAATAAAAAACTATTCAAATATTTACGAACTAATTTAGAAAAAAGATTACAACTTGATAAACAAAATTTTCTAAGTGGTTCATTTCTATTTAGAAACAGCATTTTTAATTGATGTTTATATTGATGATTTAGTATTGATGTTTCTTATTATAAGACTTATTTTCGATATTTAATTTTTATATACACCTACTTTACAAATGAGAATTTATCAGAGCTTTTTCTGTGATTGATTTCTTATAAAAATTCAGATTAGGTTAGGCGTCTCTTGCTTTGTACAACCGCTAAAAAAGATAGATAGATTGCATATTGTGTGACGTTGTTAAAATGGAAATCATAGTTAAAATGAATTGTACTTACTAATACTAATTTCTTATGCTATTTAGTATTAAAGCAAGAGTAGTTTCTTTAACATATTCTGTTTCATCACAGGACCAAGTCATCATTCGTGAACGCCTAACGTGAACATACAACTATAATAACAAAACACTGAGGTACGTCAGCAAAAGCCCATCTTTATTACTAAAAGCTTAAAGTTTAATATCGTTCATACACTAATATGTTTTTTGCAAAGTGCACTCTAGCTGAAAAACATATATTCGTGGCTTTTGCTTTAAAAAAGGTTTGAATAAAATAAATAAATATCACAGCAATGCGCTTAATGAACTATATTTATATTTTTTTTCTAAACGATCAATTAGTCAAATTAATCATTTAGAAAATATTTTTGTAAACCAATGTTACTAAAAACTATTTTTCAAAATTGTTTTTTATATTTATATATATAAACATTTATATATTTTGATCAAATGTTTTTAATCCATTTTATAATTATCATGAAAAGGATTTTCCATGCATTGCTTAAAAGTTTTTCGTGACACATCCACGCATATAGCTATTATTATTTCCTAACTATAATTTCTTTTGTACCTCAAAAATAAAGAAAATATCTATTTAATATTTAAAAGTAGTTTCTTTAGAGATAGCAACTTATGCACCGTAAGCTTGTATTTTATTTCCCTTAAACTATATTGTAACTAGTCGACATGGAGAACTTAGTATTGCCTAGATATTACCACTAACGCCATCTATTATAAAGCATATCAGTTTTTGATACTAAATCTCCTATTTTCAGTCATATATTTCAAGCCTTTGTTAGGGTTTTCCCAGTTATTTTTATCTTGAAACCACCCTTGAATAAAACCGAATAAAATATTGAATTAAATAAAAATTATACAAATAGAAATTTTTGAAGTTTAGAAGAAAACAAAGAACAATAACTTTGGTAGATATTTGTAATTTGTATTATAGTGAAAGTTTCGGTTAAAATTTTATATAAACTTAATATTTAATATAACTGTCAAATAAAGGCGGCTCAGTGCATGTAAAATACCACGTCGTGACGTCATACGACATTACCCGAGTCATATGAACGACCCCATGCTATCGAAATAATGACTAAAACAATTTTTTATAATCTTTCGTCATGCAATAAGACATCGAACGAAAAATTGTCATAATGCCTATTGTATACATATTTATAATTATATGATATATATTTATAATAATTAATATAATTGTTCGTTCTTAGTCTGTTTTCATCAGCTCTGGGTGTTTCTTTAAGTACATAAATACTAATTTAAAACAATTTCAATTCAAGAAGTTTAATGATTATCATGTGAAAATCATAAAACCTAATTAATTATACTATAATAAATACTCCTGATTCTAAATACAACAAAGATTATATTTTAGATTAGTTTCACAAAACCTTTGTCCAAAAGAATAATGTTCTAGTTCCCTGTTGTGACGATTTAAAAGACCTTAGTAAATAAGTCTATTTAAATAAAGTTATTTTTGATTTTGATTTTGATTTTTAAATTGGCTCTGCGTCTTTTTCGATGGAATAAGCCTTACTGATTTGAGAAACTAAAACATAATTTACAAACTAGTTCTTTGCTGACTGTACCTAACTACACGGAATTAGAATTTATTTATATAATCGATGTAATAGTCGACTAAAATATACATTGCCCATATTTGCTTAAAAAGGAAAATTTGTTAATTATAGCAAGACATTATTTCTCGCTATAACATTGCATTCAGTTTCAGCCTTGCCAGACCAGGGCCGGATTTCATGTTTTTTTAGGAATTATTTTATATAGCTATTATATATAGATTATACTGATTAATAAAGCAAATAAATTAATAAAGTAAATGTTCTGTTGTTCCTATAAAATAAAAATGCAATTAAATGAAGGACGATAAAATATCATGTACATTATATACATACTGCTACTATTTCTATCTATAATAAGCTGACATAGGTTTAAAACATTTAATAATTCAAACTATTTTCCATTTCAGATGACAGGATTCGTGAAAATGCGGCTATGGTTACAAAGTGCATCATGAACTAAGGTGAACACATTAACTATGGGACGAAACTCATGCTCCACTTGTGATTTTGCATAGAGACGTATGACGCAATAAATTATGCATATTTCTCTCCTATAGGAGTAAAAGAGATGGCGATACGAAAATAATTTGAAAAGAAAATACTAGGAGATCTAAATTATTGCGAAAGAGATTTTTTATAAAGCGTTGTGAAGTTAAATAGAATGATATTGAAGAAAGTCATATTTATGTCAATCATTTCTCTGTGAAAACTAAAATGATGTTTTGTTTCTATTTAAATTGTTAAGGTAGTTATAATTAAGCAATGTTTCTTTATGAACAATTTTAAAGCATTTTTTAAGTCTATTTGTGAGCGTAATTCTGAATATACACAGCACACCTTGGTATTTTGCTCAAACGAAATGATTCCGAGGAATGATTGCTTTAATATAATTTATATTAATAAATTTTATCTCCTATAGTAAATTATGAAATGAATAAGAATTTTAATATGCTCGTAAGCTAATGGTGTCAAATGCACGCGTGCTGAACAATTATACATAATAAATTGTGTATTACGACTTATTAAATAAAGCTGTTTATAATATATGAAGAATATATATAATAAAAGATTGCTGATTTTGAAAAGGAACAGTTAGGAATGGTATTTAAAATAATGGCAGAGTATATTTTAGCGGTGAAATATGTTTATTGCAAAATACATCGACTCATTATTTACACTACATTAACACATTGCTCTAATTCCTTGTCAGTACAATTCATTGATATCATTTTAGTTTGTAAGAATAGCTTTATTTTTTAAGTGTTATTAATTAGAATTAGTTATAATAATTTAATTTACTAGCAAGATCTTTAGATTAGTCAGATTTGCAAGCTTTAAGTTGCCCTTTACAAAAGATCAATTAATGAAACTTAAATAAATTATATTTATTTTAAAAATGTACTTGGGGAATGGAAAATAAATTAATATAATCCTAGCCATTCCGCTGTAGGTGGTATCGATTCTTCCGTCCCATACCGACACTATTTAAAAATTCATTATATTATTGTCCGAACAGAACCGACCGACTAATCGCTAACCAAAATAAAAGTCATTACCTAATCGATATTCCATATAACGATGAATTATGATAACGTATCGATAACCATTTGTGCAATTCGATTGATTGTATAAGTATATTCATTCATGTTTTTGAAGAGAATGAGATTGTGAGATTATATTCTAATTTTGGTCGCTTGTAAGTGGGGTGTACGTGTAGTTTTTTCTTTATCGAATAATGAAGAAGGCTTGTGAATATTGCATAAATGCTAGTATAATTCTAAATCCAAAGTGGTAACGTAATAATATGTTGTATTATTGATTTAATATTTCGCTGCTATATTCTGGGACCACATTTATGTGACAGTTCCAATTTATGTAAATAATAAAATTTCAAGTCTATATTTAATTTTTTTAATCGTTAAATGTATTCTTTTTATGGTAAACTATTATTAAAAGGCAAGCTAAATAAATTTATTTAAACAGCTTGACTGTGAGAAAGTTAAGTTCTAGTTAAATATCGCTAAAACTTACGCACATGATTTTAGATATTAAACTTAAAAAAAATTATTGAATAAGAAAGATACTTAACTATAACTCATTTCACTTAATAAATATATTACTGTACATGCGTTTATTTTATTGTTAATTTCACAATATTATCTGATAATTTTTTTTCATAATCGTCCATTATAAACGTACCTAACCAGTGTTAACAATATCAATTAAGAGAATTGTTACATTTAATGAATTAAAATAAATTAAGTTTATTTAATATCTTTTGATAGTATTTTATAAGCATGTTAAGTAAAAATTAAAAATAAATCCAATTTTAAATTTTACGAATTGGAATTTAATAGTCTTAAATATTTTTCTTAAATATTTTTTATAATACGGCCCTGTGATGCGAAAAATCATCGAACATGGCATTGACTACCCACGAATCGAACGCTCCCACAGTCAACTGTCAACACAGTCACTGTCAGTTGACTGTCACAGTCAACTTTAAGAAATTATGTTTTTAGTGTTGGATGTTTCGCTTTTATTACTTTAGAAGGTTTTATGTTAAAGTTATAGTGTTTAATTAATATATAAATCCTATGTTTTCTATATTACTTTATTCATTATTTATTGTAGTATCAGCTGTACTTACATTATATGCTCACAAAATATTATCAAAAGACATTTTGTATTATAATCAAGTTTAAAGCAATATTAAAATATTTTATTTAAATTCAGGTATATCAAACTGTAATGAGATACCTAGACAAAATATCTTAAAGCTTTAGTTGTAAGAGAAAAGCAATTTATTGAAATATCATTGTAATTTATTGTCAAATTATTTTAATAACTATTACTAAGGTGCGTACAAAAAATTAATTATTAATTAACTTTCATTTCCCATTCGTCGTCTGAATTTTGGTTGTGTGTTTAGTATTTAGTGATTTAGTAGGATTCTAGTGCTAAAAAGTAATTAAAACTACCCAATAATGCAGTTGCTGATAATAATTACAATAACGTGTTTGATAAGAGTCGCTTTACGTGATCAAATATGAATACAACTCTGTCATCGATCCAATTAACATAGATATCAAACTATTAAAATTGTATCTTTTATTGTACAAATAAAACACAAGAGTACATTAAACAAGAAAGACACAAAAAAGTGGACTTATCTCTAGCAAGAGATCTCATCCAGCCAACCAAGAATTAAAAAAATAATAATTGTTTAAAATATGCTTATACAAAGAATAATGTACGATCAGGGTGATAATACAGAATGAAATGTAATGGACGGCGTTTATTTAAGTCAATCAAGATGTCAAACTGTGGCTTATATTAGGGTAAAGAGTAAATCTCGTCCCGAGACAAATTCGGTTAATATTTATTTTACTTTTTCAGACATTAGTTCTATTGTATAACCTTATCAATTTAAGTCATCTAATACAAAATGAAAACGAAATTAAATTGACAGTATATTGAAAATTACTCACCATTTTATTAATTCTGTTATATTAGATTTTTTATTCACTTCTAGTTGACCTAGTGTACTTTGTAATGACAAACTACCACTAGCGCCATCTATTAAAATGAACCCGAAGTAACCACGGAAGAAATGATAGCTTTAATGTTTAACATGTAACTTAGACGATTTTCCATACGAAATAACCAATTTTCAGTTATAAATTTTTTATCCTTTCCTTTAGGATTTTCAAAATTATTTTTATTTTAAATTATCTCTGAATTAAACCGAATAGAAATCAATACAATAATTCAAATAAGTCAAGCTTTTAGTTTTTATAGTTTTTTTTTAAGTTTTGGCTTTAACTTTAATTCATTTATATATATAAAATATAAAGTAGTTGAAACATTATATGAACTCAATAATAAGTTAAATGTGACATTGTATAAAATTAATTTGACCCACATTTCTGATTCCAAAAATGTCAATTTGACATATTTGTTTTTTTATTTTGTGTTTTTGAGATTTCCAGAATCATGCCGTGTTATATTTACTGACACTTATTCTCTAAAATGATTGCTCTATTATTCAACATACGTGTCACTAACAATATTAAACCTAATTTACGTGTGATGATAATAACCTATAGCAGATAATCAAATTATTGCGAAAATTATCGCACACTATAGGACGCTTATTTAATAAAATGTTGTGTTATTTGAAATAAAATAGTTGAAATTTTTTTAAATAAATTTAATCACTAAAGAGTATACTATTAATAATTAAATATAATAAAAATATAGGTTTGTTTGGTTATCAGCAGAAAAACATTGTCAACATTATGTTATTTATTCGTAGTCCTTTTTATAATCAATATTTAAAAAAAAAGATGATAATAAAATTATATAGCACTTAATAACAGGATTTTTAAGAAATAAATTTATTGCAAACACTCGTATCTAATAATATATATCACAGGGCAAACTTAAATTTCCCAAGAAAACACTATATGACTACAAAACGGGTACCTAAGTAATATTCTTGTATAAAAATCACTTTTAGATCACCCTCTATCTTTATTACTTTATAGATGTTGTAAAAAATATATTTTAAAGGTTGTTTGTCTTCATTTTTATGATGGAAATTGAAATTTTATACATTGATAATGAAAAATGTTTATATATGTTAAGATCGACCTCAATTTTATTAAAATATGTATATTGTCTTAAAATCATTTAATACCACTAGAATTATATATAAATCAGCGAAATGTATAGAGATAAGTGCAAAACTATTAGTAGTAAACGCGTTTAGGCTGGTTACACACGCGTGTCTTTATATTTATGGTATAACTTATCTATTATTCATAAACGCCTTTTAAACCTAATCAAGGTTTATTTAAAACTCGTTAAAGTATGTTTTCTATTTTTTTAAATTTTGCATATAGTTGCGAGAAACACCAATATTACACTATTTCTAATATTATAATGATTAAGTGATTTTTTGAATTAATTTGTATTTTGCTTTAATTATTTAAAGACGTAACAGATATAGTTATAAAATTAGTTGTAAAATGAAAATGTTGATACCCAATATAATTATCACCGTTCAAAAGAAGTATTGACTTGATTTTATTTATATAACTGAGGTAAAGGGCAATATTGACCAATGTGTAATTTCGCCATTCTTTTTTATTATATTGGTTACAGTAACTTAGTTAGTGATTTAAAAACACCTTATCGTTATTGCTACAGTTTGATTAGAACTGTGACTGAAAAACTAAAAGTAAAATGTATCGCGAGTTTGAACTAAGGCGAGTTTCCACCTATTAATAATTCATTAATGAAAGTAAACTCGCCCGTTCGGTTGTCTAGATACCAAAGATGCCTTTTTTATGTAATTAGATTGCTTTGTTTAAAAAGAAAGGAGCCAAAGACAATGTTTGTTTTTAAATAATTACATAGAAAATTTGTTTAACATAATACGTTAGGATGTCATATGTGCCGAAAACACCACGTATTTAAATAATTATGACATTTTCACTTAATTATTCTTAGTAGACAATCACACTCCATCGAAAGTTTTAAGCCCGAAGCTAGCTTATTTAGCAGATTAAATACATTAAAATTATATTCCAATTTTCAAGTGTGTAACTAGCTTAAGGAAAAGTGTGGCGCTATTTCTTGGCTAAAAGCGAAATGTTTTAATTGAATCACTGTAAAGCATTCTCGATCATTTGAAATCGTTGCCTTATAACCGTTTTGTACATAAATAAATAAATAAAAAAATGTTAGTAGGAAATAATACACTTATTGGCTTCAATACATGGTGTTTCATTTATTTACGCGTGACCTTTGTATATTGAATCAGATCGATGGGACACAGGTGTTGGAAATGTTCTCAACTGACATTTGAGGGTGGCAAATTGATCATCATTTAAATAGATGTGATAAAAATAATTCTTAATCAAAGAAAGTATTCTTCGAATTTCAAATCATTTACCGGCTTACGTTTCCTTTACTTGTTTTTTGGTACATTTTATTTGGAAATTTAAATATACCATTGAAGTGAAAACTTTCTGTGCGAGATCAACATTGAAATCACGTAAAAAATTGACGTTCCATCAAAACATCAATTATACTTACTCGACCCAACTGAATGGGACAGTTGTATTTTTCACGATTGCAATGTTTATCCATAGTTGTTTTTTAATTTTAAATAAAATAAAAATTTTTTTTTTTTTAAATTAGTGTTGATCTCTTTAACACTCTGTATAAGAGCGAAAATAAAACATTTTTAATGACGATTTGGAAGCTGTATGATTTCTTGTAATTTTTATATAGCATAGACGCTGAATTCATTCATTTCAGAGATCATCCAACTGATGAATGATTTTCATGCTTAATATTTAATAATAGCCTCTGAGCTGTGTGAGGTGTTTCAGAATCTACCCTTATTATTATAATGAATGAAAACAAAAACGTCCATTAGGTGATGAAATAAAATAAAAATAACTCTTATTTCTGATTTAAATACCATTTATTAAATAATATAAAATGCTTTCATATGAATTTAAGATTTTGATTCATGTTTTTTTAATAATACCTACAACGAACTTTAATTTTCGCATTACTGATTCTTTGTTACTAAGCTAGCTGGACCTTGACCAATTATAGGTGATAAGCCAGCGACTGCTACCGCTCGTAAAGGCCTTAAACAAGTGATAATAATTAGAAAATGATGAAGTTTTTTAGTTTGTAATCATTATTGTTAAGTATAATAATGTATAAAGCGACACCTACCTTATTACTAAGTAAACCAAAGAAAACAAAACACGCTAGGAAAATAAGCGCCATCTATGATTTTTTCTTAGAACAATTTGAAACTTTTAAAAGTGCTTGCTTTAGTTCATCGTCTAAAGTAGTTTGGACATTCACTGCTAGATGTCGCAAACTACACTATGCGTATGTTTTTGAAATTAAATCTTACTTGAATCCAAGTTCTTCAAGCGGAACTCCGAGTTTGGCAAGTTTCGCTTCATAAGTAGCTAGGAGGTCATCGTGAGCTTTTCTCAGTCTTGCCGCTTCGTACCTTAGATCTTCAACTTGTGTATCTTTTAATTTTAGAAGGTCCTGGATATTTATAAAAATAATCTTTCTCAATTAATATTCAACATTCAGAGTAAAAACAGACGTATGGTCAAGATGTGTGTATATTTATTTTAATTATAAGCAAAAGCGTAATATAATGATTTAGAGATATAAAAATTGATTTTTGTTTTAAATACATAATAGGAATGATATAATGAACCTAAATGTTTTGCTTCACAATATACTTACATCTATCTCTCTTGGCCCTAAGTCCCTGGCTTCCATATTTTTCAACTTAGCCTCCAATAGCGCTGTTTTCAAAGAAGCTTTCTGCTGCACTTCCAGTACTGCTCTGGAAAAAAATGTCATAACTTAGTACAAATAAAGATGAATTGTTTGAATATGAAATCATTAGATGCGAAGATGCATTTTTATATCAATCAGTATTTTCATGGTAATTGTTGTAACTAAACAACCACCTTTACCATGGTATGGCTGTAGTTATGGCTTATTGTTTTTACCTGGAGAATCTAGCTTTTAATTCGTCTCTTTCACTCATAATTCTGTCAAAACGAACTTGTAGCACTTCATACTCCCACTTGAGAACCTCAAATTGCTTTTCTAACGACGCCAGTTGCTTGGTTTTTGCCTAAAACAACAAAATGGTAAGAATTCATATGGAATGAAAATTATGTGATCGATATGTTTAGTATTCGCATTGTTTATACAATGAATGAAATATATAACCATTGTTGTATTGTAGAATATGTCCAACATAATTAACCCCTTATTAACTAAGACTTATATGAAATAAGTAAATGTGTTCAATAAAATAAAAAATCTAACAGCCAATGAAGCCTTATCCCTGTCATAGTTCGACATCTGTCGCTTCAGTTCCTTATTATCAATAATGGCTGCCTCTAAAGGCTCACGAAGGCTCTTCGTCTCTGCGACAGCATCTCTGGCTATCTTCTCCGCTCGTTCTTTATTTTTTTGCATTTCTTCCATTTGCTGTTTCAAGCTGCTTATGAGACCTTAAACATAAAAATAAAGGGTATAATTATTTTAAAAGTAACCACTTTTTTTTGTTCAAAAATGTTCGTAATAAAAAAGTTATTTGCTCTAATTTCAAAAATTACTGTTATCAGACTGTTATTACTGTTATAGACATGTAACTCTTTAGTGTTCAATCATGCATTACAATTATTAGATAAAATGATAAGCTTACCAAGGTTATTCAAAGTTATATCATTGTAATAGTTTTTCAAATCTGAAAACGCCCTTTCGTGATGCGCTATAAGTTCCGAAAGTTGCTTATTCTTTCTTTCTTCCACTTCTGCGATTTCTGTTCTATGTTTCACAGTTAATTCTACTTTGGTTTCATGAAGTTTCCTCTCAGCTTTATTCTCTATTTGTCTTGCTCTCTCTTCAAATACGTACCGTGCTTTAGACAGTTCTTCAGCGTGGTTTAGTTTAGCTCTTCTCAACTCATCTTGAGCTGCTAAAACTTTCTCTTTCATTTCTTGTTTGATAGATCTTTTGTCATTAAGTAATTCTAGCTCTTGTTCAGCATGTTCTTCTTTGGCAGCTTTTAAAGCTACTAAATTTTCTGCTCTTAAAGCAGCTGCAGCAGCTTGTTGTTCATATTTTAAATGTTTTATTTTCTGCTTTTCAGTTTCAAGAAGAGCTTCATTCTCTTCTTGCGCTTCTTCTGTAGCTCTTTCTCTATTCCTTAATTCTGCTTTTGCTTCTTCTAGTTGTTGTCTTGTTATTTCCCAAAAGGTTCTAATTTTATCTCTTTCTAACTGAAAGTAGTTACGTTCTTCTCTTTCTTTATCTAATTCTTCTTTGACTCTTAAAGTGAATTGCTCGAGTTTTTCTCGAGTCATTTCGGAGGTGTCCACGCCATCGATGATTATAGCTAAAATGAAATACAAAATGAATGTGGGTTTTATTGAACATTGTAATTGAGTTCAAGGGCAGACAAACTTCATATTACTTAACAGTCATAGGTCATAAGTTCCCCTGCTGCCGAACCCGGTCAGGGAACTTATCTTATCTGTACTCTATCTACCTTACAATTACTACATACTCTGATGTGTATAATATTATTTCGATTTTAGCAACTGAAATCAAAGTGGGATTCTTTTCAAATAGCAATATCTTACCTGGTGCTTTTTTTCCACCACCTTTCCCTCCTTTCGGCGGCTGAAAAAGAAACCAATTCACATTAGAAAATTGAATCTTATTTACATTACAGGTCATTTCAGATTACATAGAAGTCAGAGTACTTGCCATTGTTGAACGTGATAAAAAGAAAGTTTATTTATAATAATTATAAAAAATATACAAGTTTTGAAATGATTTGTTAAAAAATGATGTCAGCAATTGTTGTGAAACCCAATGTTGTCAAAAATAGGATGAGGGAGTGTTGTCAAGATAAATACACGTTGCTACGGATGCGCATAGTTACTGTTGCGCATATTGATAGTAAGTAAGTAATATATTTAATACACAATGCTCAGAACTGAGAAGTTAGCTAAGAAGCAACAATAAACAGAATAGCAAAAACATAATGGCAAAAACTGTGTAAATTTTACCATATAAAATCAATTTAATGAGTAATAAGAGATTTAACAACAACTGTTTCCACTTCTTGAAAAAATCTAATATTTTTATCAAATGCTTTTGCCACTGTGCAAAAGATTTATTATAGAGCTTGATGTTGGTTGGACCATCAATAGGTAAACCGATAATTTGGTAAAGCAGAAGTACTGATAGGTTTGCAGAATCTTTGGGAAATATGTTGAGTAGAGTGTGTATATCTGTTGATGATCCTGTTGTAAATAATATACTTAAAAGCCTTTTTTCCAATTATTTACTGAAATCCATAGACAATATATTGCACTATCAAGAAGAAAAGCAGCGGATAGATTGTCTATACCAAAATGACAAGAAATGCAAAGAATAATCCTGACATGATATAACTGTCAAAATAATAATGGTTTTAAATTAGACTCCTGCTTTTGTAACTGATAAAGAAAATTACTTGTGTATAAGTAAATTAATAATGTGATAAGGAAAATTTTAGATTGCTCTTAGTTTGGTGGTCTTCCAGTATGTTGACTCGCGTCTATGACATGTTTATCTACGGAGCTGTTTTCATTAGTCTCTTCTTCATTGATTACATTATTGGAAATGGTTTAGTGGATGTTTCACAAAGGGTAGCTGTTTAAATTATTTACTCTAAATCTAATTTAAATTAAATCTAATTATTCATATTGCTGAACAGTTGGACTGTCGCTAGAGGCTCCAGGTTCAAGCCAGATTTGTTCACGAGTCATGGATTTTTGTATATTTATTTATTTATTTAAAAATCTATGATATTTACATACATATTACTGTCTACATTTATATGTTATTTAGTATCCACAACACAAACTCTTAATAATGTTTAATATGGGTTAGTTAATAGGTGTGTGTAAAAAAAACTTAAAGATACTTACTTTGAAAAATCTGTACAGGCTTTCTATCTCAAACGAATTAAGTCAATCAAAAGCTACAGTCATATTTGTTCTGCCAAAAACAGCTATTTATAGAAGTGATAACTACACGTTTAACTTGTACTTCAATGAAAGTGTTTAACTTAAATATGCGGATTGAGATTTCCAATATGAGACTGATATTTTTATCAGACATAACTTGTTTGACTGTTTTCTTGTTAGACATATTTTCCAGGTATTCTGCAAGATAACATGTTTTGTTAAGAGGTCTATCAGGGAAGAGGCGAAGATAGCTCATTTAGTCTCCGATAACCCAATCAGTATGCCAGTGTTCTTTGCGGAAGTTATTGCTTTGTCCTTGACTGTTGCTGTAAGTTCTCTACTTCGTATGTTCTCCAAAAGTAGGCCATTGTCGATAGCAGAAGAATAAATAGCGCTAGCAGCTTGAGGCAATTCCATGGTTGGAATTCTCTCGGGTGTTGGACTTGTTGACTAGTTTAGAAAACCCAGCATATTGATTGAAAACAGGAAATATAGCGTTTCAAAACTAAATACCGAATATAAAATAATAAAAAGGCAAATTCTGATGAAGATATCCAATTGGAAGTTTCATGTCGGACCTTCATTTTCTATTGTTTCTAGAAACAACTAAACACGAACTCCAAATAATAGTTTAAAATGGTATAACTTCATACATTGAGTTATTTTAAAGTCGGTTTTTAGTTTGTGTAAAACTTTTTTTCACAAATTTTGGTATTAAGTTTTAGATGGGTAACAATATCCTCAATTTCCCTGGGATCCCTTCATTAGATCTTGGTCACCATGGACACATTCTCAGAAGTATAATCTATTGAATTGAATAATCATGTTGAAAATGGTTCACTAAAGACAGAGATATCGCGTAATAAAAATACAAAAAAAAACCAGTTGAATTTAGAACCTCTTTTTTTATGTCAATAGAAAATAAGATTGATTTATGTTATATAAAAGCTCGAACTTAATCGAGGAGTTTTCATAATGTTAATTTAATTCATTTTTAATTTTGTTAAAAATCTTATTGTAGTTTTTGAAGAAATACAAGAACTTACGGTATAGGGACCGCATGGATGAACTATTGCAAGAAAGTAAGGATTCGCTGCGGCAGACCAATGAGTTCTTAGAGAAATGGCGTCTACGACGAGTAAGATTTATATTTTTTTATTTTAAAAAATAGTACAGCCTCTTTATTTGTGTATTTTAAGTGTCATATACTATTATTACAATTTGCAACAATTTTTGCCAAAGTATTGTTATTTCTTATCGGTAACATAAGATGGTTTCTAATACTATTCCATAATATAACTATATAGGTTTGTTCCTGGAGGCGCGGAGCAACTGACCCTTGACAGTGGCTTTTGAGTAATCTGGGCAATATGCCTAAACCTATGGACACTATTTTACAAAGTTTTGCCCATTAGCAAATTATTATCACTTGAGGAATTTGACACAATTTAACGAAAACAATTTTTATTTCTAGATAAATTGGCAGGTGCCCACAGAGTACTCGTACCTGGACGAAGAACCCCAGGAGATCAAACCACTCAAACTGGAGGTGCCTATACTGCATATGGCTATAATAGATGTAAGAATAACTTGCACATAGACTGTTAGTCATTTTAGATTTTATGTTATAACATTTAAAGTTTATTTTATCATTAAGGTTGATCAAAATTGATTAATTAGAATACAATGATCCCTTTCTTTAATTTGGGAAAGTGTTTTACAACTGTGTTTGTATTAAGTGGAATGTAAGGAGTGCCTACTATGATAGACCTGCAACTTCATTCAATGAAGTTTTCAAAACAACTGATCAAAATGGTATGTAGAGGAAGTGTATGAAATAGTAGCTACTGAAGCTTCATTGGATCTTTCGATACTTACTTCGATTACTTATAATGCTGTTAGACTATTTTGAACAGACTCTACGGATTATTTTGAACAGGATAATAATAGACACGCTAAATCTGAAACTTATTGGCACTGTATAGGTATTTACTAATATTGTAATATCTTGTCTTTAATTCGCTAAGACACTTGGAACAACACGAAGCCAACCGGAGCGTGGTGACGCAGGAGACACGATCAACGTCACTGACTCTACCCTCCTATCAGTGACGTCACTCCTGGACGACGACCTGGAATCGGTGGCGGGGTCCTTTCACGACGAGAAGCAAGATGATAGCAAGAACGTAGAATTCAAGAACAGATACCTATGGGATGTGATGGAGGAAGATGGAAATTTGGAAGACTGATGGTTTGAAATTGTGATTGTTGTTTTGGAGATTAAATTTGTTTGTTGAATTTTAAAATGTATTTTTTGTACTAAGGTCAAATTTAAAATGACGGTAATTGGGTACAAATTCATTTTGTTCTGATGTCATACTTTTTCTAAATACGTCTCTAGGTGAGTGAGTTTAAATACATCTTACACCTTAGTGTTAACACCTCTTTTCACATTTTATTACATACAAGTATCGATAGTAAAATGTAAAAAAAGTAAACATTAAAATGATAGTATTCATTATCGTCATTGCTGTGAGAAATGTTAATCATGACGTGTCTTGTCTTTTCTTGTCTCGCTTAAAACCTGCGTTATGGCATGCCGTGACATATTACGGCATGGGCGCCATTTTGGATGTATTTTGATTATTTTGCTTGTTTTTATACTATTTATTATTCAGTGATTTTGAATGTTCCAAATTAATATTTTTCATTTAAAAAAAAAGTAAATTGCACGAACTTTTTAACTAAAATTCTTATAATCATAATTTACTTAAAAATAGCAAAATTAAAAATAATAATATGGAATTTTCAATAAGGATTTCGTAACATAAGTTAATCGAGACGATACAAAGAACAACCAAAAACAACATAAAAGTTTTCTCTACAATATATAACTGAGGTTTCTTAATATATTTTGCCCGTTTTATTTAAACTTTTATCGAATTACTCATCTTTGGTTCAGAGGCGGAACAATAACAAAACCATTTACCACTGTACCAATAATTATCAACTCCTTAACTTCAAATTGATTATCCATGTCTTTCGCTTTCTCCACTCAAGTTGTCTGTCAAAAATGGTAAGACCTCATATGTTATGTCTACTTTAATATTGTTAGGCTAATACAGTTCCTTTAAAACAGATTGTAAAGGATCTTTGTAGTTAGTTCGCAATAAACCGGCAAAGTAAACAGTAGTTATTTTATTTGATCGCACGTACCCAAACAATTCTAGACCTTAATAACATAAACATAATGGTCAAAATCGAACCGGATTGTGCCCGCTAGTGACAATTTACCTGCAAATATCGAGCGGCCGACGACGACCGCGAATGAATAGAGGACCGCATTCCTGAGCTCGGCAAGAATTATATAAGTGCCGATACATTAGTGAATTTATAAAATTATTATTTTTTTCTTTTCGATAAATTATACGAACAGTTTACATATTAAATTTAATTACATATCAAAATGAGTTTAGAAATTGAAGAAATATTAAGTTTATTGGAAGAAAAATCTAGTACATTGCAGAGAACACAGGTAAATTTAAAGAAATGTCCTAAACAACGGCTGACAAAAGGATACCTTGAAGTGAGACTTAAATCTATAGAAGAAGACTGGCAATCATTCAAGTCATATCATCAAGCACTAGTAAAATGCACATCAAAGGAGAAACGTGGTGAAATCCCATATTTCTTGAATGAAGATTATTTTCAAGTGGAAGATTTGTATTTATGTATAACAGGAGACTTAAAAGATATGTTAATGACATTTGTAACAACAAGAGATTCCAGTAATGTATCGGAAACTATTACAATGCCACAAGTGAAATTACCTAACATACATCTTCCTACATTTACCGGTCTATACGAAGAATGGCCAACCTTCAATGACTTGTTCACTTCACTAGTACACAATAACACTACATTGTCAAAGGTTCAGAAGTTGCATTACTTAAAATCAAGCGTTGCTGGAGAAGCTGAGGTTCTGCTCAGGCACATCAAAGTTACAGACAACAGCTATGAACAAGCATGGGATATTCTGAAACAGAGGTATGGAAGTAAACGATTAATAATAAACTCTGTTCTTAAAAGACTTTTTGGACAAAAGAAGATAACTACACCAACAGCAAACCAGATCAAAGGTTTACTTGATACCACAACGGAATGCCTTAATAGCCTCAACAACTTACAAGTATCTACTGGTTCGTGGGATCCTATGATTATTTACATCGTAATCCAAAGGTTAGATGTGGACACACATAAAGCTTGGGAAGACTATGTTTACAGCCCCGATTCAGAAAGACTACCTACTTGGCAAGAACTTAAGAACTTCTTAGAGGGTAAATTCCGCACTTTAGAGTTGATCACACCATCGTCCAGCACTAGAGAAACTAGACCTACAAAAGAGAGATCGTTCCATGTTTCTGCACCAGCACCATTAAAATCTTGTGTAATGTGTAACGAAAACCACACACTTTGCCACTGTAAAGAATTTACAAAATTGAATCCTATGGAAAGAAGCGAATTTGTACGAAGTAAACAATTATGTTACAATTGCTTAATATCTGGACATTCTGCCATGAGGTGTCGACTTAAAATGTCCTGTAAATTATGCAACAGACGTCACCACTCTTTACTGCATCAGAAGAATTATGCGAACTCATCTGATAACGTACAAACTCACTACAGTCATGTAACAAATACAATCGAAGGAGAAACAACTGAAAATAATCAACAAGAAATTACAGTAGCCTCCCATATCGTGACCAAGCAGTCCACAGCATTGCTTGCGACAGCATTAATACCTGTAAGAGACGGGGAAGGACATACAACAATATTGCGAGCATTGATTGATCAAGAATCACAAGCAAGCTTTATAAGCGAAAGAGCAGCACAGTCAATAAAAGTGAAAAGAACAACAGTACGTGGAACCATTACTGGAGTTGGATCAACACAAACGGAAGTCAGTCAAGTTATCGAAATACAACTTCTGTCAAGATACGAAGAGGAATTCCAACTTACAGTGAATACTTATGTTATGCCCACGCGCTTGACTGCAAAGCTACCATCAAAATCATTTGGATACTCTAAACACACCTGGCCACAATTAGACAATCTTTTCCTGGCAGATCCTAGTTTTAACCGGCCAGGGAAGGTAGACTTACTCCTAGGTGTTGACGTGTATGCTAAAATTATAAAGAACAACTTAATCAGAGGTCATCCAGGCTCACCGTGTGCACAAGAAACAAGTTTTGGATGGATTCTCTTTGGAGAAATACAAGCCCGTACTTTGGAGGGGGAACCATTGATGGTTATGCACCACCATGTGGATTTTGAGGATTTGCTCCACAAACTATGGGAAATAGATGAAGACAATAAGAAAAAACTAACACAGGAAGAAGAAATATGTCAAAAACTTTACGAAGAAACAATAAAAAGAAACGAAGAAGGTAGATACGTAGTAAAATTACCCTTTAAAATTGAACCACCTAACGTAATAAATGGGAATACGAAAGAAATTGCAATAAAAAGATTATTGCAATTAGAAAAACGATTAGAGAAGAATACTAAATTAAGAACAGAATACAATAACGTTATGGAAGAATACATCACCTTACAACACATGGAAGAAATTCCTGCAGGAGAAATAGAACAATGTTCTGTTTATCTTCCACATCACGCAGTAGTTAAGGAATCAAGTGAGACCACTAAAACAAGAGTTGTTTTCAATGCATCTTCACTCGGGACTAACAACAAATCTTTAAATGATGATTTACTGGTTGGACCACAACTACAAGAAGACTTGCGATCGTTATTTATACGATGGCGTTTAAACAAAATTGCCTTTGTATCTGATATACAGAAAATGTATCGACAAATCCTGGTCACTAGAGAAGATGCTGATTACCAGAGAATTGTATGGCGGGAGAATCCAAAACTTCCAATAAAACACTATCGACTATTAAGGGTGACATTCGGAACAGCTTCTGCGCCCTACCTAGCGGTAAGAACATTGCAACAAGTGGCAGAAGATGAAGGTAAAGAGCACCCTTTGGAAGCTAAAACGATATGTACAGACTTCTTTATGGACGATTTAATGTCTGGTCAAGATACTGAAGAAAGTGCCATAAAGATTGCTCGGAACATAAAAACAATATTGGAAAGAGGAGGTTTTATTCTTCAAAAATGGTATTCAAACAGTGCTAAATTTCGGGAGGAATTTAGCCCGCAGATAAGTTCACACATGAGTATTGACATGAGTATTGGTAAAACAGTCAGAACCCTAGGTTTATCCTGGAATTTAGATGAAGATAAACTACAGTATAATACTACTTTACCTGTACCGTCAAGCATAGTCACAAAGAGGAATATATTGGCTGAAATACAACACGTATTTGACCCACTTGGTTGGATTACTCCTACACTCCTTACAGCAAAACTTATCTTACAAAAACTATGGCTAAAGGGTGTAACTTGGGATGAAGAATTGCAATCTGAAATCAAGGAGCAATGGTTAGATATTAGAAATAGTTTAAAAGATTTAAAGGACATTAAAATTAACAGATGGTTACATACAACTAGCGAAACATTACCTTATATCACCATCCATGGTTTTTGTGATGCATCTACCGTAGCCTATGGTGCTGCAGCATACATAAGAGTAAAGAAAAAGGATGGAGGATATAAAACAGAACTGATAGCAGCTCGATCGCGTGTTGCTCCTGTAAAACCGGTGTCTTTACCAAGACTGGAATTGTGTGGAGCAGTTCTTTTATCAAAACTTCTGAAACAAATTAGTGAAGCCACACGAATACCTAAAACACAAATTTATGCTTGGACGGATTCCACAATAGTCCTAGCATGGCTTCGAGGTGACCCAGGAAGATGGAAAACATTTGTGAGAAATCGTGTGGTCACTATATTGAATAACATAGGTCACAAATGGTATCATGTGAAATCGCAAGAGAATCCAGCAGATATTGCTTCTCGTGGTATGCTGTTAGTGGATTTAAAAACATGCACTCGGTGGTGGCATGGCCCACACTGGTTGAAAGATGACAAAATTTTGATGCGCGACGTTGATGAAGTCGAAGACACGGTTGAAGACCTGAAAAAGGAAGAAAATATAAATGTTTATATTAACATAGAGAGAACAGAAGATAAAGAAAGAAGTTTACTTACCCAATTTGATGAATTTGATACACTAACAGAATTGATAAAAACTATTATTTACTGTAAAAGATTTATTAATTTTAAGAAAAATATTTGTACACAAATACAAGGGACTTTTTCGACGGAAGATTTAAATGAAGCGTTGGAGGATTGCGTACGTATTGTACAAAGAGAAGAGTTCAAGGACGAGCTAAATAGTTTAAAAAATGGAAAGTCGATTGAAAATAAAAGTAAAATAAGATATTTCAATCCATTTATTGACACTAAAAATATCCTCAGAGTAGGAGGACGCTTACGTCATGCTGAAGTACCTGAAACAGTAAAATATCCAATGATAATAACCAACAAAAATACATTGGCTACATTGATTGTTGAGGATGCACATAAAAAAACACTACATGGAGGAGTTCAGTTAACAATGAACTATGTTAGATGCCGATTTTGGATTATAAGACTCAAGAATTTAGTCTTGACTACTATACATAAATGTTTCATTTGTGCAAGACAGAGAGCAATTACTAGAAATCAAATTATGGGTGACTTACCAGCAGCACGAGTTACACCTGCACGTCCATTTTTAAAGGCAGGAGTAGATTTCGCAGGTCCTTTGCAAATTTTGAGATCGAAGGGTCGTGGCAGTAAATGTGAAAAGGGTTATATTTGTATATTCGTTTGCATGGCGACTAAAGCGATACACCTCGAGTTGGTTGGTGACTTAAGTACGGATGCCTTCCTAGGAGCTTTTAAGCGTTTTGTAGCCAGGAGAGGTCGATGCTGTCACATATGGAGCGATCGAGGTACTAACTTTGTTGGCGCGAGTAAGGAATTGCAAACTATGTGGCGTGATACAAAACTTGAAATACCGGAAAACCTTATCAACTTGTTAGCTGAAGATGGAACCCAATGGCATTTCAATCCACCTTATAGTCCCAATTTTGGAGGCTTATGGGAAGCTGGGGTGAAGTCCATCAAACATCACCTCAAAAGGATCATAACCACTCATCTGACATTTGAAGAAATGTCTACCACATTATGCCAAATTGAAGCATGCCTTAATTCAAGGCCACTGTGTCCAATTGACAGCTCTGACGCTGAAAACTTGAATATCTTGACTCCAGGACATTTTCTTGTTGGGGAAGCTCCAATAACTGTACCTGAACCTGATTTACGAGATGTAAATTGGAATTATTTATCAAGATGGCAACACCAACAGAAGGTTTTACAAGATTTTTGGCGTAAATGGCAAATTGAGTATTTGACTAGACTCCAACAGCGACCCAAATGGCTAAAGAAAAGACCAGAATTTGAAGTGGGAGAATTGGTTCTAGTTAAGATAGAAAATCTGCCTCCCGGTAAATGGGCGATAGGTCGTATCACTGAAAAACATCCCGGAAATGATAACGTTTGTCGCGTTTATAGTTTGAAGTGTGCTGGAAAAATAATTAAGCGATCATTTAGTAAATTGTGTGCATTACCTTTTAATAATTAATTTAATAGAACACCAATAAGTCTCGATAATATTAGAACGTTAATTAACATTATTATTATTTATAACATTAATTTGTAATTTAGCTTTGTATCATTTGTAGTTTGTTTGAAACCATTGTTAAAAAAAAAACTCCGTTTTTTTGGTGGGCGGCATGTTATGTCTACTTTAATATTGTTAGGCTAATACAGTTCCTTTAAAACAGATTGTAAAGGATCTTTGTAGTTAGTTCGCAATAAACCGGCAAAGTAAACAGTAGTTATTTTATTTGATCGCACGTACCCAAACAATTCTAGACCTTAATAACATAAACATCATATTTGAATTGTTGACAACCCCTGCTTAATCCTTACAAAGGGACTAATATTGCACACTTCTAGTGTCAAATACTCACCGTAATGACTGGATAAGAGCTAAAGCTGGCAGATATTAATTTTATACCACTATCTGCACCAACACATCTTTGCCGGTTAATAATACCGTAGCTTTCAACTCTCGAACTTAAAGATGACGTAATAAGGCTTATTTTTGAACTTTTGTGAGATAAATAATAGTAAATGAATCAAGTCCAGGGGTAGAAAACCACACGCTTTGATGTCATATTATCAGCAGGATGTCTTTAATCAAATGTGGTTCGAAATTGTATTAAAAATAGTGACGTGTAAAATAGATTGTTCAATGAAAAGATAATTATTAGGGTTATCTAAAATAAATACTAGATCTATTTTATGCCATCTAAAAGATCAAAGTAAGGGGTATTTGGTTTGATATCCACGCTATGTACGACAAAGAAACAAATTGCTATGAGTCCCGATCCCAGACGTGGCAGATGTTGGCATTTGACTAAGACTCCGGGTGATCGGGCGTTTATCACACCAATGTGATAAACGAAAATATTTGATTTTGTATGAATTGTCAATGTTTTTCGTTATCTAGTAATTCAATAAGGGTCCGTAGCTTAGTGCTTACGGTCATTATCTTCCACGCGGTAGCGGTTTGAACTCGTAACGGACTCCAACCTTGTACGGACGTGTTTTCAAATTTTAAATTCATATTTAAGTTTCTTCGATGCTCTTGAACTTTGAAAGTTAATATTGTGAGGAAACCTGCATACGCGTGTGAAGAAATTTTTAGGTTTTGTGTGAAATCAATCAACCCGCATTTGATCAGCGTGGTTGACTGGACCTAATTGCCCTTATTTAGTATATCTATAGGGAAGCTAAGTTAAACGCTTGCCATCAAACTGGCTATTTGCTTCTTTACCTACTTTATTTTGTATAAAAACCTTAATTCAACGATATACATATTATAAATAACCAGAACATTTCTTTTTGATTTCGATCATTTTTCCTAATACCCAGGATTCTCAGGATTAAATCCCCACAGGCGTTTGCTTTGTAGGATTATGACTAGGCGTTATAGTGCTTATTACATCGCATTATGGATTACTTATGCGACACTTGGCGCTAATAAGTTTGAGGGTTCTTATTAATTCGGGATTTTCCGCTTGCCTTCAAATGAATTTATTGATATTTATTTTTATGGTGGATATTTTCTCCACCTTTATCTATGTGGCTTACAGATCAAATACGAAAAAGAGGAACAGTAAGACTGAAGGCTTTTACATTTTTATTTCTCATTGTAAATCTGATGTTAAAAAAATCTAAATTTAATTTATTAAATTAGGAGACCATAACTTTCTTCTCAAGAGGAAATTTAAGAAACAATTTTAAAAATTGGTAAGGCTACTAGCCACAGATTAGAGATACATTATAATTTATAATCTGTGATTACAACTATGACCAAATAATTAAATTGGTTGTATGTGTGTAATTTTCATTTGTTGCTTTTAAAATTAACTTTTAAAACTCGTAACTATTTCTACAAAGTACTGTATAGCTTTTAGTGTATTTTTGTAAGCTTATTTCTCTCCTTCAGAGATAAAGTAACCCTGGAAGACGTTGTGAAAATAAGGTATTTCAGACTCTATAGGTTACGTCAATATCCACCAAGGCGTAACTTGTGATAGCTTGACAAATACAGAAGATACTTCTTGTGTTGTTTATATTGATCTGATTTAATTGATTAATCTGTATTTAATATAAAAAAAGCTGCTATGTGCAGCCAATTTTTAAGCCGAAACTAACCTACAGACTAATTGATCCTCCCTTCCTTCTTTTGTTAAATCAATAAATATCCTTTATGAAACTCCACTAGCGCGAGTATTAACACTATAATTTTCTCAAACTCTACCAACAATGCACACGTGACCGTACACTGGCAGACACGACCCCTTCGGGGCGTAGTAATTGCAGTATAATAACGTATTGGTTGAGAGAAGCGTTTTATATCGGATTAAAAGACTAAAAAATTGTGGATTTTTTTTGGTTAATATTTAATTTAATAGAGTCAACTTTAATGCTTCTGTTTCGAAAACAAAAGCATCTTGTTCAGCTGAACAAGGTTCAACCCAAATGAATGTGAGTTCTTTATGCACACTTGTAATCTTCTGGAAGGTGGAAGAATATTTTCCCTTTGGAAACTAAAATAATGAAATAGCCAACATTATGATCATAAGTAAAGTCGTCATATATGTCCCATTGTTGGGCAAAAACACGTAAGTATTGAAACACATTACCCTATTGATGAAGTGAAAGTAAAACGTAAACATATATCAGATGTATCAGTCTCTGATGGTGTTTTTCAGGTTTTTATTTCTATTCTTGGACTACCATAAGAACGTTGAAGTTCTAGCACGGCAGCCATGAGTCAGAGATTAAAAAGTAGCATCCCTCAATATAGCACACAAAAATATGATCATTGGAGTCCATAAATGCACACTGCGTGAAACCTTTGTGCTTAGAATTAGGTATAATGATATTTCAGTAGATAATCATTTGGGTCTTAAAGACAAAAGAGACGGCGAATTTGATATTTTAAGTGAACAATATCTTTCAGACAAAATGTTTATGCATTTGCATTTTGTCCAGGCATTGCTTAAAGCAGCGCGGAAACCATCAATAATGATTAAGCGAAACCCGTTGCTTTCGACAATAGTTCCATTATCAGTTTCCATTTGAAGGAGCTTCTGCAGCAGTATTGACAGTCTAAATCATTTATTATTCCAATATATTGAAATATTTGAACAATGTTGGACCAATTAAATGTAATCAATTATTGATATCGAAGCGCATTTCTTCATGCATTCTAAAATTGTTTATGGTTCCTTTAAAAGTGTCTAAATTTAGATTATTTGAAACTAATAATTCTCGCTATCCTTTCCTTTTGGTATAACGAGTGAGTGAGGCAAAATGAACTTATATTTAATTTTAGAGTATTAGAATCAGAATTAGGTACTTATACTGTTTCTTTAATTTGTTGGCGTAATATTTGTAGATTTTTTTATAATCTTTTTTCAATATAATTTTATTACTTAATTAAAATATAGGATTAACTTTAACCTACAACGAGACAAGTATTACCAGACGTCGATGATCGCCGAGGAGATCCATTTATCACTCACCAATCTTTTTGTCCATCTCTATTCAATACTTTTTGCGAGGAAGATTAAATTTCGCACGTCGCGTTCGAGGTCCAAGCCATTAATACTATACGGCCAATTTTAGAAGACACCCTTCCATCGTATATAATTTAGAGTCATGTATGCTAAAGGTGGTTCTGGTTGGATTTTCATGGGTCTTCGAAAACTGGCTGTGTCTGTCCCCATCTTGTCATTGAGTCTTTTTTATTTTTTTAACACGTCTGGTTGCTGTTACACTCTGATTATGATTTTTGCGGGATCCCAAATTACTGTGAAGGGATGAATTGATATTTGATGACACTTTCGTGGTTTTATTGTTTGTTTTATAATTTGCGAACGCTAAATATTTTGCGGCGAGATCGTTTATGAATTAAGTTCAAATTTATTTGTGTAGGAAACTGAAATTGTTTGAAATATTGTATATTACATAAATACATTGGATTCCCTAAAAAAGGAAACTCTATATTTTTATGATTTTTTTTGACTCAAAAGTATATTATTATCATAAAATCAGATAGTATTGTTACCAATTTAATGTACATGTTTAGCTATCACACCTCGTTAGTCATACATAATTATATATCATTATTCATCTTAAATAAACATCATATAAATATCTGTAGACACGTGCTTAGAAAACCAAACAATAGATGACAAATTACTCTGAAATCATAGTTCAGTCCCGCCCAAAACATTTTATAGCGACGAATGTTATTTGATGAGAACCATCCTCTTTTCAAATCAAATTGCACAATAAATACAACATTAAATTTACTGTCTAAAAATCATTAAACGAAAGCATTAAGAACTATTTTAGTAAAACAAACGATAAATTATATTAGGTAAGTGAATTCCAAATTCAAATGTTTGAAGTAATGACAGCTTATTTTTCCAATAAAGCTAGGAACATTGTTACAATCATTTAGTGCTTGATAAGGGTTCAAAGAAAATTGGTAATAATTTTCAAAATGGCGTCCCTTGGTTACGCCACGCGTTAGTCACGTGACCGGTAAGAAACCAAACGCGTTGGTACGGAATAACTACTTAAATGCCGTCATTAGGGATTTCATTATTTTTTTGTTTGTACCACTCGGATTTGTAACAGATAGGGGTGTGAGTAAGTATTTTTTGGTATTTACATCAGGAAACTTACTTTTACTTAATTACCTACTTACAAACACATCATATTTATGTTCAAATGATCAAAATATTTTTACCTGTAGCAACCGAAACTACACACTCGTTGAGCATTTGTATTGGTTTACATTTTTCATCCCTGTGTCATTGTTTTGTAAATAGACAATTGGTTCAAATAATAAAAAAAATAATCATCATCCAACTATTATTACCTGCATTTGTGAACCTACAAACAAGGCAGTGCCCTTATGTTGGTAGCTTTACAAATGCATACGTACATATATTACACATTATATACATTTGTATTATTGCATGTAATAATATATAAGTGTTCTTTAAGTAGCCTTTGTTCATAAAACATCAGCCTCCCCATAATCCACATTCAAACTTTTCCGATGTTAATGCGATCAAGAACTTAAAAATTTCAATAACACAGCTAATAACCTTTATAATGAACTTTATAGCAATATTCATTACCTCCCTCTTCATCGTCTAGTTCTCACAGAACCATGACTATGTAAAGTAGAAATCTATCATCTGACACGTGTCAAAATATCAAATCCCTTTATAGCATCAAATAGAGGTTAATTTGAAAAACACCTTCGATTTTGGGGTTGATATTAACCGAATCTGTGTTAGGTGGAGAATGGTTTTTAGATTAGGGGCTATTGAATTATGTAGTTAATTATTTACAATTGTTTACCTTATTATTAAAAAGGGTAAATATGTTTTCAATGGAGACTTTGGAGTAAAAAGGATATGGAGCTAGGATGAGAGTGGCTTAAAATTTACTAAAATGGAGGGAAAATTGAAAAATTCTCACTTCCGAGGAGCTTAATTTACCTGAAGTTACTTTTTGCTTCTGCTTTTCAACAAAATAGATTAAATGTAAGGTTTTTTACATGTCTCATATTTATTCTCAGTCATAATATTTTGAGTATCTCCTTAGGTATTAAAATTGTATATAAATAATGATAAATAATTTCCAATTGCTGCTATTTTCAACTAAGCGCAAATTTCAAATAAACCTGTCTAAAGTCAATGATAATAAAGTCATAACTTTAGCTCTAAAACTCATACCAAAGCTTTTATCATGTCCAATTTAAGCTCAATAGTTTGTGATACGTATTATAAACTTTATTACTCAAACAATAATACTCATATATATATAACAATATTAAATGACTTATTATTAGCTTTACTTACACTATTATAAGGATTTCAAAGCTTTTCTTCTGGAAGGTCTAAAAGCTATCATCATTAATAGACACAATTTCAATTCTTCATCAAAAATGTGAGGGTTTTAGGCATTAACACTGGACATAAGCGGGTTGTTAAAAGGTCTCCATAATTTACAAACACGAGTAACATAAACCGCTGACGAACATTACACAAGTAGACACACACCCCCCAGAACGAGACATTTGCATCGATATTGAATGTCCAGCTACGCTGCTTATAATCAAGGGATGATTTTACGTTGCCATAGATTATTTGACATTGCGTAGACTTGAAAATATTAATTTCGTTCTCTCGATAGGATTAGGATAGTCAAAAGGACAGTATCACGTAACGTTTAGAAAGACGAGATCAAATACTGATCTTAACAAATGCTGTGTGATGCAAATTTTGGAATGTAAGTATGAGAAGTACTTAAAGTACATGTCTGGTATTAAAAATGTATCAACCACTACAGTGGTCTATTGGTTGATACCATTATTGATACGAGGCATGTAGGTATTTTATCCTAAAATTTGTATTACAGAGCATTTGTTATTATTAAGATCAGTAATGGAACTCGTCTTTATTTATGTAATGTGATATAACCCGGCCTACAAAGGATGTCGTCAAGAAAATTACTATTTTACAATTTTATTTTAAACAATTTAAGGTTTCTTTTGCCAGTAATCACAAAGGTGCGTTACAATTCAAGACAATTAATTTTCATGAAGTAATATTTATTTTAAAAATTTCAAGAGAAATACTTTTTTGTATATTTTTGGTTGTATTTTACATTATAATACTTAAAAGGTAGTAATTATTCTGCCACTTATTAATTATTATATCTGAGTATCCAAACAAAGTACTTCAACCGTTACATTTATCTATATATACTTCACCGCCAATATAGAATTCAAAATAATTTTAATTTATAAACAGATTGAGTAGGCATGATAACAGATTGCCGTTTATTATGACAAAAGTATTGGCATAGTTATTTTTTATCGTCGCACTGTAACGGTAATATTATTATTAGCTCATGCTCATTGAAACGTAACGATCTCATAGTATAAATATAGACGGTAATGAAAGTGGCAGTTTATTTAAAAACAGTTCCAATATAAGTTAAAAACATCAGGATTTGGTATGAGATTAAATTCATTAAAAACGATCACAGCATGTTTAGGAATTTCGTTTTGACAAATTGTTGCTATAGAATTGGAATATTTACCATATGTTCAAGTTGATGGTAAATTGTAACCATTGCCTAAACACATGATACTTGATATTTGAGCTGCGTTAAATCTTGGTAACACTTACTTGCTATTTTATAACACGGCCGTTTTCTATAAAAACACCTTCACGACTGATAAAGGTACCCAGAAAACCTTGCAAGTGTGTCGATCACCTAATATTAAAGATAATTACTGCCCATTCCAGATTCTAATCACCATGGCGCTCAAAAATTAAAAATAAGAATGTCAATCTTTATTCTACTCGTACGTCTTTAGTGTGTAAAGTATCATATATTTCCAAATTCAAAATGGGTTCCTTTATAAGAGACATGAAAAAGCACTTTTTGGGCCGGCAAAATGACGGTGGCTAGGGCAGTATGTAGCTATCTTCACATATGGAGTCCTCTACTCTTATCATCAGATGGTGTCGAGTCACTTGCTAAACTTTTTATAAAAAAAACATAAACAATTTTTTTATTAGAATTGAAAGTAGAACCGATTAGTGGATTGAGGATTTGTACTTAAACCAGTATTGGTCAAGACATTCATTAAATTTACTTATAACTAGTACTTATCAATACGTCATATTTAGTATAGATTAAGATGTAGTGTGAGACATTCCTAATGTAGAAAACAATGAGATTTCGTGATTCTTTCCATTATTATACAACATGATTTTTTCGAAAGAGGCGTGAAAAGGCAATTTTAGGCTAGAAAGATGGGGTTGGCTACGACAAAGTGTTGCATACTGCATTACCTATTTTCGGATAAGCACTATTCTTACCATTTCCCATCAGGTAATATCGAGTATTTGCTATCCATTAATAAATACCAGGCAGTAGTCTATACGTGAAGTAGCTTTACTGCCTATAATTTTATTAAGTCAACATTAAGTAATATGAATGAGAAAGTGATCCAGATTTCGTGAAGTTATTGGTTATTTTAACAATTCTCTTACCAGCCTCGGTAGCCGTGATCGTCTAGTGGTTAGGACCCTACGTTGTGGCCGTAGTAACCCAGGTTCGAATCCTGGTCACGGCAGTGGAAACACTGTTACGGCGAGGCTGTATTTTTTATTTATTACTATTGTTTATTTATCTTTAACAGCTTACAGGCTTACAGATATACTATATAATATATTAACGCTTATATCATGCGTTATATAGTATATATTAGATAAGTCCTTGGTCGTTATTAGTCTTTCTTCTTTGTTTTATAAGATGCCATCTGCTTTCATCATTGTAAAGGACTCTTTATACAATCTCAAAGCAGATATTCTGATGGTAGTGGCATTTTAAAAATAAAATTAAGATATTTGCCTGTCTTTTATTCCAATTCAAAACGAAACGGATAGAATAACTTTTATGAACGTCGAGTTAGTTGACACATAGATAAGCCAAACGCTTTTAAGTTTAATTAACGATGTTTTAAGACTCGCTATAAAATAAATATAATTAAATTCCGAAATCTTTGAAATGTCAAATGACGAGGTCGTCTTCTGATCGGATTGTTAAGAAAGAGTGAGGTTTAGATAATGACGCTCACTTGGCTACGGCTTCGATGACAGTAACATATTTTCATGTTTCGAGAATATTATTTATTATTTGAAAAAGCATGTTGGTATAACTTGTAATAAAGTTAAAGGTAGGCACTTCCTGACACTGGTTGTATTGACTCGTCTGCTTCATCGAATCTTTGGCTTCGTTGGAATATTATTAAGGTTTCCTATTTGGGGGATGAGCTGCTAGTTTAAGTGATATTAGAGTTGAACACGCATGGCACCCGTCACGATTGATTCCAGCAATTTCGTGGCAACGATGGCACTCTAGTTGGCGGTCAGCATTGTATACTGGCCAACATCCTGAAGTTGAATATCCTTTAAAAATTATGTTCATACTTGTATAAGCTATACCTTCTAATACAAACTTTAAATTAAAAATAATTTTACTGTCAAATTTTCAAGTTTGAAGTTTCTATGTTAAATAAAACCTGCTCTTGTTACTTTTAAATATACATTTATAACGATAATCATGTAAGTAATGTACTAACATGGCCTACATACATGAAGTAACATCAGGGCATTGCTAGTAAGTTAGTCTTACGTAAACGAGCGGAAGTGTCCTCGAGTACCAGCGACGGTAAAACGGCGATCTGGTAAATATCGCAGGAAGCCACTGGATGCGGTCAGCGCAGCACCCAACGGTTTGGAGATCCTTGGGGGAGGCATATATCTAGAAGTGTACGTCTATCCCCTGATATGATGATGATGATTTAAGTTAACTAAATCTGTATTTTTATTATTATAAAGCCTACGTAGGTTAACAAATGCTTTTCAAGTTACTGTCTTAAGGTAAAGGTAAGTAACTATTCCGCAATGTTACAGAGCCATGGTTTATCATTGCATGGGTCAGCAAAATTTCTTACCACGAGATCCTTCGTGGTTGGGAAGTCACGTTAAGCTGTGGGCCCCAGTTGTTACGGCAACCTCTTTTAGCATTGGGCCAGCGTGGCGATGTTGCTTCTAATGTGCTACTTGTGACGATGTGGCCTCCTTCGGTCCATCGATTTATAATTGCTGGCTGTTTTTATTCGAACAAACATTTAAAAATAATGTCCAAATTGACATTTCTGAAGTTATCATTTAATATTATAATTTTCGTTCGGAAGCTCTTTTATCTCTATGTATCTATCGCTTCCCATATTTTAAAGGGAATATATATTAATGGGAAGGCTACATCGTCACATACTCACATGTAGGAAGGCCTGTGTCTAACAGTTGGACGTATTTAGCCTGTAGATCATAGGATTATTCAGTTTGTTCCAAGGGCCAAACCAGTTTTAATTATTCTGCCCTTAACTATATTTCTAGACTAGAATAGTCGCAAAGTGCGCGACCTGAGCAAACATACGCTTTTTTTGCATTTAAATTATTAAAAACTAAATTACAAACTTTAGTTTTAGCTTTTACTGTAGTTTGATGCTAGCTGCTGTAATGTTATACACCGTAGCCGCAAGTTAGTACCGTAAGCTATAGTATTATCTTTAAGTAAGTGTTCAAATATATAGAAAAATTGATTAAAACATTTTGATTATTTTCAGTCTTTGATTCTTTATTCTATTTTAATAATTACAGAAAAAATCTTAGTTACAAATAAAAAGCTTTTTTGACTCGTATACACAGTTTTCAAAGATTTGGAAACGTTACTTAACATTAAGAAACTTTCACAGATTTTTGTGATCGTTTGTTCATCGAATTACTCAATAAAAGTTACTTTCGTGTTTATATAAGTATATAAATTATCGCGTATTATAAAATATATATCGGCAAATACATAAAATACGTTTAAATAGAAGAGTATACGTAATACTACAAACATTTGTGAAGTCAAACAGCGATAGCCGTCAACAGTCACAATGTCATAACTCTAAAAATGTAAAAAACAAACGCCTATTGTAACACTCTGGCCGCATATAATACTGGTTTAATGAAGTAATATGACTCGTCGATGTATGACACAACCCCTTTTATGAGCGTTATTCTATTTGATTTAGGAAAACAACACCCGGTTTATTTTGAACAGACTTTTTTTTACATACATTTGGCAGCAAAACTTATTATCTTTTTTGTGTCCGCAAGTAAGAGTAACGCTTTTTACCATCTGCACATTATTAGAAGTAGATCTATCAGTATCTATTAATAATGACTTTTGCAATATCTACAAAAATTATATTATTAAATAATGACTGTTATACAAAATGTGAATAATTCGTATAATATAAATTATTAAAACTTTTTTAATTTATTAAACACACTACCTCAAGGGGATGAAAAATCCTATTTGCAAAACTAATCAGAAGGAAATAGACTTTTATATATAATAAAGTAAGAACATACTAAAATATCTTCCTTCCTTTTCTTTTAAAATAAAATTAGAATCATCAAATAATACCCAATCCCCTTACGACAATACCTTAATGGTTTACCTTTATCCGTTTATTGCAAATGCACTGCTGATTTACAGTGACTTCGTTGCAACCTCGCCTTACCCTAGCAAGCTAATTATCTCATTATCAGTTCCATTTGGGATGGGTATTAAGTGGCAGTTTAATAATTCAGTATTTTTTAAGTTTTATGGTGATCTAATGTGTATTTATTGTACAAAAAAATCAGTAACTACCATAAAATGGAATAACCCTCCAGAACGCGTTCCCCACAGAATCAAAAAACGCAATATGTAACAAATTTGTTTTTCAATTTCATACCAATTTTTGCATACGGCGCTCCCTGGCGCGTCGCGCGCGAATAAAACGCAGTATTGTGGTTTTTATGACGCGTAAATATTTCTTTTTTTCAACTTTTATTGGCATTTGTAAGGTAGAAATGAAAAGAGGATTTCTCATAACAATCCTGTGTCGTGAAAATTTGTTAATAACTCTTTTGTCACATTTTATATTAAACTTTTTAGTGCTTTTGGCTCTGCATCCCTGTTTGCGTCGCCGTCATTGGGAGGTGTAAAAATATTTATTCAGCGAGGTATTTATGGTGAAACATTACTTCTATAAGAAATTTGCATAAAAAGTAGTAAAAATATGATATCGTCTTCATATTTTGTTTTTTCGTCAACATAAGTCACTTGCAGATTTGCAAAATCGTTTACTTTGTATGTCTAAAAACATTATCCTTTGGTTTTTGCTGATCAAACGAACAACAATTTTTGAATTGCGTCATGATACAAGCCTCATATACACAGTTAGTCACAGATAATTTCATCTCCAGTTCATATGCCGAGTGTTAAGCATATCACAGAGATACAGCCCAGCTACAGTAAGGAGTAACTGAAGCCTATATCATGGTAGTATTACGAAGGTATTTGAAAAAAAGTATTTTTGTTGACAAATGTTGCGAGCTTTGAACTTCTTCTTCTTATGATGATTCTATTCCCACTCACGTGGGAATTATACATTAAACTCCCATATAACAGAGACAGGGAACAGAACTTCGGTAAAAGTGTATTAAAAACGAAAAGGTATATTGAATAGGTTTGTAGATATCGCAAATACAAACCTTATAAACATTCTGTTTAGAGTCAATACTGAATATGTCAAAATAAAATTATGTTGACATATTTATTCGATCTTCTTGTGTTTTGTTTTCATGGTTATTATATGTCTTTTATTAATTAAAGAAATACATTATTTGCTTTACATTTACATTTTAATATTCTAACAATTTCGGCTAGTGACTGCCAGACACAGAGGAGACACGACAACAGTCACTTATTAAGCTCACTCGTATCATTATTTATTATTAGTTGAAGCTATTGTTGGAGTTGGTAATAGATAGTAATTTGTATAATTGGGTCAAACAAGAAGATAAATACTTGTCTAAGAAGAATTAGGAACAAAAGAACTTAAAACTTTGTGCTGACTTATTTAAAGGTTGCCATTGTATACAATGTGGATTAGAATTAATTTAAATAAAAATAGAACTAATTATATAATTTCAGTAGTAAAGTAATTACATTAGGCTATTAAAAATAGTTTAATTAATATATAATGCTTCTATTACAGGGCTAACATGTAACCTAAAGAAATATATATATAATAAAAATTGCATCATGTCCAGTCTTTAATTAGTTGCCATATGAAAAGACTCTAGTATTAGACGCCTGAATCTGGGTATTATCTGTCTTATTATATTGTCTATTATTGTTATATTGTAATCGTGTTGGTGGTGGCGTTGGTCCTGTTGCCCTTAACATAAAAAGATGCATCTTTTCCGACCTACGCTAACTTGTATGAAGTACAATAAGATTTATTAATCTTAACAGAGAGGAACAATCTGTAGTTTCAATAATCATAATCAAGTAATAATATATAGAATGTTTCATAATCTTGTGAAGCTCTGATTCCTTAAATTGTTCGATCCGGTAGCTCTTTGCCTTACGATTTTGGTATGAGAGATGCCACCAAAAACGTTTTGGGACACGCTCTATACGTTTCTTGTGAACTTCTTAGTTGGGTAACCAGACATGAGTACAGTATTTGAGTTTAGAACGAACTAAGAATTTGCAAAATAAAATTACTCTTGGGGGCTATTTAGATTACATAGCATTACGTAACACTTACCCAAGCTTTAGTTCCAATTTGGTCAAAATTTTTATAAAAGCATGACCTCTCCAGAAGCAGTTCACTTTTTCCAAAATATCTAACACGTCTAGAAAATATAATAAATTTGCATTAGTCAACGTTCATAATTAATTAGTTATTTAAGTAATACGTTGTTATTTAATATAATTAGGAATACCTATAAATTCTTATGTAGTTAGATATATCTGTGGTAAATGGAAGCAAATTGATGTGGTCATGTATTATAGATGCGCATAATGCAGTCGCGTCTGTAATTGAGCGTTGATTAGCGAAATATACATCAGTGTACGCTGTACATTTGGTCTAATTGTTTAATGTCCGGCAAGTTATTAGTAATCAGGCGATGTACTCAATTTGGTACTTAGCTAGAGTGTTGACGAATTTAATTATGTTTGGTTTAATTAGTTTCTGAACTATGAGTGTTTCAAAATCCACAATATATTTTATTAAATCTGCTACCATTGGTGGACAGGTTAGTGGGCCAGTATTTTCAATCAAAATCAGGTTAGACTCCACTCAGGATATTCTTCTATTTAATATTTTATTTAGAATTGAACGAAGTGGACTGTTATGGCCTTGAGTTACAAATGTGGTAAGTATAAAATTTTTAAAAACAAATTGAAAAAATGCTCAATTGTTAACATATGACTGTGTGAACGCAATACCCCAATACCCATCTGACTAAGCGTCACAATTGTGTAATGCCAAAGTATTAACATCAGTGTGATCGATGATAGCTACCTTGTCTATATGCAAATCTCATAGTTTGCGGCTGCCAAAAATTTGAATTTCAAATATATTATTTGTTTATTTTTTCGATACGCACACCTAATAGTGCGTGAGCGTATTTGAATATTTCGTATGCAAAAATGTTGATTTGTGAGTTACGTCGTTTTGGCCACCCATTCTCGGTTTCGTGTGAATTGGATTTTTGATGCCTGCCAATCTATTTGACAGTTATTGTTCGGGGATATTAATGAGGTTCTGATAGAAGTCAGCCGTTCATGTATTGGTTTTTCTTATGTATTAACAAAGGGTTACTATTTACTGCCATCATATTTTTGCTATATAATGAGTCGATTAATTAGAATGAATATACCGTGGCGCATTATTAGTAACACCAAAAATTTAATGTCTATAATATTTCTTACATTTCTTTGGCAAGTAGGCAATCCTTAATTACATTTTTATTGATTTCTAAGTGATTGTTAAGTTTTGTTTAACTATTAAACATTAGGTTGTATGAACAGGATATTTTAATTGCCCACCCGTATTTGATAATTCAGCCACATAGATTTATTTGGAGAAATTTTAAATTATGTACGTCAGCAAATAGCGATTACCTCAAATCTCTGGTTTGACATGTTTAGTTTGCAATGTCCATTTAAGTCCGTTTGGAGATTAAATCTCTTCTAATAATGACGTGACTGTCTCTGTGAAAAACTAATTATTTCAATGCAAACTCCCAACACTACTTCTGATAGACAATGATAGATTTAATCTAATAGGGTAAGAAAAAACCATCCCCCAAGATTACGAACCCTCAGATACATTGAAAAAATCCAACCCCACGTTCGGTTTGAATTTTATGAGTTGTATGTGTCTAATCTACTGATTTAATTTTATCTTTTTGTAAACATGTTATAACTTAATAACTATTTATATTTTTCCCATGGGATTTTGTTGAATATAGTATTCATATGTTTAAATACTTTCTATAATACTAACTTAGTTCTTTAAGTACACAAATCAATAAGAGTATAGGTAAATTCTTGAGGCCGTGCACCTTGGAAGGCCCAGCAACGAGGTCCCGCCCATGTGAAGTATGTTATACCAACGTTCTACAAAAGGTATGTATGCTTTAGAAAAGGCTATTACTTGTCCAGCTTCTTGCTGTCTCTATTTATAGCTTTAATAGTATTGCCATTATACTTCAATAGTATTGGAGCATAAACAAAAAAATGCTTAGTGTAATAATAATTCTGGACGGAGGACCGGAGCAAAATGTATTCATTTTGTTCCGTCTTGTCATATGTTATTTGTTTGTGGAAGAAAATATCATATTTTCTTGTGCGAGCGAAGCCGCGGGTAGAAGCTAGGTAGGTAGTGCACGTGCACTTGATGCTCCGTTTTTGGAAAAAAACTTCACTATCCGATATATAAGCTGTTCCACGTTCCAGTATTATTTTAAAACTAATAAAATTCTGTATTTTGAATTGTTATAATAAACTATATTAATTTTGGTACGTGAGTGCTAGCTTTTACTTACAATTACAGACACTAAAAAGTTTCGTATGGTTCGAAGGAGAATTCACTTTAATGATACTTCCTGCATAAAGCCATTCTTAGTCGATTTCAAGTGATACTCCAGACTGAACTGACCACATTAACTTAACTACTCTTCCACTGGTTAATGTTTTTCTAACTTCTAAAAGACATCTAACTTAGATGTATGGTGCTTAGCATTCATATGAGTTTACCAACTTCAACTTAAAACTTATATCGTTCGAGAAATTGTTTTAGTTTCGATCGAAAATCTCACTTGAAGTAAAATGAAAAGACAGTTTACAAAAAAAAGTATATTTTTTAAAAATAATATTAAAACAGACATAATTGGCAGTATATCTCAAAACTAATAATATAAATCATAATTATAAAAATAAAAATAGCATTAAGTCACCGGTATGACTTCTAAACTAGAAAAATTATATAAATGTAATTACTAAAACTAATAATGATTTATGCATAAAACTAAATTAGCTAAAATATACAGGCCATTTCATGTAATTCACGTAATGAAATCACACGTTTAATTAACTACTTAATAACAAAATTTGAGACAGTAAACTGGAAAATTGACATTTTTTAATTGATATCCGAAGTTGTAGAGCGAAACACAACAATATGGTTTTTATTTCAGAACAAAGAAGATTAAGATAAGATACGTTAATTACATTAAACTCTCGCTCACAGCAATTTGCGAAAAGAAAGAGTATGAAGGATTTCTCTTTTCTGAATAAGTTACAAGCTTCAATAATGAGTGGCAAGTCAAGAGTGACTTCAACTTGTCGTGACAGAGAGAACACCAATCGACAAATGCTCGATTTAATCTCAATCTGTTCCAAATAATATACCCCAAGGCTTTTATTTTACCGAAACAACAAATAATTATTACTAAACGAGCCAAATAAAAGTGTAAGTTATCTATACGAGTAAGATGGAAAGCAAAATGAAAGTAGTCAAATTGATTTTTGATGAGATTAAACCAAAAGTTCCATAAACCAATGTCACATAAATTTCTTACATTAAAAAGTGGCAATCCATATTTTACTTTGCCTAATATTCTAATACTTAAAAAGACACGGTAGGAAGAGTAATCATATTATTAAATCTATGATTTATTACATTGTATTGCTTAATGTTCCTTTAAGTTAAATGTTACATCTTTCAAAGCGGAAAGCTCTTTCTATTTTTATAAAAGACACAATTTTTTTTATCACAAAATTTTTATCAAGAACAAATTTACTTGAATTAATTAATGTAATTCATTTTCAGTCAATACATTAAGTGTCTTGTATAGAAATAAAAAAATATTGGGTAATCATTTTTCAAAGCATGGAAATTTAGAAAATTTCTCTACGAGTTTATAACCTTACTAGCGAAAGCATACCAATTTTAATTTATGTACAAAACTCTTAAATGCATATACCGTTTAATTTGCTCTGACTTACAGCGAACGAATATACATTGTAATAAACGAATCAAAAGTTGCATAAACTTTTCAATCAATTTTATAAAAAATTGTAAAATTTTTGAACTAAAAATAATTGAATTTATATTCGTTGGCTGAAAGCTGCAAATATCTATAGGCAAATAAGAGTTTCCGAGAGATCATTAGGAAAACTTCTTTTTATTTAATCTTGTCCTTAAATAAATACATTATCACATTTGAACACATCCTTCCAAGTTTGTAATCTCTTAAAATAAAAATATAAAAATTTAAATTAATTGGTAAAAATAATTGTTCCCAGACCTTTTGTTCCCTTTTCGTTCGATAATTTATTTGTAAAAACATCTTTTACAAACAATAATTACTGGAAAATTTCAAAATGGAGTTCTAATTGAAAATTATGTAAAATTGAATACGACTCAAAAGCCCCCTTAATCTTAATAGCTAGCTTCAAACTTATCCATTATGTTTTTATACATTATAAAATATTTTATTAATAGCCCTCTCATTTCTTGAAATTTTTACATTCCGATTTTATCAAAACAGTAACAATCTTCATCAATTAATACAGATTTTGATTAATCAATGAACAAATAGATTTAAGCTGATTGATAAGCAGAAACGACAGAGCCATTAATCTTGCTTACAGACAAATTATGTACAAAAATAAATCAAATTACTAAAATATAACCCTCTCATAAAATCTCCATTACAAACAACTTGGCACACACCCTATTCCAAACCGCCTACGCATAAATACATTAAAATTATTTCTAAAATAAACATTTTCATTACAAAAATAATAAAATGAGATCAACGATGATCATTTTAGGTTTGCTCTCTTTGGAACAATTAGTGGAAAACAGATTTTATTTGGTTATAAATAAAATCTATTTTTCATAAGCTACATAACGACGAAAACTGGTCCATTCTACGAAAGACTCCCGTTTATACATAACTCTTATTAATATATTTATTTTATTAATATAATGCAAGTATAAGTTTTATATCTATGGATAAACATCAACATCGAAAGCGGAATGTCTAATGACATGCAAGTAGTATTGTAATGTATAAAAATGTATATTTTGTTTTTGATTATACAGAAAAACTAAGTCTTATATTTTTGTTCATACTATATAAACTACTTCTCGTATAAAACCATGTACATCTAATGGCATCATGAATGCTTATAATACACGATAAAAATTTCAATATTAGATTAAATCTAAAAGGGTATCTACAGCATTTTAAAACTTTGTAATACGAATGACGTGAATACAATACAAATCCCAATTTTTAATTTTCAAAAAGTGCTTGAACAGTTTTGTATTTGGTTAAATATGCTCATTTACAGATGGACTCTGTATGTCTTAACTATTTACATTTAAAGACGGGTTTTCAATAACACAGCTTAAAAAAAAAGTTGTGACAGAGTACGTCTGAAATTATTAAAAAAAAATCAACTAACATCGTTGTATGACATATTTTGTATCGGCATGTATACAATTATTTCAATAATTCGTTATACAAATAACATTTTTTACTGAAATATTTAATTTATTTTCATCACTTGATGCTAACATCAAGTTCAAAATTCATGTACTTTTGTTAAACATTTATTGGATATAAAGATAGAATAGTCCTATCCATAAAAACCGATATTTTTGAGAGATTAAAACTATATAAATAAGTAATTTTTTTTACACCAAACCGATACAAAAAACTTCACTACGACCAAAAAGGCGTGTCAGAGAATAACCCTAAGTTAATCTTCGCACGTCATTAGAAACCCTTAATCTTAGGTAGATTGTTCACCGCTTGTTTGCGAGCAGTTTCCAACCCACCATGAACAGTACAGCAGTGCAGATAGATCCTGACAGCTTATCCGGCATGATAGAAGAGAAAATTGAGCTCTCTGACGATCGGGAGTCAGGTTCTTGAGTGGATGTTTCAGAAGCGGAGTCAGTCTGGAAAAGCAGAAAGTTAAGGGTTGAGAACTGGACATTTAACACGTTTTAAGACACCTTAATATAACAAAGACGAGCTTGAATTTGTGTGAGTGAGATAGCATCAGTTTTGTTATAAACTAAGCCTGAAGTTGGTCCTGATGTAAACCTAACGCTGTCTCATAACTGGAGATAGTGATAAAGATTAAGACAACGTCTCAGCCAGGATTTCTCTCTTATGTCTACATTTTGTAATAAGAAAGGTGTTGTTTATTGGAAATCTTTCAAATGAGGCGTGATAAGGCACTTTTGGGGCTGCCAAGGTGAAGGTGGCTTGGGCAGTATGACACATGCCGCATTGGCTAACTTAACATATGGACTGCTCCTCACCATCCGGAGGTGGCAAGTCATTCGCGGAGGTTTTTATAAACCATAATTAACACACTCCACGCACACGACACGGCTCCCATGCTCACCCTATAATGAAGGGTTTACTAACTTACAAAATATAGGAAGCGTTGTTGGAAATTTCGCGTTGTTCTTAAATAGGGAGTCACAGTCGGCACTTAATTGTTGCGAAATAGTTAATGTTTTATTGGAAAAAATATTTAATAAACAGTGCAAATATGGGCATTTTTATTGGGCATTGAATGTGGTAATCATTATGTATGTAGTAAATATTTATTTTATAGATATTTACAGGAAATTTTGACTCTCTTATTCCTGTAAACTCTCGGATGGCGATGAAATTATTCGCGTTGTTTACCACCTAAGATAACTTCATTATAAATCCACTAGTATATGCCCAACAGTGCTGTTAAATGGAAGCTACAGATACTGCCTAATGCACACAATTGCACCACCATTCAAAGTGACACTAAACTTTACAGCGTATAATTTAATAACTCTGCGTCGTACAGTGTAAATAGACCAAAACGCTAAGCAATAGACTATAAACTTAGCACACCAATAAAGATTATAAACAGTGAACTAAGAAATGTTCTGCATTCAGTACTTGGAAGCACTTTTTATAGATATTAATAAAACAATGCACTCGTAAACTTTACGGAGTCGTATAGTGAAGACTTTTATAGTCTACGATGCGACGTTGATGCGATTTTTATTTAATACTTACAGAATGTTGGCATATGAAATACCTTCTTATTTTATTAAGCATTAGTTTGAATTACATTTATTTTTTGCCTTTTACTGACAAAACCTTTTTTAGTTCATATTTATAGATGGTAGTACGTTTCTAAAATAAAATAATAACAATGCAATTTACACCTTCAAAAGATAGCTTTTTATATCAAGTTTTCGTCACTATTATTTAATACTATACAATATTTTACTCATTTAAATCTTTTATTGTAAACACACTATTTTAGCAATTCAAGTAAGTGATACACTTGACTATTTTATTGTAAGTATAATTTGAATGGAGTTTTTATTACAGGGTGGAAATACATGTTATGGCCGTATTAAACCGTTCGATCCCTTGTCAATATTATTTAGGAGTTTAGGTTTAGGAGTTTGTCGTAAATGTTAGTAGTACAATGTAGAATGGACTACTAAACTTGATTTAATTAAATTGTTAACCATAATTGGTAACAGACATCAAATTTTCGTACTTTAGCAGCAGAAGAAAATTATTTTTATCGAATTCTCACTACAGCTGTTGGAAAATGTAAATCTATATACTAAAGTTTTGAGAATTAATATAACTGGTGCCAGTATACTGTAGTAATGGATATGACCCCTTATAAAAGGTGTAACTACAAGTAGTTCTGATATTGACACTTAGTAATTAGTATTGTAGACTTTCGAGTGGCAGTTCACACGGTCTCATATGGCTACTAAAGTTTGGTTAAGATTACGTAATCCAATTACTTTCTCAAGAAAGTGTATGTACGTAACAACGAACTATATTCCTCTATTACCACTTCCTTTGCAGTAGATCTGGATGTCTTCCCAATCATCAGTGTTCTCTGTATCTCGATAGATCCGCGTCAGCAATAATTTTTCATTTTTGCTACATTAGTACTCGAGAATTTCACTTAAACTATATTATAACATAAAAAATGCTATTATATGAGTTAAAATCTGTTCAACATATTAGCGTTCATTGCAGATGAATTTGAATGACACGAGATCTTTTTCAGATTAAGATCTTAATACCCCGAAGTAGGACACATATATACCAGTTTACGTTGTGGCTGTCTATGCATAATAACAGATTCAGAATTAACGCAAAATTGTGTATGAAGCTTCGGAAATGTTAAATTTAACCATAGTACGTCTTCTTGGATCAAAGTGAGGATAACTCGTGTAGCCACAAAATTTGTAAAGAGCGAGACAACCCTAGAGCATCAGAATTTTTTATCAGGTCAGTGGTAGGCTTGATAATATCATATAGCTGATAAAACTCGCTGGCAGAGTAGCAGGAATGTGAGCCTTGTTGCAATGGAAATAAAGCTGTGGTTTAAGTATGATGGTCAATTATATTGGTAATTATATTGAGTTGATGATTTGATAATTACATCTTTTTAAAGGGATGTGAAACCTAATAAACTTAAAATAATATCACATCACTTTAAAGTGCTCATTGTAGTAATAAACTGTTAATATACTCCATTTGGATAGCGCTAAAGGTTTTGTTATTTATATTGGTAATACAATGCGTTCTGTTGTTGCGTGATTTCTTAGAAGGAACTTATTTACGATTTACGACTGTTAATAGGGACGGTTTAGTCAATGCGATTATTAATTTGTGTGGTAAAATTATTAATCTCTATTTGCACACGATTAATATTCTATCGCTATCCTAGCAAAGAATACTGTTATTACATTTTTTACAGCAATGAAATTACAATATGTTATATATTTGTTAAACACTTACGATAGGTTATATGTTAAATTGACGTTAGAGTCTTACAATAATTTAAATTTACTGATTATGGAAGAAGATTAATTGATGATTAGATGATTTAATGGAAGAAGGTAGACTTGTCTCCTATGCTTTATATACTATACTTTAGCTTCAATAACAGGTTTAAGTACAAGAGTCTATACTGCTAGAAAACCATTGCTAGACTTTAAAAACATAAGAATATTTATTAGGATTTTTTCTTAAATTGAATACTCACTTCTACTACTTAACTAAGCGACATGTGTGTGCTCCCTCTAAGCTGATTACAGGTAGGTACAATTTATCTCCCCACGAGAAAAAAAATTAAAAACGCACCCTCACAGGAGACTTAAATGTTACCTTAAACCTGTATAATTTTATTGTACCTAATTTCCCTTTGCCAAATTGAATACGACCACCTACAAAATACTTTCATTATTATACGAAAAGAAAGAGACAGATTTATACGAGTTATACAATAAAGAAAGAGAGATAAGACCGACTTGATAATCTTGTGACATAGCATCAATCGTGGGATGTGCACATTTGCATTCATTACAGAAGTAAATAAAAAATAAATTGAAATTGTACTGATTTTGTGAACCCTACAACGAAAAGCCGCAGGACGCTTTGATGTGTACAAAATGAGAAGCAAATTAAATTTTAGAAGTAACGCAAAGAAAGTTACTTTACAGTCAAACAGCGAAATCTAGATAATAATAAAATTGTTATTTTATTTTAAATAGAAATTAACAACTTTACAACAATAGCTATTTTAAATTACAATAACTATAATGAATTTGATTGATTCGATCTTGGAGATTTAAACAGAATAGACAATAAGATATTTTTTTACACGCACAATAAATTATCAACGTTCACCTGTTGGTATAAGTTAGAGTTTTCAAATACATGTGTCCATATACGAAGAGTCCCAAGAGCCCCATGCTTTATATACATTCAAGGGAACTTCCTTTACCTTTGCAATAATATCTACATATAGAAGAAAGCGTAGTAAAGCTGCCTTGCGTTCTTTGAAATAAAAAAAAACAGAGGTTGGATATTGGAACTGGCTTAAGCCACCTCCTAAGCTAGCTTGGAAGATGTAATTTCATAGCTCAGCAATGGAAAGATACCTTTCAAACTAGCTAGGGGTAGTTAGTAAAGAATTAAATATGCAATCAAACCATAAAATACATTTAATTCAATAATAATTAAATAAGCTTTTTCAAATAACAACTGTTCAAAAAAAACTAAATTCACATATATATACAAATATATTTTTATATATTTGAATACTACCAGAGGAGTATTACTTTAAAGGAGGTAAACGTATATTTGTCAAACTATTCGGCAGATTTGTTTGTTCAACAAATATTATCAATTCTTGGAGGTATCTTGGAAACATCAAAGGGTTCATGTTTTTTTTGCTGATGGTACCGGTAGTGCAAACAGTGACTCAAGTAGGCAAATGTATCGATATTATCTTTAGATATTGGAATGCTTACCTTTTTTTAAATAAAATATTTGATTTATTTGTTAGGTAAATTAAGGAGTAACGAAAAAAGTAAATTGTAGTAAAAATATTGGTTAATGTATTTAATGGACTCTTAAAAAGGGAATTGTTAAATCTCGTCGACATATTTCTAAATTATTAATAATTTAATGCATACCGTTTTAATTTTAGAAATTGATTATTTAGAAGATTATCATAACATGCTTGTTAATAATACAAGCACTTGTTTTGCACTGACATATATTTTCTTATTTTAATATTTTTCTATTTACAATTGTGGTATAACTAAACATAAATAAGAACATTATATAAAATGTGATATAAAAGTAGTTGGTCGTGAACAATGCTATTAAAGCTCATATTTAAAAAAGTATCCATTCGATTTTAAGGGTTATTTACTATTGTAATGACGTCATAAATATTCATGTTACTTATATCTTCTGACACAAGTAAGTAGATCTAATACCGGTAAACAAACAAGCACCCAATCCGATCAATGCGAAAACAATTTCTCTCCACGCGAGCGTAATAATAAAGTACCTACAAAAGCTCCCTTTGAAACAGAACAATACTCCTTCAATCCATTCAAAGACAAATTCCATCCGATACCGATCCTAGCTGTACACAGCTAATTTGAATCTTAATATCCTTACCAAAAGTTGAAATTCAAATGTTCAGGTATACTTTTGTTAGGTTATTTACAGTGTCGCATCAGAGAAAAAGTTTTTATGAAAGGAGTCACGAAATGAGTTTCATTAAATTTTCCTTTTTTCCAGTGAAAAGATAATTTACCGGAGCATGTTCTTGTTCAGGCTTCGGATAATAATTTTAATTTTGTTTGTTAATATGTTATATTATGTATTTCTCTTTAAGCAGCAATAAGAGTTTGTATTATGGATACTAGATAACGGAATAATATATAGTAATGTGTATATAAATCTCAGACACAAACTAAATAAACATACATCTATGACTCGTGGAATTCGTACTCATTGCACAATTATCTGCCCCTACTGGATTCCAACCTGAATCTGACTAATTAGCTAATATATATAAATTAACTTTGATATTTTTAATTACAATTTTGACTATAGAATTCATAAGACTAATAGAAATGGCAAATTATTTATATGTTTCGTATTGTTGAATATATAATGAACAACTGTACATATAATATGTTTTGTGTACATATTGCTATATGTTTTGGAGTTTATTTTAGCTTAATTCTGTCAAAAGCAATTTCAAGCAATTTTCTCAAGTAAATTCATAATTCTATTACTTTACCAATACACGAAAGACGTTGACTTTCAACGTATTGACAAGTTTCTCAAATATCCAAAACAATACTTTTACAAAGTTTAATTCAATCATCCGTATGAAGCAAACGATTGGCATCTTGAGATATCGATATATTCATATCGATAGTTTACCGAATGGCAATTTTATACGAGATATGAAAGTTTTATACCTCTCTCAATATTACGAGTTATTTTTCTGACAGTTTGGTACTTTGTTGTGAACGATTTTCGTATTGTAATGAGGGATATAATATTGATGTATCCATTTAACTTAAACTGGAAAATGGCTACTTTAACGTATTTCACTATTCATAGTCTTTATATCTCAATCCAGACTTAATATGTATCTCTCCTGCCAAGTCTCACAATCCAGACATAATTGCTTTTCATTCCCGGCAGTATATCGAGGTTACAAATTAATATGAAACGAAAAATATAGATATTACAAAGAGTTTACATATATATTTATTAACCTATTCCGTTACTTATAGACAGTACAGCATAACATTGTTGTTTACGTTACAAATTCAAAAAGTCAAAGTAATACCAAATACTTAATCAAATATCTTTTGTTATATTTTTCGGGGTAACATTAAACAGCTCATATTCATACATTGTCCAAGTTAAATTCTCTAAGGAGCTCGATCAAGGCTATAAAAGATTGTGAACTGCTATCAATAGTTACTATCAAGCCCATTCTGCGATTTTTACAGCGGCAGAAACGGTTTCAGATTGAATTTGACTTTTAAATCGTAGTATTTAACGTTTAAATTGCGACACATAAATAAGCCAATGTTACCCGTTTAAAATAAGGAAGTCCTTAATATTAGTTTTCATTTAATCGATAAAGCGGGAATACTGTGTAACTCAAATGTTTCAAGCAAAACCCACTTGGTAGTGGTAGTGAAGTCAGCAGTGATTCACTACTAACTCGTCGAAAATTACAACTTCACCTGGTTATGTTCATAAAATATGAATGCCGTTTTGTTCCTTCACTCTACACCTTCTTTAATAGATACATTTTATGAAATAGTTAATTCCAAAAAAGAAATCTCATCGTTTACTTATTATAAGCACTTTTTTTAAGAAAAAACTCAGCGCTTCTCCGAAGTCGTCACTAAGTGCTATGTGAAAAAACATGTCATCTTTTGTAGCAATCTTGTAAAAGCGTCGTTAAAGCCACAAATAATTTCAAAATCCGCGGTCCGTCGATATGTCTGACTTTTACGAGCGAGCAAATAAATTAAATCGATCATAAAAAAATTCGAACCGTATCGCGCGTGTCACGTCACTATAAAATGTTGGGTCACATAAATGTGTCTTATAATAATACAAAAGTTATAATAAAAAGCATTTTATACAATTTCTATGAAAAGTACAAGAGACAATAATTTTGATGTCAGTGGTAAATTTATTTAAAGATTTTTTTATTTGGTTACTAAATATTTTTTATAAGCGTCAGTTTCAAACGCATCAAGACGTTTCGATGTAGTTGCGTTCCGCTGACAAGTGCATATATAAAAAGTCGTTTCTAATACTCAGTCACAGAGGCGCTGTTGTCGTTTTCGACAATAAACACGATAGAACTTTATTTATTGCCACAGAGTAACATACACGGCAAAAATATAAAATTAAAAATAATAAAAGCATATAAAAAGCTGTGTGTGTGTGTGTGCGTGCGTGAGCGTATGTGTGAGTGTATGTATGAATTACGCGACAGATTAGCGTCATATTGTCTCGGGTAACCCGCGACCAAGTGGATTTAGAAGTGGAGCAATAAATATTTTCTTATTTATTAATAAAGTTCGAGGTGTCTGAGAAGACGACCTTGCAAGTGATATACTTAATATGTTTTTTGATGTAACTCCTATCAAATCAGCAACCTCACTTCGCATAGGACGTGACCCGCAACATTTCACACATTGTGACTACCACTGAACTACAGAGGTCTTATGAAAGCTCTGTAATTTCTTCTAGGGACCATTTAAGGCGGGTAATTTTAAAATACCGACAATACTCAGGCAGCTGTATCAGTTATTTATTCTTAATTTCTCACACATTTAGACCTTTTGCATTTATACATTAGCACAAAGAATCGTCCTGTAAAAGCACATAAAAATCACCAATTAGCACTAAATAGCTCATAACTTTATCGCCTTTGTCGAGTTTTAAGTGATCGTAAAAAATCTCTGGCGTTGTACTCTTTATTACGATGCGCACGCGTCGCAAGCATAAAGTTTGAAATGATTTTACGCCCTTTGACTGTTTGGTTGATTGGAAACTTTCGTGACAATTACTTTTAGTGGTTCTAGAATTGAATGTACGTAAAATATAACATTTACGTTGTAAAATCATTTGGATATGATAGAAAGCTCGATTAATAATGCGAGTCAAAGTGTAAAAGAATCCATTTTGTTCATTATATAGTCCAGGAATTATTTGCTGATCATTAAACAGCTGTCTGTCTGCCTGAACGCGTAATTTATCTGTTATAAAGCTACAAAAGTTTTAATTTAAAATAGTAATGAAGTAAGGAAATATTTTAACGGACATTCTTTACAAAAGTGTAATTTTTCCATCACTATTTCAGATTACTTAAATGGCAATCATGGCAGATGATAGAAAGGCGAGACAACGAGTCGTAGATATAACAAAAATATACATAAATTTGCACAAACACTAAAAATTTTAAATAAGCAGTACCTTTGTACAATTCTCTAATATTCTGTTATGTCCTTTAATTGTCTTTGTGTGTACAATTGTTAAATAAATACAATTTTAATAAAAATTCAAAATTATTGTCTTTAATACCGATTAATCCTGAGAAATAGAGAGAGAAGTAGATTTTGAACTCTTTTCTTTGTCGCACAGCTAGAGCATCATACAAGACGGAATTGTACTTTCGGCACGTAAGCCACTTTTTGGCTGGCAAGGTGGGGTGGTTAGAGCAGTATGTCTAACTGCACTTTACATATAAACTCCTCTACTGCTTACCATCAGGCGGTGTCGAGTCATAATGTTTCTAAACGAATAATTTCCATTGTTTTCATCTAGGTGATATAAAGAACGCCAACAAAAGATTTTACATCTCTTTTTATTTGAATTTTAAAATCCGAATCTTAAAAACAAAATGGAATCGCTAGATACAGCAACGACCAATCCCTCAAATAATAAAAATTACGTTCCGTTACGCGCTCAGATAAAAGGGGGTTATTCTTAAGAGTTTAATTTTTATAACAAATCTTTTATTCCCCTCGTTTATGTTATAACAGTAAAGCAGATACGGCAAATAAAAAGTGAAACATAAAATTGGTGATGTTCTTTCAGGAGTAGATAGTAATAAATAGGTTTAAGAATATGAATCCCTATCCCAAAAACATGCGGACGAAAGAAATAACTCAAAGAATAAGTAAGCACCGACTGTTTAATTACTGATATGTAAAAAATAAATTTAATCACTAATGATATAGCTTGGTGGCATTTTTTATTGTATATTCGACCTCAAGTAGGCACAAAACTTTCTCAATATTTATTCATTCTCTGTTTCGATAAGTATAATATTTAAATCTTACACGAAGAGCTGGGCGATTAGTCAGTCCTGTCTACTTAGTCAAAGGTTCCGGATTCGAATCTCGGTAGGGGCAGATATTTATATGATGAGTATACGAATATTTGTTAACGAGTCATGGAGATTTGTATGTTTATTTAGTATATTACTAGTGTATATTAGCACTCATCAACAGAATCTACGGATATTTTATATTTCATAAAATTATTAAAAATGTATGAAAAAATTTCTGATATAGTAAATGGAAAAGCTATAGATTATTTTCAAGCGTTTTTTTATTTTGAATAAAAATGTTAATTTTATATATATATACCATGAAAAAACACTTCAGTTCTTCTTATAAAACTACTATAATTATATTATAATGATAGTTAATAATTAAATCTAATTATTTACAATCAGTGTTGTCACCTCTAACATTAATTACAAATCGACAACAATTGTTTATGTTATGGTATGCCCATATTGTTGCGTGGTAAAATTTGGTGTGAAATCTTTCAAAGCTTTTCGTTGTGACATGGCCCAGGCAGGCTCGATAGAAGTTCAGGTTTTGATCCTTTGGAATCTCGGAGAAGACGATTGTTTTTTGTTTTCTTATTTTATTTACTTGTGTTAGCCGATGTTAAGCCTGTGTTCAGTTATTTAAAAAGGAACTGCATTTTTTACACTCAATACCCTGACTATAACAGTAACTCTTACCTACATTAACGTACACTTGATTTATTTTAGAATGTGCACTTTATATCGACTCACATGATTTCATTTTACAATGCAATAGCACACGTGGCGTTTCGCCCAAATCCATCAGTCTTAACAACTGATATGAAACTCACATTTTCCATCTTCCGTTATAAAAAGTAAGTTCTTAAATTTAATATCGTTTTTATTGTTCATATTACAATAATGTTTGAATAGGGTGAGTGGCGAGGCTGTTGTGTTTTTCTCGTTACACCAACAAAACAAATTTTCCGTGATTGTTTTAAACGGCTTAAAATAGTTTTTTATCCAGTATTTGACAATTTGAAATGAAATACACGTACATCGCCAAAAGTAACTCTATGTCTTACCTTAAATTGAACTTTTAAATTTTAATTTATTATAAATAACATTTTTAACAAAATTGAATGAAATAAGGCAACATTTTTCATTAAAATTCAAATGACAAGAATTCATGGATAAATTAGAATGATTTTTTTGTTTAATTATTACATACATTGTCATACTCTGTACATGTACATATGTCATATCTGTGATTGAAATTATTGAAATCCATAACCATTTTACCTGTTTTAACATTAAAAGTTTATTACTGATTGCAATTATATAACATATATCTTTATGTCGTGTAAAAGGAGGGACGAATATTATTGAGTTTCTTGTCTGTTATTGTCAGGTTAGATTAACGTTCAATATTACATAAGTACTAAAGTTGCAAAAAGTATTTTTAACCTAATTTTTTGTCTAATTCTACGACAGAGAGAATATGGACCTGTTTTGATGATAATTATTAAAAAAAAATATCATTGTGTGACTTGTATAAAAATCAAAAAATGTATTGTAAATATTAGTATGTAGATAGCGTTTTAAATTTATATCTAAAAAGATAACCATGTATACTTATTTAAAAAAAAACATTGTTAAGGTGAGGTAGAAAATTATTGAAAATATAATGATATTAAATATGCAACATGAAATACAGCATCATCTTTTAAGGAATCTCGCTACACGTACACACAAAGCTTGATGCCGATCTTCACACCACATGCGATTTATTGTTAATAACGATTTATGCCTAACATATTTGTTATGGAACTGCTTTATGATGTATTTTACTACACGTAGTAACATTTTACAGGCGAATGAGCGGGCGGCAATAACGTTAGTAATATTTAAGTCAAATTTTCTATTACAAATCTTTAAAGTGATATCCTGCTTTTTTAAACTTATTAAATTTTTCTCATAAAGTCATCTATGGAATTGAATACGCGTAATAAAAATAGAAAGGAATAGGACATCTTTCGAGTTCTTAAAGCCAGAACTGAAGGATAGATTAGGTATGATTCTATGTCAACGCAGTAGATAGATTCAATAGTAATGTATTTGAAGTTCTACAGACATAATTTTGGATATGAATACAGTTAATAATTTTTGCATGCCAATGCCTGGTGCATAGTGTTTTACTAAGATAATTGTAATATCAAAATGAAGCAAAATAAATTTATCTTATATTTTCAGTTTTAATATATGTACTTTGTGAGATAAAGAGTCATATATTATAGAGATTAGATTTAAATTTTTAAGGAATAACAATACAATCATCAATATACACTAGATTTCCAAGAAAAGTTAAATTTCTTAATTTTGTTTATTTTTAACTTGAAGCATTTTCTGTTACTCAAATGTGAATATCCTTTAAGTAAAATTATTACTTAGCTTAAGAAATATATATCTCAGTAATACAAAACAAGACTTCATATGATTATAACTTTACGTATAAAAGAAGATACCTTCTTGCTTTGCTTTCATTTGGAAGAAGTTAAAATGAAATTATTCTAAAATTATTATAACCAAGACTCATTCCAAGATTCACATATGGATATTGAACACATATGGATATTCATATATCCTTCACATATGCACTCTTCTACTGCTTATCATCAGGTGGTGTCTAGTCATTTGCTGAGTTTAATATAAAAATTAATTAGATCATAAACTATGGTAAAAAGCCCGAATCACAATACACACATGGATGTATTCAGATAGCCATCAATATAAAGCATCTAAATAATTTAACCACTAGTATAGTAGTAGAAGTATTAACAACACCAATCTATCAATCAAAAATTATTATACGTCAAACTTTATAATATAAGAATAGTATTAGAAATAAATGTGCGTATCAACCCTTTGAACGCCACCTGCGCTTGTCATGGGAGTGAACAAACACAATACGACGAACATGATATTAGATTAAGGGTTAACCACAGTACTGGTGAGTGATCTTTGCAGAATTTTTTTTTTAATTTTTTTTAGTGTAAATTTAAATTTCTCTGGAAAGTTATATAAAATTATATTTCGATAGCTATTTTCAAATCTAGTAAGAACTTAGTTACTTATATTTTTCAATAAATAACATTAGTAGACTTTTTTAATTGTAGGAAAAAGTACAAGTATTGATGAAATCGTAATGAAAATGAAATGATAGAATTGGGGTGTAAAAATATTTCAATCGTATGTTACAAGTCAAAGATAAAAATAAGTATATGAAACATTAAAATTGTATTATTAATATTTTATTTAGACTACATATTGTAAATCTCATTGTATTATCTCTAACCGACTTCGCACAAAGCAAATGAGAAATTACATTTGTATTTCCCATTCTAGGATTATATTACACGATGAGTCAATAACAAAAAATCTCATAAATTAAATTTTGAATACGATATTGCTGAAACGCATGAGCGTAACTCAGATAAAATCTACGAAAAGACGAAATATTGTGAGGCAAATAAGGACACAAAGGTAATAAGCATTGAGAATATAAATCAGAACATTCTTTGCAAATATCGTAATGAAATCGGGCGGATGAATAGACAGCTTAAAGGGGAGACACGCGTTGCTGTTTAAACAGTTTTGTGTACACACAATTTTTTGAGGCCTTAAATCTATGGATACTTCATTGAAGCAAGTTTAAAACAGCCAAAACCATTATTGACCTTGATGTAGTTAAACATTTTTTATATGTATGATAAAAAATGCATTAAATTTTTTTGTAAATTTTATTTTAGTCTAATTTGTATTTGTCTAAACTAACTAGTCAAATCTGTAAATTTTCTATTATTTTTTGACTTGTCGATTTTTTTATAAGCCCAATGTACACCTAGAACTATGACAAAATCTTTATTAATTCTAATAAAATTCTTACACTAGCATCTGTTGTCTAGCTTAAACCTTGTGAAACGCTTACTAAAAACCGGTAAAACATATATTAGTGAAGTATTATAAAATGCTTTAAATAAAGCCTATTTGATGTAAAACAATCATCATAACAGCCTAGATACACTCACTACATGATATTTATAAGTAAAACAATACAAATTCCAAATCTACGTACTTAATAACTAAAATTCTATTAATTAAAAATAAATAAAACTGCATTTACTAAAGGAAGTCAAAGTCAATGTCAAAATATATTTATTTAAATATACCCATTTACTAAGTTCATTTAAATCGTTATAACAGGGAGCGAATAACAGCGCCTTAACAAAGAACACCTCAAAGAAAAGCTTCATGGATATCTAAGCCCAGGAGTGAGACATCATAATTTGGAGCCGAAAAGAATAAAGATAAAAGACACAGCCATAGAATTTCCCCCGGGCTTTCAATGTTTTTTATTATTCGAGTTTTCCATCAGATAAGTGTTAGGGCGAAGCAAAATTCCGATTCTGTAATCATGTTTAATTTTAATATGCTGTTTGAATTTGAAGATATATCATTATGGTATTGAACCACAGATAACAAAATTACATGTTTTATTACGAAAATAATCAAATAAGTTTTCATATTATAGGTAAATCTTTAAATAAAATGGGATTTTGTTTCTCTTCTACAGCCCAACTTAGAATATGATTCTTCTATAACACTAAAAAGTATTGTCAAGTCAAGTTGTCGAACTTGACTCAATACTAGAAATGAAATTAACAATGTCATATCCCAAAATATTATCATTGTTTGCTAGTAGCAGTATAGATCTTCGTAAACTACGTAAATGATTTCCTAGATGCACGAAATGACCATTTGCGAATGACTGCAATGGAAATTGTAGAAAAATGATGACACAATTTCTGCTACTGAAATATAACAATAAAAATATATTCTAAATATATCTACAGTGTAACTTGCTATTAATACTTTGATATAGAAGAGAAAATTCAACCCCACACATTTGTTACAAGTACCTCTTTTCGAACAAAACCACCCAAAATGTCCCCTTTTAATTTTTCAGGGTTCCCATCATTTCCATTAATTAATACCATCGCACGAACGCGCCAAGTTTTCCACTCGACTCTAAAGATCAGTGACACCACTCCACTTTTCCATAAATAAGAAAAAAGATTAACGCGAAAAAGTCCAAAAATGTCGTATCCACTTCGAGTTAATGATACGGCGCGGTGAGTAGCGAGAAACAAAGGTTCGGGTTGTAGTCACACAGGAGTGTAACTCATGTGCTGACAAACTGTGAATTTTATACCGAATTCTACTCACTAGCGTCGTCATTTGATTTGTATTAATTGCAGTGAATTTAAGCAATTTATTGAATAAAAGCTTTGTAGTGTATTCAATAAGAGAATTTGTGCGAACACCCAGGCTGATAGTAAGCAGCAGTAGTTCATATACGAAGATGATTAGTGCAGCATGCGACATTCTGCCCTAGCCACCCTCACCTTGCCGGCCAAAATAGTAGTAAGATGCGGCTTAATATTCCTAGAGGTTTCCTGGTATTTCTCGTCTATTTTATAGGAAACATAATAGTTGAAAGTGACCAAATGTTTGCTTATTTTTAAGAAATGCGCAACCTAAATACTTTTCGCTCAACATTCTCAACGGTGTAAATTCCGCCAAAGCCCAAGTTGCGGCTTGAGACTCCTGGAGATGTCTCGATTTTTTCTCGTCTATTTTCGATCTCACCCACAAAACGTCTGGCTCAGCTTCCTGCGCTCTGACTTAGCATCGGGTCCAGTGAAATTTTCCTCTTATTTTAGTCTAAGACCGTGATGATCCTTAGACTTGAAGAGCTGCTTTCATGTGGGACGACTTAAAGTATTGCAGTAACGATTTTTCGTTATATTAATTGTTCCATTATATAATTTAGACGTAAAAAATATTTTTAATATTGTTTTTTATTTTATAATTAATTTTATCATATTATATTTATTAACACTTTTTTCGGTCACGTGATCGTATTATCAATGATTACACAAACGCATGATCAAACACTTTTTAGTGTCATATTTGCACTCGTGTGGTCGTCTTTACAGACAAATGATGTGAAATTAAATTATAATTTTAATATAATAAATTATATTGTATGTTATAACAGCCCTTGTACAATGAAATATCTCTATAATTATCTGAATTTGTAATTTTAGTGTAAAATAAAACTTTTTCTATATATTATTTTTACAATCTATAATCTTCTACGTCGATTATAAGATTGTTTCGTTTTGTCTCTCAAATTAGCTGTGATCTCAATAAAGCTAGATACTATTTCTTGCGCTTCAGTCAAATAATGTGAGTTAGTATCAAATAATGGTATCATCAGAGGTATCATCAGAGAAACCGATGGGTCCTACCTGCCCGCATCCAGTAGCTTTCCCCGATTTCAACAACATTGTCGGCTAACCTCGTGGAAGGCCTACCAACGCTGCGTCCCGATATGCTACCACCGATCTCATCTTTCTTGATTCATTCACGCAGAGATACTCCGAGCGGAGCCCTCTCCTTTGGCCTTTGGTTGACTTTGAGGCTTTCTTTAAGGCCCATGTAAGCGACCACGTCTCGGTTCGTCTCTTTACTTCGTTGCTGTAAAAAATACAGTTGAGTGTCTACGTAATTGTCTGCATTTTTAATATATAGTGTACAATGAAACACATTCTATCTATCTAGGTCTCTATTGTTAGGTCCTTGGTTTTAACTGCATTATATCTTCCATCCACACTCCCACTTGTGGAATCTCCATCACGCACAGAAAGGACTCCTCTACATGTTTTACTTTTTTTTATAAAGCCTTGTCCTTTGCTGTCTCGTTGTTCCGTACTGCCAGTTGATTGCTCTCCAGAATCTGTCCAGAAATTTTGCATGGGGATTTGAAGTGTCCTTCTTGCTGTCCTTAAATGCTATGGAATTTTCTTATTAATTCGCATCTTGCAGTCAAGGGAATCCTAGTTCAAGAAACTAGGCTTCTCTTTTGTTATTTAAATTAAGCAGAGAAATATAAATGCAATATTACTAAAACAATTTGGAACTTTGTTATTGTATACTTGCTGATAAAATCACTGCTAGCAACAACCAAAACACTGCCAATACGGAAACACCTGACCTGCAAAAGCGCAGAAAATATTTCAAAGCAATGTTTTAACATAAATTTACCTCCAAACAGAAGGGCAGTTTGGAATTAATGTAAATTGAGTTAAAACGTAAGATTTGCTAAATATTCAATGTTTTTATTCGTTTATCTTTCACCCAATGTTTCTCAAAGAACTTCAATTTATTCGCTTCAAATATAACATATATAAAAAGTAAATTTATTTGAATACGTAAAACAAGAACTAGGTAAACCGTGGAATATGCTATGACATAGTGCTTAATACAATATTAAATTTGTTATTATATTGAGAATAATTCAAAGCGAATGTCACTGTAAAGCGGTGAGACAACATGGTTGTTATGATAGGGAATTCCTTAATTAAGTGAACATTTTACTTTACACATATGCATTCGACTGTTATAGCAGCAACGCGAAGCTTCGCTTTTAGGACGGCATAAGTAGGACAACGCGTAATCAAGATTATAAAGAAAATTACTTAAAACCCTCAAATCCTTTTAAAGCAGTACCCATTTAAAACACGAGTAGGTACATTCTTATCTACAATAATATCAACATCACCCGCTTAGAAAACAGTCTCTTTCGGATCATCTCATTTATGAATATTAATATCACCGAAGCGAAAAAGATACCATGAATTGAAAAGGGAAAAAAAAAATATCAAGAGCCGGGAACACTTCACAAAAAGGTACCCTCTTCTCTCCAGAAAGTACATTTGACGGTTGACAAAACGTAAAAGATTACTGATTTTCTATTGAAACTCAAATTTTCCGCATGTTTAATATCTGTGAGTGTTTACGGATCTTTTTAATATTTATTACTTGCTTAGGCAATGGGCACACTGCTCCTGCAGCTATAAGCGTGGCTTTAGAAATAACAACGCTCAAAAGAAATATGTCTAATCCTTCAAGCGGTGCAAGATCCCCGGTGGGTTTTATATTACAGAAAACTGTGTTGTAAATGCTGTGTGAGATCTAAATTAGACAACTCAAGAAAATATGTAGCAACAAAAACTATTTTTCAAAATAGTAAGGTTCCTCGTTAATATCATAATGATGAATTTAGGGCGATTGAATTTATTTGAAATATTTAACTAATATTCATTGAGTGATAATTATTTGTAAACAAAATTTCAATTAACACGAAAATATTTTAGGAAGAATCCTCTCCATTATGTTTTCATCGGGTTGTAAAACACATGCATATCTTCGTTGTTGTAAATAGAATTAAAATTAAAACTGTATCGTATTTCACAATTACGCACTAGTCTAGTTAATTTCTCAACTCTACGTTACAACTTCGTCACATTAAATGTAATGGAAAATTCTCTGAACTTACAAAGCCGTGGTAAAGTCTTTCAATGAGACAAAGTCGCAAACGGTTATTGCGCACAATTCTGTCATTTATAAATGCATGTGTGTGAGTGCATGCATAGTTTAAGTACAACCAGTACTTTCTATTCAGACATTGTTTCCGAATGTGAACTTTTATTTGACATATACTTAAATGTTAGCTGGTGAAGTACCAGTGCTAAAGTGCCAGGTTCGTTACATCTTTCTAGATTAAAACACAGTTTTTCGGAAAGTTAGCTAAAGCTTTCAATTAATGTTTATCATCTGCTGCGTTAAACAGGCTTATGAGATAAGGATGCTCCTTATGAGCAAGAGCATCAAACGGCATTTGAATAGACAACCAGGAATGAGCCGCTGACCACTCATAGTTGTCCATAACAGTGGTTTAATGGACGGGTAAGATTCGCTATGCCCACTGAGTTGAGATATGTCTTTGACTTGAGCGACTTTTGCTGACGCGTGGTGTTAAGGTTGAGGAAAAAGAGAATCTATGAAGGAGACCCACTATTTAACTAGATATCATTTCATTCCCATATATTTATAGTTATTTTCAAAAGGCTTACTGTTAGGTAAGCTTTACGCTTAATTTCCTTGCTACATGAATTACGTATATATTAGAGGCAAAATTTTCTGCTTGGCTTCGTTGGTAGCAGGACATCTGGCTAGCTGCTGAAGGAGATAGGTCTTCTAAGACTGATGATACCGGATGTACCTCGTTTCCATCTTCGACCTTATCGAACCATTATGTGAGATGGAGTTTTAGACCAACTTCCTTAGAAATAAACAATAAAATGAATAAGACTCATGGCTAATTATAAAATAATAGAATACCAAAGAAAAAATGTCCAAAATTAAAAAACCAGTAGTTGTATTCAAACACTTCGTAGTCAAGATAGCTTACTTCTATTCTATGTACTGTGTTACAAGTTTATAGTATAAAGTTCTCCCGCTGTGAATCAGAATACACGAGAATAGAATATGCAGTGAACTTAAGGTATGTTTGTTGAGTGGCCAAAGCGAATTTAATGGTTAATTGGAAACATGCTAGATGCTACTCTTCTTTGCTGCTAAAGGAAGTCCGTTTAAATCTGATACAATATACAATTTATTAGCACAGATAATGATGTGGGTGGTATATAAAAATTTAGAAAAAAATATTGAGAATTATTTTACAACTTTGAGTGGTGGATTGACAAGGTCGATTTTAGAAGTTTGGTCGTAAGCATTTTCGACTTATTACTCAATTAGCCGCTGTTTGAAATACATATTACGGTTTCTTGTTCTTTCTTTTTGAAAGATCTTCGTCAGACCCAGATCCTTATGTGAAATTACCCTGGTAGTATACTCCGTTAGTTGATTAGTTGAACACAAAAGATTTTACAAATTAGATAACTTTTCCTGGTCAAAAACATAACATCTCGTACTTTTTCGAAATAGGTTAAACACAGATAGTTCTCTCTCTTTTTTTATATTTGTATTATCAACATCGAGAAGGTTAAAGAGGCATCCTAATGATGTCTCTTGTGTGTCTCTGTCTCAAAAAAAGTCTCAAAATCATCGAATTATTGACTAGATATCTTCACGTATGGACTCCTCTACTGCTTATCATCAGGTGGTGTCGAGTCATATGTTGAGCTTTTTATAAAAAAAAAGAAGAATTTATCTATTACGTTCTTTTCTCTGTTATATTCTCTTCGACCTTACTGCGTGTCGTTACTATAGATTTCGTCAAATCCATCCAATAAGGCGTAAATTCTCCCCTCACTGATGTTTTGTGGGGCAATTAAATTTGTACTAAATACTAAAATAAATTTTATTTTATTCACGCGTAAAGCTACTGGGTAAAAGTCAATGGGATGATGGATACAGCTTCGATGGTAAGGAATAGGCTTCTATGTAATAAGTTGATTTTTATCAAGAGATTCAATTCATATTTCAATTTTCCTATTCGCTCAATAAGAGCATGTTTGGGAAAGTAATTCTCTGTGCTCGTGCATTAATTAGTCGTCAAAACAGTTCAAGAAAGGATTGCGTAAGGATCAGAAAGTTGTGTGTGTGGTACGGTATATTTTACGGTATGTTGTCACATGTGTGTCAATAAACCATATTAAGAAGCATGAATTTTCGATAATCGATATAAATTGTTGTGCTATGGATATCTTAACTAAGCGTTACATTGAAAGTGCTAACTTCCTCTACTTTGTTAATACATATTCCTCACGCTATAGGAAAAGTGAACCATTTTAATGACCGGAATATTAATATGAAATGTTCAATGGATGACAATGAGTCACTAACTCCTTTGTTCGTGATATTCAGGTGAAATAGTTGACGATCATGTCAAAACGTAAACAAATGAATAGCCACTTCATGAAACATTTAAATTTAATACCTCATAACACCAGCTAAGTGTTACGTAATAATTTCCTCTTTTAGAAATAGTAGCGCGTGGAAAAATATTGCGCAGTTAGAGAATTAGTGCGACATATATTTCATAATTTACAAGCTATTTTTGAAGAGTGTAAATATCGACTGAATTATCTGTTTATTGACTTAACTGTTATTGGTGCAATTAAATGAAATCCATTGAGTGGTAGAACAAATATAATGAATCCGTCAAATATTAAGATTATCAGTGTTAAACTTATTTGTGGTCACAGTTTTAACATAACAAGAAAATGGTTTTCATAACAATAATATACTCATAATGTATCCAGGTTAAATTGCACGTTGACACAATATCGTTTGTTGCTCGACGATCAAAAATAATCTTACTACTTATGGCATAGTGCCAGTTCTGTAAATACAGTTATCCTCTTATTTTGATAACTCAGTGATCTCTGTATCGACCTTAACTCGATGTAATAAGAGTAACTTTACCCATATAATGTTACGCGTCAGTTACTGTTGATCGTACGCACATGTTGTGAATAATTTTGTCATGAGATCCTTGAGTGATAAATTGATGTATTTCGCAATAGTTTCCGCTGTTTAATTCAATGATAATAATGTTGTTACTGTTTCTACTCACGGAGTAGACTACTACGAGAATTTAAGAATTCATTCTGGATCAATTTATGATTGGAATAACTTTACTTAATCCATAATTAAGACACTTTGAATTTGAATTTACGGAGAATTTTCATGGAAAAAGACTACAAAAAGTGAAACCAAGTGAAGGCGAAGACAAGTGGTGCTAAAAATCTGTCGTACCGACTTCTGTAAACGTTGGTAGTTCTACACTGAAAGTTGTCGTTGTTTACGTTGTCGATGTTATTAGACAATTTGAGGTACATTTTCTAAATTTAAAGTCCAATTTCTAGATACAAGACAGTTGGCGAATCCAACTCGTGGAAAGATCCACGAGACAAAACTGCAATGTTTGTAGGCCTCATGCAAAGTGGACCGATAGGTTAAGTTCACGGGAAACTGCTTAGTGCGAAAGTGCAGGAACGATCCATTTGGAGATCTTTGGGGAAGGCCTATGTTCAGCATATCTGGGTATCTCACGGCTAATATAAAGATTTTGAAGGTGATAACTATGTTAATAAATATGTAAAATATATGCCACTTATATAATAAGTGTTGTGTGTTTTTGTGGTCCAGTGATTGAGACCTACCACAGATTTGAGGTTTTATTCCCAGTGGGGCAGAAATTTTCTGCACAATTTGGTTGATGAAAATGATTCATCTAAGTCCGGCTATCTACCCTCATCTTATCTGAGTTTGTCTTTATAACAATAATATAAACAGCATTGTAGTGTTCTGGCTTCGATTCCATCTTTGTAATTATCATCTTTTACTATGAAGAAGAGTGATACTTGGTAATGATAAGTGGTGAGGCTGCTATTATCAATTTCAATGGCCAAGAGCTAATCCGTTAGGGGACAAATGTTATGTCAGAGCTCTAGTAAAACAATCTCATTTGATTGCTTATTATTTAACTGTTCACAAAACTAAAATAACGTAATGCTAACCAAATTGAGTTCTATCGAATTCAGTTGCTGTCAATGTTGGAGTTTCTAAAAAGTATAACATTATTTTCATTATCTGGCTTTCACACATACTGGAACTCGATACTAATTTGGATTTGCAATGCAGTAATATTGAACAACTCCATATTTTTCAAAGCTACTTATGTTGGATTGCTTGTAAAATAAAGACACAGTTTACAAGACAATATTCCTAGAAAACAACATCAAAAAGTCAAAGAGACTGATAGCTCGATAATACAAATAACATCAAGGCACGGTAAGCTACCTACATAACCTTATCGCATATACATTGCAATTTTGGAGATAGTAACGGCCGTATACTCAAAAATTTATATAAAGTAGCCGAATTAAGTAGATACCTCTTAACATCTGAGCTGTTGAACTTAAGTCAAATTAAAAAATTCGGCATTTAATTTTTTTTTTTAGATAAAATGCAGTACCTATTGAATTTAATTAAAAAGCCGACTCTATATTTGTAAACAGTAGGTAAATCTATCACAATACACATTGTATTCATTTTATTAGAACATAAAATGCTTATCGTTAGCTAGCATTCACGTCAGCACTTTTTATTTTATTAAAGAATTAACAAAATAATTGCTATTCATTCTTTCACTATAAAATTAGGGAGAGAATGAGAGAAATAATGTAGCGCCTGATCGTTTGGAGTGGCAATTTAGCTGGGAAGATGTTTTTCTTGCTTAAATGAGTAGGGGCTAGTTATACCGTTGAATACGCATGGTAGGTACTTTATCGATCGTATTACTGTTTTTATTAAAAGTATTCTTGTACTCGATATGTTATTGATGACTTGAAGCGTTATTTGATGTCTCAAATTATTGTAGTACCATGAGATTCTTAATACCTGGAGAAGTTACGGAACAATAAAAATTAAATATTACAATGATAAAAAATATTTTTGTTTTTGGCTCGAATACTTCATAAGTGTATATTAATTATGTTTAATACCTTCTTAATTTTAAAATTAAAGTTTATAAAGAAGCATGTAAAATAATTGACTTTAATAAGAAGGAAATAAAACGTTTATGTAATTTCAATTATCTAACACTAACATTAGGTATATACTTCTCTCTCTAACCGTAAGCCATAGGTCACTGACAGATGATTCATTTGAGTGGGGACAAAGAACATTGGAATTAATGAAGGTATTATCGAGAAATAGACCTTATTAAATACTTAGAATAGATTGGTTCTATCTCGTTATTTAATATAAAAATATGAAGTTTCTTTTTTGACTTTAACTACCTTTTTACAAAAAGGGTGATATGACTGTCTTTCTTAATAAAAACATGACTGATATTGAAGGACCTTGGTTGATCACATCAAGAGTCAAGCCGAAATTACATTTATCTCACTACAATAAATCAGCTATAAAGTGAATCATTAGAAGTTTTAAACTAATACCAGGAATAGCAAAAATAAAAGAATTGTTTAACGTTTATAGCTAAAGATGTTCCAAATCTATGATATTTTATTAACACTTTAAAAATTAATGAGGTTAACACGTTGATTTAATTGCGCAGTTTTCATAATTAGAATAACCGCAGTATGATGCAATATTAAAATTTATTAGTTATATTTGTCACCTTTGTTGTTTAAATAAATTATTATTATTGAAACCATCTGTTATCTTTGCGGTTAACAAATTTTCTAGGAAAATACTAAAGGCTGATTTTGTAAAGTTTAAACTCATTAATTAACTGATAGCAGTTTTTGCAGTTATCTTGACTTTTGAGGTCAAACGACTTATCTAAATAGGCTACGATTTTAACTTACTTTTCCGCTGTTAATGTTTCAATGTTGATTGAAAACCATTTTTATTTCATTCATTATAAAAGCTCAAACCAAATCTTCCAAGAAGATCCCATCGAACTTCTAATTCTAATGAGTACAATTTTGTAATTGTTGCAAATCTCCAAAAACCTACACTTTTATCAAGAACTGCGATACTCATACAACTGTCGTATAAATGTTAAAAGGTATTAATAATGCAAGATCTGATTATTGTTCGCCCATTACTACTCTTGACACTTTTAGAATTTTAGTAAACGCAAAGAGTATAGAATTGAAGCGATCTTTTTTGTCTATTAAATAAGAATTTCAAAGAACAACTAACATTATAATTAATTATTTTACCCGGTAAACGTTGTATTGTCATATAAATCTTTCTAATAATCTGGAGAGATCGTCGAATAATCTGGAGAAAAAAGCTTACGACCTACTTAGACCAATCAAATATACACAAAAAACGTATCCTTAAAATTGGTCTAGCAGTTTGATAATAGACATTGTGATGACAATACATTTTTATGTGTAATATATAGAAATGTCTTACCACATCAGTTTCAATATCGTCATCAGCACCATCAGCTACATCCGTTCCTCCTTTGTCCCTCCAATGCTTTTCACTCGTAACCGAAAAAGTAAAAGATCTTTCTCGTCGAGGACTCAACAACACCCCAGCTGGAGTTCTGGGACTGCCGTAGCCGAAAATCTCCAAATTTCTGGTCGAAAAAGGATCGTTTCCATTGTCAGTTCTTGGGCTTATAAACACGTCGTCTTCTAAGTCCGTGTCGAAAGTTAGTGTTAGAGGAGGCGAAGAAGCTGATCTTCTGCAGTGTCGAGGCTGTGTCTGCGGTCTGTCAGCATCGGATTCAGAGTATGGGCGATCTGGAAAAAAACATATTTGATGTCTTATTCATTGTATGATTTGAAAAGAAAAGTTTCTTTAGAGGCGGGGCTTTACTTGCTTTTGTTTCTGGTAACAACTTAGCACCAACTACAAGAAGTATTTTTATATTAGATAACATCTTAAGTTGAATTATTTTAGCCTTGCAGTGTGGTGAAGTTGACTTTTAGTTTAATTTTTAATTTTTTTCACTTTTGAGTGTTATTAGGTCAAAGTTAAATAGATGTCAGTAAAGTCCATTCGCCTGTTTCTTTGTCGTTGGTTTAAAATACACTCATAGTTTTCGAAAAAAACGAAACATGTACTACGTGGCTTTAAAATTTGAAAGTTACCCTCAATTTTTCTGGGATGCCATCAGATCATGACTTGGTAAAATCGGGAGCACCTTAAGAGTATACTTTATCGAATAAAAAAAGACTTTTGAAAATCGGTTCACAATTAACACACAAGAAAAATACATACAGTGGAATAAAGAACTTCCTTATTTTTGAGGTCCTTTAAAAGTTTTAAGAGGAATCGCGTGGAGTTAAATATCGCCAAACTTTCAGAAATGAGTAGATTCGGCTTTAGTAATGTAAAGCTAGGCATTATCATGGTTGATCTTTAGTTAATGCTATCCTTGCTACGGTATCAAGTTTTTAACAAGATTAGTGTTAAAAACTTGATACCGTAATGATTGATGTTTTTGCATAAAATTTATTATTCTTCGGGATATGATGGAAGTAAATAAAAATACTACACAAACACTTGTAAATATAAATATATACTTGTAAATATATTCAAATAAATTCCTAGTTTCAACAATGAAAATATTCTTCCACTTCCAGATCTCTGTTAGTTTTAAAGCTCTTCGTGATCATAAACGCAACGAAGTTCATTAACATTTAAAATATATCAAAATGTACGACACATCACAAAGACAACCATTAAAGAAACCGTAAAAAGATAAAGGTCGATCTGGTGTTGTAAATCAAATCGTTTATTAGCAGTTTCGCCTACGGTGCGCATACGCATGTGTGGGCGGTGACGACTGACTTTTTGCTTGTTCAGTAAGTTTAACGAGAAAGTTTCTTTTATTTAAGTAGCTCCGTTGATCGTATCAAAGATTAGTGCTAGATACTTTGTCGAAAACTACAATAGGACAGATAACTTCACTTAATTTAAACGTTACTGTTACTAAAAGATATACCTCACCTATACCTCATGTTTACCAATTAGAATTAATTTAGCGCACACAGGGGTAATTGTTTAAGTTTCATGCAGTTTGCATATTCAATTCTATTGGATTGAATTCAATCAGTGCACTATTATGAGTGACTGCTGCAGAGCTTTACATGACTAAGTAGTTTTGTATTTCTTTTATATTCTATTAACTTTTTTATATTATTCAATGTTTTTTATAATTTCTATCCATCATATTCCCACGCACGTTCTGTGTAGCACAGATGCTCAAATACAAAAATATAGATACAATCTCAAAGGAGTTTCGCAACCAAATTGTTAAGTCAAAATAGAAATGAAAGTTGACAAATATGTACAAAAAGTACACGACGCTGGACAGAACAAAGCAAAGTAATTTGTTATCAAGTGAATCGACGGAACGAGTACCAGGGTAGTAGGAGTCTTGAGGAGTTTATGTTGTTACCATAGTTTATTTTGCAAAATGCAGTAATATCTCAATTTTGGTATATTTTATTTGGCCTTCTGCTACGATAACTTAAGACAAGAACCTCGTTGGCAAACAAGAACAGTGTCTTCTGTCATGGTTGGTCCCAGGATCCATAAAATTTGTTATATCGAGCTCTTCCGAGCTTCAAAAGGCACGTTATGCAGTTGATTCTGGTTGTCACGGCAACTGCTTCCAACCTCATCGCTTTGGGCCAGTTGGTGTTGGCTAACTTCTCATGTGCTTATCCCAAGTCAGACGGTCTGTGCCTAGCAGCGTGACGTATATAAGATGTAAATGAACTACTGCGTTCACCATAATTCAGGACTCCATACTCAAAAGTATATTGCTAACCTTTGCTTTTTAAAAGGGTACTTCGTTGCTTCATATCGTTGTATGAAGTTGGCTAAATAATGCATTTGTTTCATTTAGAAGTTTATGTTTTCTTTGAATAAATAAAGTCACGGTGACTTAAACATTGTAATAACTTAGACTACTGCTGTTGGCTTTCACTGCAGTTATAAGAAACACAAATTAATAAAATCATGGACGGCTCAGAACTGGTTCCAACACACGTGCATCGAGCGGCCGCCGCTGGAACGAGACGGAAGTACCGGTGTCCTTCTCTAAAGTGCATCGTGAAGCTTATTGTGGATAGGACTTTGGTTGAGCTTATTTTATGAGGAAGCATAGCGTATACAAAGTTTATTTCAATCATTTTTGGATTAACGTATTATATGGAGATTTATTGCATAGGATTAATAATATTGTAAAAATAGTTTTAAATCATTGTACAATAAGTATCTTGATCAAACAAAGTTTATTTAGTCATTTCATGTAAATACGCTGTTTTTTTATCATTGTGAATGATTAAAAATATATTGTAAAATACTTTATAAAACGTCACTTAGCCATGTTAATAGATATATATACATATGTTACGTAAGATCAAACTAATATATAAAACTATTGAGAGCTAACCGTTGTATTTTCTTTATTTTCATTGGACTGGAAAACGGAACACATATTTATATTTGTACATCATCATGTATAAGCATATACAAGCTGTTCTCTTCTGCATCACGTTTACCACAATTTTTATTGTACACTTCAAATGTGACATATGTCAAGTAGACGAGATTTGTTTCTGTCATAAGTCTAGTCCACAAGTTTATCATCTTCTCGCCTGCTGATACAAGAGTTTTTTCTCTCGGCACATACGACGCGTAACACAGGTGTCCGTGGCTTACGCCTATTTACAATATCCCGGAGTTTATTATTGTTTATTTTAACTTATTTCTTTCTGGTGTGATTTGTGGAGGCGGTAAATACTACTTTTGCAATTTCGTTTTTTTTTGTACATAATAAGTAACAAACAATATTGATGAAGGTAAAAAATACTATGTAAAGGCAATACCAAAACATTTATTTTCAAATGACGAAAATGATTCGAATAACAATTCTATGAAAATCATTTTTAATTTGCATCGCATTAAAGTGTGACAGTTGAGTTCAGAGACAATTTTTAATATGTATCTTAAATAGATAATAGGGGGTTTCATCACCATCATTCAGTTTTATTTCTTATCCATTGCTACAATACATGGCAAGACATAAAAATGTCTTCGTATTACAGTAGCAATGTAATTGCAAGGGAAACCTTAGTGATCTAGTGGCTGAGATCACCTACATCAGACCTGGGGTTCGTGGCTCAATTGTCAGTAGGGGAAGAAATTGCTCGGGTTGATTGGTGGTGGAACCCTTAAGTACGCCTGGTAAGCTACCATCTGCTTATCTAAGTCTGCCGCCATTACAATAATATTAACACGCATGTGTTCCGGCAGTTTGAGGTAACAGACAGTTCCTCTGTGGTTGAGGAATCCTGATGTTGTTTTCTTCCACCATTACCCTTGTCTTCACTTACTATCTGGTGAGACGAAGGCCACGAGTTACCTTTCCATTCGAGTTGGATTTATGATGCGATTCTTAAGCTTTATTTTACAAGTCAAACGGTTTCCTGGCAATTTGAAACAGAAAGAACATTGTTAAAACTTCTAAAGATAGCGCGCTCACCAATTAGTCACAGCACACAGAACTTAATCAACAATATCACGACTTGGATCCAATTACGGACTATGCTAAGGCTTACGGTCCATTCATAAAATAGCGTGAAAAAGTTGTTACTGGGTCAGCAACGCTCGTGAGTGGACGTTTGCTGGGTTGCCGGTTTAGTGGTATAAATGTTGAGGTTGATGCACATCGTGACGTTATACCTCATTAACTGGTGCAGAAGTTGCTATGGCAGTGGCAACACCGATCAATGGAGTTTTAAGTACTACTGAAACAATCCTATCGCCATATTTCTATTGACTGCATATTGACATCACTGCTGCTGTCCCGCTTGCAATACCAGAGGCACAGAAAAGGAATGCTCGTAAATGATGACGTAAAAGTTAGCTATTTTTTTCAGGATTGGTATCTATACAAAGATATTTATTAAGTCCGTCTGATATCAGTAGACGTCTTCCATTGGATTCATATAACGGTTTTCAGATTAAACGCTCAGCTGGGGAAGCTGTTATATTTTACAAAAGATCACAGCCAATTAACGCAGTTAAGATCTTGTGTTCACAAACATTGTGTTGGGTACAGCGAGACTTGTTATCTCAGTTGTGATCTTGATGTTTCATCTTTAAAGAATTAGCAATTAACTTAGGATGAACAAAAATTATAGAAAGATCGTTACAACATAAAATTATGGCGCTAAGTCAAATACGTAGTACTCCCTGCGACAAGACGGGATGACGACATTTGGAGGCTGGAGTGGGATGGATGCGAGTCGCTGAAAATCGGGAGCAAATATTAGGTTGATGATGATGCAGTCTTAAAGACCTTTGACCTTGAAGTCTTAAAGACCAAAATCCAAAGTTTTAAAGACCTTTCAAAATCCAAAATCTTCTGCTTAACATCGTCCAAAAGAGTGGATTGAAAGTTATGTTGTATATTCAATAATCCTTTATGTAATTAGCAACAAAGCTTACAATGCAATAAATGTGTCACAAATAATCTAAGCTTGATTACTTAAGTTGGTAATAATGATAACAATGGAGAGTTATTCGATATTTATTACCACGTCTTACTAGTTACAGCACGTTATCAGGTTATAAAGGCATTTACTTGTATAGATTCGTGTGCAGTCTTGCTTTTCCTGTATAGAGTAAAACTATATAATGTTATTTTTGATTGGTTTGATTTAATGAGATTATTAACAAAAATCTTGGGGTTTTTTTTCTTTAGTCTTCTTAATTTTCATGTAACCTCAAGGCTAATAAAAACCTCATTAGTTCAGTACGAAATTATGTTAAGGCAGCCCTAGAAAAGAAAGATACTTTTTAGGTTTGACTCAGTTCTAAAATTAATATACAATACTGGTAAACATACTAATAAGCCTCAAATCATTTGCAACACCAGGATAGTTTCAAGTAGTGCAAAGCTAAAAGATTACATACAATAGTAACTTCGGAAACAATCGATTCTGTGCGGCGAATAAAACGGTTTCTCGGAGAACTTTTTCTTTCCCAGTCTCCGCAGGCTATCGTTACCGGTTACCGGTTTCCACTAGTCAGACTATAGACCCCTTTACCACTTTTATTCAGAATACTAGCTTTTTCGGTACTTGTGTCCTCCTCATACACAGATGCAAATAGAACTGATTCAATAGAATTTTGAAATTCTAATAAAAGCAGACGTAGTTTAATGAAGGTTAATCGCTTCGCTCAGTTCTCTTTCAGTTCGCTTTATAAAGTTTGTAGTTCACTGATTTGCAGATCCGTTTTACTACTCAGGAGTCCAGACCCAAAACTCTGAAATTTAAGAATAAATCGTCAATCGGCCGACAGCCGATCATTTGAAGAGTGAATCTCGAGATTCAAAACCCAGCAAGATATTGATATGTAATTTGGTCAAATTATACAATTTGCAATATATATATTAGTATATATATATTAGTACATTACTGATATTTATATACACATTACTAACTTTATTTCTCCGTTATGTAATATCCACAACACACGCTGTAAATGATGCTTAATTTGGAATAGGTAATAAGTGTAAATGTGAGAAGTAAGACTGTTCCTTGATATTAATTGTTATAATCCTTACCATCATGTGGACCATCTACTTAGGGCCGTTAGGAATTTATGACATAAAAATTTAATTAGAATGTTGGCTTATTACGTAAGATTTTTGGTAAGAAGCGTTCCATAAAAACTGCTTAGTGTGACTTCAGAACTACATAAGAAATTGAAACCATATATTTTAGTTGATTTATCCAAAATTATTGGTTTTTATTTAAAAATAAAGCTCTGTACTGAAGACTGTGTACTGAAGAGAGCCCTTTCTTTTACAGAAATTTTTCTTCAACGTACTATGTTAAGGGTTTACAAGTATAGGGCTTCCTCAACGGACCGTTAATGAAATTATAAGCCGTATTCCACCAGGTGACACTCACGCAAGAACGAAAACTAAAATTGCTCGTACTTGCACAAACCCAGCATTACCCAGCTAGTGAGGTGGTTACCTGCCATTATTACGTAAATTACATATGGATTAACAAATTACGGTACCGCAACAACTTGTCGTGTTGAAATCAGACCAAGAGGCTACTGTAAATAGTGATTATCCTTATAAGTTAGCTGAGCTAGAAGCTGGCTTTCTTACCCACTTTGCAGTCTTTGCCCGAAGAGATTTTAAGATAGGTTTTGTTAACGGTATTTTTTCTCTTTCCACTTTATTGTTACAATGCTTTTGGAAATGGTGCTCTGCTTAAGCGAGCATGTTTACAATAAGCTGATTCGCTATGAAATTAGTTCAATGAGGAATATATTATTCATATGTGTGGAATGAGGTGGGATATTTAGCATGGTATAAAATGTATTTGATAATTGAAATATTACCATTATTATATTTAAAAAAATAGATTGAATTTACGCATTGTTTGCACAGTTATTTGACGTGAAATTAATAGATTGCTTTCACCAGCATTATGATCTATAAAATAAGAACCAAAACTATAAACTCTTTACATTGTCTGAGTAAACACTGAGGTGTATCAGAAGTGGCACATCAAACACTTGGGCGCAATAAAACGGCCAGTTTTAGTAGGATCGTAAATCATGAATCGACGACCGATATCGCTGAAGCTGCTAAGACTTTCAACACTGTCTTCGTAATAGTCTATTGAATTCGAGGACAGATATTTCAGCAAGAAATAAATTCATTACATACATTGTTGTTAACTGACATAACCAACTGGAACCGCTGTTTGTAGATAATTATAAAAAATCTTATACAATTGTAAATTCACTGGATATATCTGTTTAAAAACTTACTTTTTACGAGAATATTTACGAGTAAGCATAAGGTCTTTATTACACTTTTTAAATTATAGAAACAATAACGCCTAATAACAATAATCACTTCTCTAGCCTTAATTAATAAATGTGAGAAGATTTCGCTATAAATAACAATGAAATTAATATAGAGTACAACAAATCAAAGTTAAAGTCAAAGTCGAAGTCAAAATAGAGTCTAGATATATTACATACTCTTATGAATGTTAAGATTGAAGAATATAATTAAAATACTGAAAAATACTGAGTTATTAGCTTAATGTTTATAATAATAAATAATAATAATAAATTGTGCAATTCAAAAATTTCCAGCAAATTGTACTAAATTTAGCGGACGATTAAATTTTGATTTTATATTACACACAAATTATTATAAGAATGGACCATTTTACAGCCATTCAGTAGATTTATTTTATTGTATATTGTGCCACATAGCAGACAATGTAGTTAAAATGCTGTATTTAAATATATATACATATATAAATATTTAAAATGTATCTTAATAAACACAGTTATTAACAATTAAGACTCATGACCAAATGATTATAGTTGTCAAAGAAACGCTTGATTTAAGCATAATCCAAACCTTAGACCTTTGGTTTAAGAGACAGGTCCACTGACCACTAGCTCGGCAGGTTATTATATACTTATTCTAAAAATTAACTGAGAGTAAAATGGTTAATCAGGACAATACAATTCTGCATATATAGTTAAAATCCCCGCGTTTGTAATAGCCTCTTGATTTATCAAACAATCCCATCAACAGAAATTCCCATAAAGGAACTTGTTTTGACCATCACATCGATGGGCACAATACGATTTGTCACCAACCGCTTTACCACGACTATTATCTCTTAGCGATTCAATGACTCCACACAAAACCTAGCCCTAATGGTCACTGCATGATTAATCGATTGATTTCATCCCTACACAAATTTTCTCAGATTTACAAAAAAGTGATGACATCATTCCATAGAAACTCATTTAACTAGCTGTATCACGATTCGTAGCCAGTGGTGATGTTAAAATTAAAACTGGCCCTAGATTGGATACGAATGATGTGAAGTGGTCGAGTGGAAAACAAAATCACAGTGATCTTACGTGAGGCGAACTGGTTGGACAGTTACTTTAGAAAGATAGGATTAAGCGTTTAACAACAATTATAAGTATAATAGACAGACTTGCTGACGATCGTTAGAGATAATTGCTTATGAATCAAGTTTATGCTCTTGCCCTCTTTGCAAGTAACTATTTTCATGTAAATTATACAAGCTAACTTTACATAAATCTCGAACGATTTGTAGATTACCACTTAGAAGATTTTAACCAAAAATACATGACTTTTGTTAAGTAAAATTTCATAAATGTAATGAAGTTAAAATAAATTTTGAGTCTACAGTAAAATCATCATCATTTTTTTTGTATAAATTTTTGAAAACGTTATTTATAACATCATAAACGTCTTACAAGAGAAAACCTTTATACTTCATCTATTGTTTTAATTTCACTCATGAAACCACATTAATTTTAAGTTACTGATTAACTTTAAACGTTTAAATTCAATGCTCTAAAACACCAGCGGCTATATCTCCTCCGATTTTGTGCAATTATGTAATATTATATTTAATTGATGTAACTATTACTGTGATATATCAAATCACGGGTGATGCTCCATTAAATGCGATCAAACCATCACTTTATAGACAGCCAACATTGATGCCATGTTTAATGGTTTTGGGAGAACAATAATTTCCACTGACCACGAGTTGTATGTGAGGAACGTTTTTATTTCTATCATCAACACATTTTGTTTTATTCTCTGCACTCATATCAAGTTCATCTTTTAAATCTTTAATTGCTTCAGTCACAAAGTCTATATTTCCTTGTTAAAGTTTAAGAAGCCGTTTTAAATTGTGGTTCGTTTTACTGATTTTATTTTGACGTTTACAATCACTTTTTGTAAAGGGCGTAACAATGTTTGACATGTTTATGAGATTTTTGTGGAATATTCATTATTTGGAATAAAATCATTGTTATTATGATTTTAATTTTGATTGATGTAAGCGTTTTAACCATTATGGCGATTGCTAGTTTGTTGTTTTATTGTTTTGTCATTTTCGTAAGGTTATCTTATTTTGTTAGTAATATGTATGACTAGAAGTTGAAAATTTTAAACATTTATAACAGCGGCCTGTGGGATTTTTAGCGATGCTATAGTACGACATCAGCATCGAATTGCTACAGTAGAAAAGAGTTTTGTTATAACTTATTTAGCTATAAATAAGGACCAAGACATTGCTATAATTTAAACATCTTCATATGAGCAAATCTCTTACCTAATTGAGTTTCTTGTGACACAAAAGTGGGTTCACTTTAAAAACAGTAGCAAAGCAGCCAATTGACATGTAATATTATTGGTAAGCAATAAAATTTGTATGTGTAAGTTTATTTTCAGTGCGCCTGCGCACAGACGCGCCATTGTATGCTAATGCCCTTCGAACCTAAAACTTATTAATTATTGCACACGCGTGCAGCTATGAATAATAATCATTTTTCTATCTCAATATAGTCTGTATACACTTGCGACTTTAAAAACAATCTTAATATTTTAAAAAAACGCAGAAACAGACTATTTAGTTAGGTTATTCAGGAGATAGGGGTCGTTAATGCCTAACATACCTTTTAATACTATTGCTTAGTATTTTCTTACCTCGAATTGTTTCATGACTGAAATTAGAAAAGCGATAGTGTCCATTGAAACATATATTGCAAGCGAGCTTAGATTATTGAATATTTGTTACTTATAGTCTAACTTTATCAATCGCAATAAATGTATTTTAAATTGTATTTTAATTTTAGACGAGACTCTATTTTAAAATGTTAACAGGGAACAACAATATTTTAAATAATATCTACATTAGAAAAATATGTAGGTAATTTTTTTAAATGTATTGCTTTAGATAAATAGAATATATTGCATAGTTAACTGTTGAATATTCAAATATTAGGTATGTAAATATGTATGCAATATTGATGCAGTTGCAATAATCTATCTAGACTAAGCTAATACTCATTTCATGGTGCAACTTATCAGGCAGACAAGAAATAGGGTCAATATTATTCAGATTGAAGTTTGTATAACGATCAGTTTGGTAACACTTAAAATAGCAGCCCTTCTATTGAATAGGTAACAACGCCCTATCTTCAATTACACTGCTTACTTAGTAATTCTTTAATGAATATTAAGAGTATCAGTAGTGCACGAGATCAAAATTTGCGTTTAAAAAATTACGATTTGTCGGATTTCTCTTAGAAACGAAAGTCGCAACTCTGTCAAATCTTTTCTTAGACGCCACTAAAAACTAACTACTGTACTACGCACCCTTTCATATGGTAATTCGTTTTGCATCCATTGTTAACCGTGATATATGCTAAAGACAATTTTTAGTGTATAAGAAGTTGCTTTGTTGATTTCCTTTTACTAAGATTGATGACAAACTATTCATTTGTCTACAAAACGTGACTAATAGCTTCCATTTCGCACCGCACGTGTTTAAATCTCCTATTAATACTAAACTTGACCGTATAACCTCAAAAAGTTCACTAAAATAAAATCAGAAAACCTGATAAGATGTTTTGTGTTATTTAGAATCGGGATGTAATAAAAAAATTACGGTAGCCGCGAAAATCCATGAAATTCTCAACCCGTATACTTGAAAAATTTATTGGGTTCGCCGACCACAATATTTTGGTGCCTGATTTTTTTTTCTTATAAATTATTCTACAAAAATATTTTGGCCCGTATTGGAACGTCAATACCGGGAGCTGTGGTTTTTAAGGACACAATTTTAATACTAATTTCGCGGTATTCATCGCTAATAAAATTTTGTTTGACAACGTAAATCATCGACAAGCGGGTATTTGACATGACATCTTACAACTTTTATTGGGAATCCTGAAAGTTTTATCTGTAAATTAATTATTCCAATATAATTTTTCTGATACGCAATTGTTCTGATTTTATTATCGTCTGTTCTAAAATAAACAAAAAACAAAAGTCTATAGTGATTTGTGACGTGTGTCGAATTGAGTAGGCGTTGGTTGGCTACCGTGGGCAGTGTTGTGCTCAGAATAATAATATCGATAAATGCTACCAGTTTGTGCATTTGCATGTCCTCCAATAACCAACAAATTAAACCTCGTACAGTGTGTTCAGATCATTCTCTTCAAAAACAAACTCTTCCTATTTAGTAATAAGTAACTTATTGTAATAGCTTGTCTGTTCGTAGTTCTTTATTAGTAGTCTTTATATATTTAATTATTGATGTCATTATTTGTGTTATACGTAATTAATCTAATTCATATTGTAATAAGCATCTTTAATTGCGAATTTTATTTCCATGAGATATCTAACAATTTATAATAACGACCCTTTAATCTTAAATTGTAATTATTATAATAATAACTAAAAATTTTAGTAAAAAAATGATGAAAACAACAAACTCTTAGAATTGGTAATGTTACAATGTTTGTTTATTTTTAAATAAACCGAAACTTAAAGTTCATTTATTAAGTAATATAACAAAAACGGTAGCCGTAAAAAGGACACTAAAATATATTCTGCATTTGTACAAACAAAAAAAAACAATCGTCATTGTAAGCCGCTAAAACCTCAAAAGTTCTAAATTCCTTGATTTGCATTTTTTCAACAAACTTCAAAAAAAGAATATCGACATCAGTATCACAAAGGCCCATCTCTCGAGGTCATCGAACCAAAAGCTTCAGTACGACGAGAAAAAAGAAGAATTATATTTTATTTTCAAGATACAAGTGCTATCGTGGCATAAATTAAAGAGTTTATTATTTTCTCCTTTTCTTATGTACCACGTGTTAGCTGCGCCCGCGCGGAGGCTTCCCGTGTGTGGATAGCAAAAAAGGGTATCTACATTTTTTTTCACTGCATGAGATGCATCGTCCGCAGAAGGCCTACGATGCAACTTCGAAAATTTTTTTAAGAAGCACATCAAATCTGATTTCAAAGCTTTGATTCATCTGATATTTTGTACTTTTAGTAATTTTTAATTTAGTAGTAAATAATATTTATTTAATTATTTTTAGTTTATTTCAGTTTTCAAGTGGAATAAGACCGGATGTAGTTTTTTAAGTACATCTCAAAGATTCCTCTTAACTTCTACAGTTATGATTTTTAAAAATTAGTAATATTTTTTTAGTACAATAACTATTTTTCTTTCTTTTATGAGCATGAATATTTTTTGTGACGTTTCATATAAATGTGGCAGCATATTTCAGTTAATTATCAATTGTATCAGTCATATATTAGAATAAGTATTGTACAGTCTAGCTATTGTACTGATATGTGACAGATGAAAAGAATAACAGAAATTTAACTCCCACTTTTTACGTCTGTCTGGTTTGTTTAAAAAAACTAACAAACTCAGACTTTTTTGCTGTCCGTATTCAACAATACCACGATTATTACCGTTCAGTTGCGTATGAACTGGTCTACTACTGGTCTTACGCATTGAATCTGTGTGAGTGTCTACAAGAGACACAGCCTTAGACGTCTATGTACGCATATATTGATATAGCCTTCAGATACTGCTGCATTTTCGACTTTATCACGCAGATTTTTAAGGTTGCTATCATAACTTGGGTACAGTGGTCATCTTTTTTATCCCTCACGCTAATTCACTTTTTAGAGTACTTTTCCGTGTTGTGATGGGGAGTACACACGTGTGTTTACAAAAAGATTTGGATTGGTTCTTCATCGTCATTCGATTCGGTTTTATTTTAGATGAGGTTCTTAAAGTTGGATGCTTGTATTAGTTAAATGAAACCTTTTACGTTATGACATTGTTAATTACCAACATTCATTATTCCTTTTAAAAGGTAGTTTTACTAACATCAAACTGCGTCACTCTTAACATGTTTTATTAATCTGTGCATACTCTCAATCACATCTTAAAGAATCATCACCTGATTATCAACTGTATCTATTTAATTAAATAACATCTTATATTACTAAATAAAGTCGCGGCTGTGCTTAAAAGTGTAAGTGAAAGTTTAATTAGCTTTTATTTATTAGGAAATTAAATAACAGAAATCTTATCAGAATCTTATTTTTCTTTGCCAACATCAGCTTATGAACATTTATAAGTACTGCCAGTATTTTCTATAGCAGTTAGGGGAAATAAAGTCATCAAGACGTTAGTCCGATGCACATTAATATGTGAAATAGGTTGCATACATAAATGATACTAATGGTAAAGCCCAAAAGATCTCATTTTGTTAATCAAACCATATGTACTAAACTACGTTAGTATACTACGTCACATCTATTTTAACAAATATATAACATATGCATAAAATTTACAAAAGTATGCATTAGTATAATCTAATGCATTAGTAGCCTCTTGGTAATAAATTAGAATTTAAGAGAGGCTGTCAATACTTATAATTTAGATTGCAACTAGGATTAATCTCTTAAACTTTTTTGGGTAATATTAATTTTCTTCAAACATTTTCCATTTAATGGGCTGATCTAGCATACTCGTTCTGAACGAAATTTCTACTAATATCATCTTTCTAAATATCCAGAACACTCCTATATAAAACAAACCAATCATTGTAAAGCTCAAATTCAAAATCATCAAAATCAACTTACAACACGCAATTTGTAGGAACAATAAGTACATAATGATCCCAGACCATATCACTATCATTACGATAATTTTTGTACTTCTACACCCGATTGTGCTTAACATTAGAAAACAATATCACTGCTCCTACCACAATCAACCTTATTACGTATGCATTTGAACATAAAATGTGTTTATTAAATCATATAAAAGCTATACATCTCTTCCGCTGATTTAAAACGTACCGTAATCTGAAAGACGTAAAGCTTATTATCGTTTTAAGCCTATTTCGAAAGCTCACGTGTTTTGTTTTAAACCAAATTAAAGGTACTGTTATATTTACTGACAATGTATCTTACAACGTCAGACATAGAGGTTATGTTCTCGTTGAAGTTGAGGGATTAGTATCTATTAAATATGGTTTTGTTTTGCTAACGGTACGTGTTACCGCATAGATTATGCTTAGCGTATGATAGATAGGGACATTTGTTTCAAGACGTTTGTGGTTTATATTTTATAATTATTGCATATGACACGCCTTCATAACTCGACCAGTGAACTAAGGTTACGCTTTTAAAGAAAATTGAAGAACAAAAGTTTTAAGTAGCTAATAAATAAAATGATGATGAAAAAAAAATTAAATTTACGTAAATCGTACCGGTAGTAGCAATATTTTGGAATGTGTCTTGAATCAATGCTTTAAAATAGGAGAAATTATAGAAAATACTAAAGTTTCGATTTCATATATAATATAGTAAAGCTTTTTAAGAATATTGTTCACAATTACTTAAGATTTGACACTTCGGAAGGCACGCTTGCCAAGACAGACAAGAAGTGCGAGACAATGTTGTTTTGGAAAAGGTTTTGTTCCTACAAGCCCTCAGCACAACAATCCTTTAACAAGGTAAATAGAAAGATAGATTTTAGTGCATGTCACAAGGAAACAAGTTATCGAGAAACCTAGTTGAGTAGTCCTAGCAGGACCAGCAAAATATAATTTTTGTCTCTTAAAAACTAGGATAATTTGTTTTAAAAAAATATAAACATTATTTTACCCTAAAATATAGCTAAAAGCAACAGAATAAGCCAAAAAGGCTCCAAGAGAACAACAAAACGATGTAAGTATAAAAAATAAAAAAGATCGTCACGAACATAGGCGAGGGAGAGCGCAAGAAAAAAAAAACAAGTTCAGCGTTTATTTTCGTTGCGTCCTGTTCGCGCTCAAGCTGTTTTTATATAGCCGTCTCTTTCCAACCGACCGAACGCTGGACACCTGTGCTTCAGTTTCCACAGGGTACCAACGACCTCTTCGACGTCTCATGATAAAAAGGTGTAAGTAACAAAATCTGTTTTATCAAATATCAACTTTATGCTGAAGTTACTTCGATGCAATTTTTCGTATGGCGTTCGTAATTATAGATGTGTTATATTTCGACGTAAAGCAATCATTGTCGTATACGGATTTGATTCGTTTGAAAGCTTAGTTTTTTTTTACTTTTTTGTATAATGCATAAACTAATGCATTGTAATAATAATATCAGGACACCTGTTCGATACCCGTCGTATTGACAAAATCCATCAATGTGGGGTAAATTAGGGCTGCAATTATGGTAAGGTGCAAAATTCATCTTTTGTCAAGATAAAAGTGGGGCATCAGGTTGTTTGAAAAGATTTTTTTGCGAATACAACCATTTACTTAGAGAAAAAAATATACAATAAGCGAGCACTGTGATCCCCAAGCTCAGTTTACAAGTCAGGACTCAGAGTGGAAATCGAGGAACATTCACAAACCGTAAATTGGTTAAAGAGTTACGCCTTTCTTTCAATTTATTGCCTGGAACTACTCCAAGAAATAAATTGTGCTTTTTAGTTGTACCTCCTTAAAATTAATCAAATCAATGTGTTTTGAACAGGGTTGAAGGCATTGACACTTTTTTCTGCAGAGTATCAACAAATATCAATTGATTTTCTTCATAAAGTAGTCTAATTCTCTTAACAGAACCGTTATAACTTACTAAAGAAATAAGCGTTTTAATACATTAAAAATTTAAGATTTAACTACCAACCGATTCATGGTAAAGCCTTTATCTAAGAGTCTGCAAGAAAAATCTTATTCAAGTTATTGTTAAATCAATAAAAATTCAGTTAATCAAAATAGAGAGTCAGTTAGAGATAGTGTGATAGAGAGAAGAGAGATAGAGTTATAAAATTTAATACACATTTTTTCTTCTATTTGTTACATATTCCTTATTGCACTAAATATATATAAAGTAGTATGTTGAGAAGAACTGATTCCATTTAAAATTGAAACCATTTTTTTACTTAATATCAAAAAACTTGTACTAATTATAAATCTAAGTTAGAGTGAATAAGAAAATGCTTTTACACTCTACCATTGATATTAATTAAATTGGTCTGGTTCTCACTTTTGTGAACATTAACTTCAATTAGCAATTAGAAATCAAATGAATATCCAGTAAGCTTTAAACCTTATTAGTCATTAGTAATATTAAACACATCTAACAGATTGTTAGTTTATTGTTGCACTAAACGGGAATAGAACTTGGGTACTACAGTTACGTATACAGTCATCTGGTGTAAGTTTACTGATTCGTTTGTAGCACTCTAAGTGCAGATCGAATGTGAATTATTTATTGTTGAGTAATGCTAGTCGATATCATTTTTTATTTATTTCCGAATCAGTATCGATATCCATCTTATTGACAAAAGGTGTAAATGCATCACTAGACAATTGTTATTGTGATACTTATTTATGCAATAATTAATGTCAAATTGCTTCTTTTCGCTGTCGTGCGAAATAGGAGGTTCCAAGAAGTAATTATAATTTTATTATTTATTGTACAGAGTATAAAGAAGGAAGACAAATACTAAGGTAGGCGTAGCTCTAGCAAGAGATATCTTCCAGCCAACCAACAATAAAAGTCGACACGGCATTTGCGGAGTGACTAATTGAGTGTACAAAAATTACATCTATAAATTGACATAACTATTATTTTTATAAATAATTATACAAATGTTATCTAATCAATATATCAATTATAAGGTGTATGTTACAAGCTAAAGAAAATAATACTTTAACGTGAATTAAAATTTTGACTATAAAAGAAATTTTCAAATTCTAAATTAACAATAAATTATTACGTAATTAAATAATTTCAGGCTGCAATACAAATATGATAGCTAGTACAGTATTCTTACACCAATTTTTAGGTTACACATTCAAACTTCTTACAGTAAAGTTGTAAGTAACAGTACCTTAATTTTCCAGATATTTGTAAATTTCAAGCAATCTATTCGAACTGCTAGCCTTATAGCGTAAAAGTGTCAAAAGGGTAACAAAGCATTGCTGCCAGCCGCTGAGTGAAGCGGCCCGCTAATGCGTTCTGGTTTTGACACAAGCGCTGAAATTGATTTATTGTTTCAATTCAAGATTTACTCATTGCTTTTAGCGCAAAACCTAATTATAACTACGGTAGTTTCACTTAGTAAGGTGTTGAATAATAATCCGTAAATAGAAGTTTGATTTGAAAGATTCTAATAATTTCAAAGAAAATTTACTTAAACCTTTTTATGTAGCGATATCTTCGTATAAGTATTTTGCTTGTACTGTTGAGTGTCTATAAAGTACTATTTCTATGCTAGTTACAATATGTTAAGTTTTCGATATCAATTCTCATTCAAATGAATTTTTCAAATTATTTCATTGTATCTTTGAACTTGAATATAGAAACCATATATCTAACAATATCTAGTTTCATGTAATCGTATCCCTTTTTTTATTTACAAAAAACGTGAGACAGCAAAAAGTTTAGATGAATTGCTACCTTAACTTTATTTACATATTCAACGCGTATTACTATTCTCAATATGAGCTACCGAATATAAAATAAGTTTTTTGTGGGTCTTAAATATTTTAAATTGATTGGTGTGAATGATAAATGATTGTGTCTTCAATAAAATATGAACGTTGACGTGAGGAGTGTTAACTTAAATTGATTGTGTAGTTAAAAGATTTCGCTTTTTGTGGTGTCACTTAGCCAGTATGAAGACGAAAAAATATGTAATGGATATTTAAAATTGAAGGGTGAACTAATCACTTGTAGAAGAATCTTAAAGTAGTTTTTTTTTAAATATATTTCTCATTAAGTTTCATTGTTATAGCTAATATTCGTAACTGAATTCGTTCTTTAATATAATATACTCTTATAATATTAAAAAGAGAATAAAATACTGAAATAATTAAACAAATTGCAATTAAACGCTTCTTTATACAAAACACAAATCAAAAATTTCCAAAAGTAGTTATTGTTAGCTATGAATAGTATTTATTAATTGTAATATTATCTGTTGAGTAATTAGAAAATATCCTTGTCCGTAGTTTCTGCAGCACAAGATAAAAACACTAACCAATTTAAGTCTCTTCCTTCATGGAACTTAATGAATTTAAAAACAAAACCTTAACATATGTTACAATAAATAACAAAGTAATTGAAACATAATTAATTGATTTAACTACTTTCTTCATCCAAAAAGGAAATTACACGATTCCACGTCAAGAGCGTTACCACTTCAAAACTCCCGTTCGGATCGTTAGATGAGACTCCTGATATCTATAACATTATTTATATTGTATTAAAAGCGTTGCTACTGAGAGTTGATCGACCTCGGTGACCGGTGCGCAGGCGCATGTTTTTTGTATAGCCTCCGAGGGTCATAGTGAGTATTTTTTCTTCGCTCAGACTGAGTGGCGTGCTTGATGGACTTGATGGTAGTGATCAGATGACAGTGATTAAATTAGAATCAGAATCAAAATTAAATAACTTATGGTTATATCATTAACTACTTAGGTATAAGAGATACGCTTGATAAGATAAGATTAGTTAGCTTCCAAGTAATCAAATTAAGGGATGTTAAATTATTTATATTAATACAAATACCATTCAGCGATTATTTGGGTCGAGACGAGTTGTTTACTATTAAAGGGTTCAAATAAGCAACCGGTCGTACTCGAATTTCGACACTCGTAGCATCTAGGGCACTACTTTCATGTGATCCACTCTATAAAAATCAGAATAAAACGTCAGATTACGTTCTAATAGTTTTCTTAATATGCTCTGGTGATCTTACTGCCAGCCATTCCCCTGCTGTGTCATGAACTTCAATACGTAATCCTTAAATTAGTTGCCTTAGCAACCTGGAAATCAACTGTAACTTTCACAAATATGTACATTTCGTACTTTATATCTGAAGCTATGCACCGTTGGGAATGTTTACTAAAAAATAGTCACCGTTCAATTAGAAAAATGTAATTCTAAAGTTATGGATATTCAGAAAAGAATACGTTTTATTAATTTTACTTACGTCATTTGATTAGGACAAGTCCAGTGCATCTATAATAAAATAGCTGTGTTCTATTAAGTTAAATCAAATTTGAATACTTACTGAAATCGATAATCTAAATAATTATTTTATGAAGTAAAGTGCTACCACAAATATGTGGTCCACGGTACATATCCGCAGACATATCGCAGACTAACAAGTCGGAACATTAAAAACGAGCGCAAACAGTGCCAGATGTTCATGACCTACGTCAACGTACGCTTCCATTCCTCATAAACTAATAAAAGACGAAGCTTGAACAGGGGGTGTAGTGATGACGAAAATAGATATATCGATGGTATCAAAAGATCTTACAGGACAGATAAAATGGCTTACTCTATTTGTTATTTGCGAGTTTTTCAGTGAACAAAGGAGCTACATAAAACAATTTTGTACAATAAGGTTTTACTTATATAGGTATATAGAAGAAAAATCTTACTAATAATGCACTAATTTTTCTGACCTTTCCCAATACACCGCACTCGTCGAACAAGGGTGGCTAGGCCTACACTCGTCGCGCTATACCAGGTACAGGTACGTACCTGGGCGCTTCTCTCCTTCACGACACGACACGCATGAGCCGAGGTCCGAGCCTCTAGAGGCACCCTTAAGGATTGAGGACTCTCCAATGTTCTCGCCTCCTAAAACTCCGGTATCGCTGTAAATATTTCCTAAACACCAATCTAGTTAAAAAAAGAGATTTTTTATAATTGTGACGAAATTTCACCCTAAAAACCAGAAATTGGTACTAGGAAATACTGCAGATTGTCGATAAAATTTAAATTTAATTAGTACTAATGAAATTGAATACCAACAACAACACTATCCCAACCCTAAATCAACCAAGCGCCACCCAAAGAAATCACCGCCGTGTATTTACGATACTGAAAATAACTGACACAGTAAACAATATCAACTATTCGTTATTATTCTTCGTTACGTTGTTTACACTCGTCTGTTATAAGCCGCGCCTTTGAGTTTGCCGCCCGGTATTGTTCTTAAAAGTTGTTGAGATGAAAAACAATTCTAGAGTCTTGGTTTTGTCTGTAAATTGAAGTTTACGTAAGCTATAAAAATACAATTTGATATTGGCGGTAAATATAAGTTTTAAATAAGAGCAGGGCGTGGTTATTAAGATCACTGACGGAAGAAATTGTGAAAATATGACACTTTAGGTGAGAGATCGCAGCTCTCAGAGGCAATCTTCTCAATTCAATTTTCATTACTGTCGCAACATATTAGTAAAATTTTGTTTTAATACAATATCGTACAGCTATCCCTCATCAAAAAAATAACATCTTGAAGTATCCTCTAAGTGTTCAAATCCTAAACAAGCTTCTGGATCAAGGTTCAGGGAAGATTTGCGCTGTCTCTGTAAAATATCGACTTAAGTCGGCATTGACTCCAACTTAAATTTTAATGATTGCATCTTAGGTGGTGTTAGTTATAACGAAAAATAAATTTCGATGGTGAAAATTCAAGTCGTTAATACATTTTTGTTGAAATCGATTGACTTTTTTACATTTTTGGTTCAAATGTATTGACATAAATTCTTTAAAATATTTTTTTATAGTAATTGTAATTTGTGTACAAAAATGAGATTAGTAAGTTTACCAGAGTAGCCTAATAATAGTAGTAAGCTCAAATCATTGAGATTTCTCTGGATTCGATTACGAAAACAAAGCAAATTTCGCCATGGTTAGTCATTGGATGGGTCAACCAAAAATTTGATATCTTTACTTCCTCCTTGCTTTGGAAGGCACGTTAAGCCTTTGGTGCTGTAACTGCCACCGCTTTCACTCACCTTTCACCACATTGGGACAGTGTGGTGGTATTATGGTTGGAATTCCTCATGGTTTCTTCCATGTAGGAAGGACTGTCTCCAGCAGTGAGATGTGTGTAGGCTCTCAGCGATTAGTTAACAGTAATTTGTTACTATATGGCTGTCAGTTTAAGCATCTAAGAATTTGAAATTAATTAAGTACATACAATCAAAGATAACACAACATTAGTCTTTGGAACTAATAAAGACAGTATATAATATGATTTAAACTCGTCTTAAATCAAGAAATTAAGCATGCATGGTTTCAAAGTACTTATTAAAGAAGGTAGTTCATACACGTCGACCAATCGGTCATTCGCCCACTCCATACACTTTGCACGTGACCATGCATTTTTATGAAGCAAGATAAGCTGATGGGAAAGTCAATGGTGTTTTGTTTTGATCAATCCTCAAACAATTTATGGACAGTAATGAAAGAAAATAGTATCTGTTCAAGTTGTACATTTTTTTTAAAGATTGCAACAAGATTGATTCATTAAGACAAATTTAAGTTCACATTTAAATGGAACAATATATGAAATAAATTGTTGTATATCAGTTTCATTTACCCATTTATGTGTACATAAATAAATAAATAATATATGTAAACGGTGAAAAAGTTTAAAATCTTTAAAAAAAATTAGCACGCTTTGCTCTTTGATGTCTATATACATTTTAAATTAAATATTGATGAAATGTTAATGTTATTAATGTTAATTATAAAAGGAAAAAAATATTTTTCATCTATTTATCATTATTATTTTTTTATCATTGGTTCTTTTTTAATATTATTTAAATTACTGTCATTATTCTTTACTGGCTGACATGGTGAACTTCGAAGCGCTTAGCAAATTAATGTTTTATTGAATCACGCTATTGTGAAAACTGCATTAAAACCGTTGCGTAGTTAAAAAGATCAAAGGTTATAGAGGGATAGAAGGTGGGAATTAACTTTATTTTATACTGTATTAATATTTAGATAAATATCCAATGGCAATTTAGGCAATAGGCATGTTATTACAGTTTCAAAATTCATCCCTCCTCAAGCACTTTAAAGCCAATTTTAAAAAAAATGAAAACTGATAATTTTGAGAAGATCTTCAACAAAAGGGAAAAGACTGAATATTAAAATATTATTAAAAAATGTAAGGAATCGTATTCCCTTCTAATGATAAACAATTTAATAAATTTTATAAAAATTAAATGAAATGATTGTTTGAGAACAAAGGCAATCTAATAGTTTAAAAGCAATGAAGCAAGCAATGACAAGGTTTTAATTTGCAATAACCTGGAAATATCCCATGTAATAAACAACAGTATTAAATCTATACAGTGTGCTAAAACCACAATCAGACACAAAGCTGAGGAGATAATACAGTTGAATATTGCTAAAAATAAAACGTAAACAAACATTAAAGTTTGCAAACATTGCAGAACCTGTTTTAGGGACGGGTTTTGAGCGTAATTTACAAGTTGAAGCGGTTTAAAGATTTATTTTTCAGTTTTGTGGATATCAATACATTGAAAGCTTTATAACTAAAAGTAGATTTAATATTGGAGGAACTTTAATTGCATAATGCATATTTAAAATTAATAAGAAGAGTTAATTAGCTAGTAATCAAGCACATATATACAATACACTAGATGGAAAGTTGAAAGACAGTTGTCGTATTGTATGAGCTCTTACAAGACCAGGAGTTTTACTTTTGTCCTACAATACAGATTTAAATTGCTTAGATAAGTACCGAATTATCTGTATAACAATTTTCAATCTTAATTTATTCTTAACAAAATACATTATTTAAGTGATAAAAAACTAAATGAGTATCCAGATGAAGCAGGAAAAATGTTCAAAGTTCATATTTCAGATAACGCTGATTCATATACACAGATGTTTTTTATTAAAGTATTAACTAGGTTCTAATAGCGACTTTTAAATCGAAACAGACACTTATTTTCTATCTACGCGTTTCTTGCAGTTCTATTTGAGTATCAAAGCACCGCTCAGCGCTCATCAATTGTGTCTCGCGTCAATGTTGTTGTTCGGCCAAGCACCAGGTACCGTTAGATTTACTGTCCCACACCGCGCACATTACGATTCCTGACCGGTCACTGAATTTGATCATCACACACCTATAAAGGAACAAACATACGACACGCGATGTGTTTATTAAAAATCACTCAGTTTCTTTAGATAGAATATTGACAAAAATTTTATGCATTTAACTACCTTCGCATTGCAAGGCTATCATGAACCTAAACATATATTTTGTACTAGATGTACCTCAACTTCTTATGCAGTATGGAAAAGCTCTTCAGCACAGCAGAAATGAAATGCTGCTATGAAATTAATTAAATAGTACACTATCAACCTTCCTATATGTTTAATTCTCGACAGTTCGAAAAGAAACGAGAAATATTTACACTTTTTTGTTAATAGATGCATCGACAGGTCCAACAATGCTTACGTTTTGCTAAAATTTAATTGAAAGAGCCTCTCTTTCTCAGTCTAATTAGTTTAGGAATATGAAAATATAGTTAAAACCGAATAGTACTTTATTATTGAACATATAATTTTTTATATTCATCTCTGAACTATTAATATCTTATATGTTATGCAATATTTATTGCAGCGACTGCAATTGTTTATATACCTGATTAAAACAGTTATTTATTAGAATCATGATATTTAGCAGTGTTGTCCATAACGTGCAAACCGTTTATAATTAGTGTAACAACTTGGTTTATTACTAAAGCAAAGAATACGACGCGATGCATGATATTTGCAATCAGTTTTAGTTAGCAAATGTTTTAATGAAAGCTTTATTACCTACGTAAAAGGTCGAATACGTGTTGACATATCCCTATTACATATATCTATCGCAGTTTCTATACAATATAAACAAAACGTTGACATTCAACTTGCAAAGACTTGTAGACCTTGATTACTGTAGCAGCTCTACATGATATCTGACATCGCTAGAGCCCTGGGACTTTACTTTGCTTCCTTACTACCAACCTAAAGAACGTAAGACTGGAGTTTAAATTTCTATAAAGTCAGTTTGTAAAATAAGATGTTCTAGAATTTTATGGGGACATATGTGATATTATTACTGAAAATGGATACTGGATAACGCGTAGAGCTATAGGTTTGCCCTTGGCATTACTTGACACGAGTTTTGAAAAAGTGGCAAGACAAATTTAATAATCAGGGATGAGTGAAATATAATTTTTCAAAGGTTCTTATAGACATGACTGCATTAATTACTTATAAGTGTTGGATAAGATACGACTGAAGAGTTGGTTGACCTCTTTTTTGAACTGAGCCAGTACAATATCCCACTTCAAATGAGGCGAGACGGACCAACTGAAGTTCGGCAATGCGTTTGAAGTTCTAGTATAAATATGACATTTGATGTTAGAGTATTACGACTAAATGAAGTGTAGTGCTTCACTGATCTGACCATCTCTCTCACCCTATTTGGCTACTTAGGGAGTGTGAGTAACTTGGCTTTAACAATGTGAAGTAGTTTTTATAATTTTGAGTTACATTTTGCTGTCATGTCCGGGACACATGTCCACTTCTTGTATGTCCTACTCAACACCGAACTTCTACGTTCTTTAAAAAATTAACTATTTATACTAACAATTACTTGTCATAAACAATTAACTAAAATAAAATGAAACAACAAATCAAACAATGACTCAAGTCATTTGTAATTTCTTGTTTGATTAAGTTTCAGTTCAGTTTGATTAAGTTTCAGTTCAGTTTGATTACAACTTAAGTTTATTTAAATTCCAATTTTAAATAGTCCATGCATTCTTATAAACTAAATATTCCTGAACTTTGTTGTAGCCTTTTTTTTATTAAATTTTGTTTGATATAGTCTTTAAATTTGTATATAGGCAGTTCAGTTATATTTGGCGGGATTTGTTATAAATGTGTATACATTGCCCTATAAAGTAGAGTGACTGGTTTTATGAAATCTAAAGATTGGAACAGCAAGTTTATTTCTATATCTAGTATATAAGCAACGAGAATCACTAAGTTTTGTAAATATTTGTGGATATACAAGATATTATAATATATATATTGAGAAGCTACAGTCAATATATTAATTACTTTCAATAAATCCCTGAGTCCACTCAAAGACTTCAAAAACTAAATTTGTATCTATTTTAGTAGGATTAAACTGTAAGCCATTTGTCCTTGGACGAAAATTGATTAGAAGTTAAACCAGACAAAGCAGTAGCCACACAGTCTCCCGCACGTGTAACAGACGACATAAAAGGCATTGTTTTAATTACGTTCTCAACAACACAAGTAGCTAGTATACTTACAATATGGACTACTCATAATTTGGTACAATCATGCTTACAATTTACATTGTTATTGCATTTGGTGTTGTACGTTAAGTAGTACTAATTCAAACATTTAATATCAAAACTGTTTTTATAGAGGTACCACCCCACAAAAGGAAAGAGCGTCCATTTTTGTACAAATAGTCGGTACGAAATTGGAATCGTTTTCAATTTTACGACCTTCATTCTGGTTGTTAGTAGAATCAACTATATAAATTAATGCATTGAAAATATTTCTGAGTTCAAAAGATTCTTTGTCGGTTTAACTTCCATAAAAGGCTTTATCGATTGATTTTAAGTAAGCAAAAAGCAAAGTAATTTTAAAACTATAAATACTACACAAAATATACCTGTGTCTTTATCAAGTAACGAATTTTCTAACACGAAATATATTTGAAATGTGCATATAAGAAAATATGCATGTAAAATATTTGCTTCATGAAACACAGTCATTGTGACCATTTTAGACGCCAAACAGTCTACTTCAACCGTTTCTGTAATGACACACACTACAGCTGGTGCTTGTGATCTGTCACATAGTTATTCGCTAATCATTATAATGGATCAGTTTGGTCTCTTAATAATTTTCCCAAGAATAAGTGCTTTGACCTATTAGATATTAAGAATCGCATTCATGAGTTAGATATTAACTTGATTAATGAATATATCTCAAATACATATATTTCAAATAGGTGTGATATGGGTTTAAGATTGACTTAGATCAATTATTGTTGATATACGAATCATGATAGGTAAATATTTTTATCATCTACTATTACTCACGCATGCGTTTTATTTATATGAGGAGACTTCTTTAATGCACCATATTTCATATAACAACTTAATTGCCATTTTATTAAAGAAACAGATATACTCGCTTTTATAAGTGCTTCTGTACTTGTAAGCATTTTCAAAAAAGGAGAAGGAGTCGATTCTGTATATATATGATTTTTAAAATTCTTTGGGTATTTGAAAGGACATATTTCCAGTTTAGTCCAATTACTATCAAAGTCCAGTTCTGATGATAGGAAGCATGTGGAATCGAGGGAACTTTTTTAGTCTACAGCGATTTTGTCCTTAAGCATTTCGAGTATTTTAATCAATGACAAAAAGACAGGCAAGTTGACTATACTAACGGTAACCCATCTAACTTTGACCTTAAAAACTTAACACTTAAAATAGTAAAATAAAGTTATAACCAAAACTAAAAACCAACTTTAGTTTTATTTTTTTATTCAAATACAAAGAGTTTTGAAACAGTTTCAAGATTGACTTATAATGATTTTTGATGATATGATTTCCAAGTGGACAAGTTGACATGCATAATATTTGCAATGGTCCTTCACAAAGGGACATTAAGAGTCGAAATAAGACATTTCACCAAACAAAAGGCTCCTGTTTCAGTCGCCATGCTGTCTGGAACACGTGTAACAGTAAAACAAACACACGCCGTCTTGTTTCTGTGAAGTTGTTAATATTTTATTTTATTTCTCGCTACCGATGGTCGCGGTTTGCAAGAATTACTTATTTGACCAGTGAAAAAGTATTGACATATTTTCCGGCTCCATGATTTTGTATTGACAGTAAAAATACGTTTCTAAATAGGAATTTTCAATTTATTTCACTATTCGATAGTTTAAGAATGTAAAAACAACATGAAATTGCTGTTTCAATCCCCCAAAATTTAATGTCAACATTTTCACCTTAAAAGCATGTGTCATGTCACATATCAACTGTCGAATACTTCGCATTGCTACCGAAAGCAATTTCTGGTTCTTCAAACAAAAATAGTTTCCCGGAGACTGTAATTAACCTGAAATTAAAATGTCGAGAATCTATGTCGCTGTCAGTTTGTCAAGACTCACATAGTTACTCATGTTGCTGTGTTCAATTTTTTGTTATCCCTCTTGGAATACTTTGGGTACATATCCCTGTTTCCTTAAATAGCACCGCTTTGAAAATTGATTGGTTAATTGCCTTCTAATTTTGTGTTTTAGTGTTGTTTCGCGGTTAACTAAGACTTTGTTTTTTAAATATTTTTCGAGAGATATGTCGAGAGTTTTTAAATTGAATATTTTCCCCCCAATTTTGTTACACTTTTCATTGATGCCCAGCCCTTATTAGTCGTAGCGTGATGTTTTATAGCCTATAGCCTTCCTCGATAAGTGGACTATCCAACACAAGAATAATTTTGGAGCTTGAATCAGTAGTTCCTGAGATTATCGCATTTAGCCAACCAAACTCTTTAGGTTTAAGTTCTGTTCAATCACATACTCCTTATGATCCTTAATATCAGTTATATACTCAACCATTTAATTGGTTTACAATAACACTAAGAATTTAGTTGGCGATAATTACTAGTAAAGCTTTTAAGAATCCGAAAGTGGTATTCAGAGATATAATAACATAATAATTAAATATGTAGTCGCATAATTAAAAATCTCAATTGATAAACTTAATTAAAACATATTATGCAAAATATTGCATTTATAGGAAGGACTGGTCTATATTTAGTAGATAAAAAACCCGTCAAGAGTCGACCAGTTCTTTATTCTTATAATGTTATGGGAGTCTCAAGCTATTAAAAAGGTAAGTAATGACGATCATTTTCAATTTTAATTCATTTTAGTAGCAGTCTTTTAAGCCCAATTTAAGGCCATAGTCAATGATTTGCCAATTAAATCAGAATTTCAAATATGTTGTGGAACTAACCAAAGTTACATTGTGAGTAAATTCAATAGCGAACAGAAATCGTATTCTCAATTATAAATAACAAACAATATTTAATGTAACAAAAGTAACTATGACAAACGACCCTTATTAATAACAGACGAAAATAGCACAATAGCCCGACTTTAATCTCGGCTAAAAATCTTTGGAACTTATATGAATATTAATTAAGTGGGGACAAAGAAACACCCCAATTTGTGGGAGCTCAGATACATTCATATAGCCCAGAAGACAAAACGGTACTTAAAACTCGACGCTTTAAGATTAATGTTAGTTTTTTGAAGAGTTTTTTCCGTCAACCTGATATAAGGTGCCCCACGACAGACGATAAATCTGAGAGTAATTATAGTTACGGATATTTTGTTGAAAGCCAATTTGAGTTAAGACAGGGTGCTGTAGTTAAATTTATTGGTAAAACAATAAGTGCCATCGGCATTAAATACGTAATCTTAGATAATGAATTAAGACAAACTAATGTTGAGGACTAATAAATTACCGATTGATAATTCTCGTAATTGTAAAGAGATTTTGTTATTTAAACTTGTTTTTTTTTATGGAAAATCGATATTGTTATTGGTAAGTTTTTAAAAATATTTCCAAAACTATATTTGTGCACGAAAGCACATTAAAACTTTTCAGATATTTTCTTTACTTTTTGCTTTTATATATATTTTGTCTTTTGTTTTTTATTGTCAACATCTTTCTGATTATTATAAATTTTTCATTGAACTATTCAACAGTGTTTCTTTTGATTATCAAGTTCGATAGTTTTATTCATTTAGAAAACACACGATAATTGAGTAAAATATTAATTTGTAACATGATTCAAATAATAGCCCACAAACATTATATTCGTGTATATAACAGTGGAGAATTGCATGGTACAAAGTTTTATTTTGTTACATCATTTTGACCTGTAGTGTAGTGGATGATACCACCTACTTCAGATCTGTAGGTCCGGGTTTAATTTCCAGTGGTGGAAATTTTCGGCTCGTTCCGGTTGGTGGTAGGGATGTTTCTACGTCCGCCCGACTATCTACCCCATCTTACCTAAGTTGTAGTGGCAACTTAGGTTAGGTACTTAACAATAATGTTAACAGCATTGTTGTATTCTGGCAGTTGAAGGAAGATAACCAGTTCCTCTGTTTTCTAGGGATCTGGATGTAGTTCACTTCCATTTTCGGCTTTATCTTCATACAATTAAGAGTTTAAGAAATATCACGACCACGTGGAATAATTGTCTTCTTTCAAAAATCCATAATAATATAAAATATCAACGTTCTTTATTTAAATTCATAATCAAAATTCACCACGACTCGCTTTTAGACCTGACCATTATACACTGTAAATATTAACGACTTCTAAAAGAAGTTTCAAAACCTTTATAGACTCCTTAGGCGTTAAGCAGTCGAGCGACTTCTAAACTTTACCCGTATAGATGTCAATATTGTTCAATGAAGACAGTAACATAAAAAGCAATGGGTGCGGGGATCCCAGCAGATGTCTAGGGGTGCTCAAGTTAAGTCTTTCGATATAAGTCTAGATGATGAAGAAATATTATGAAACAACATTTACTACGCTTTAATAAAATTATAAGCTACGAGAAATAAACTGCTATAAGAAATCAAATCCCAAATCTTTCTTAACATCAATGTATTTATTAATTTTATAGTTGTAGTATTTGCTTTTAAAAGAACAATTTTTCATTGCTCAGTTCATAGTAAATATGAGTGATGCGAGTGTATGTACAGGTTGTCCATAAATGTTTTATAAGATTATTTATTATAGTCTATATTATTACAATAAATATTTAATTAACACAAATAATGTAGGATTTAATAGGCAAGCGTGATGACTATTTTCATATTTTATGTAAACTGTAATAGTGTGCGTGTGTGTTATTGATGTGTAAGTGAATGTATAATACCGGCGGAATCTATGTAATTTTATAAAAAAAACTTAAGTCCACAATGTCACCATCTATCAACGTTGATGGTTCTGAGAATAATCAGTATTATATTTATTACAAATAATGAATATGTTCTTAAATATAAATAAAATCTACCAGACTAAGTAAGTATCCATAATGCGATACCCACACGTTTATTTAAAATATTTGTTTAAGGCACTAAAAGTACACTTTTATTTTATAATATTTCGTTATATTTTCCACTACTAGCACTCCTAATAAAAGTCAATGTACCGCACCTTAAGTAATATTGTTTAGATACTACAAAATACGATATTAAGCTTTTTATATTAAAATAGTGTATTAAGCTTTACTCTAAAGTTAATAAATAACTTGCAAGTATAACTACCCATAGATCAGTTGTTCAAAGAGAAATGTTCGGATACATAACACAAAATAAGCCCTTGGAGCCAGTTGTTACAGCAACAATTGTTTGTTGATATGCCTTTTTAAATTATGTAGTTTACTACTTAAGTGATATTCAGATTTATTAAGACATAATGACCTAAATTAAATATACTTTGAATTTATATTACAATCATGTATATGGTCTTTAGTTTTAAGGGAGGAGTTCGTTGGCGTAGTGGTTCGACCGCGGCATCTTTTACGAAAACTACTCTTACAATTGAAACCTAGATGGGTAAATCAAATTTTTACAGCAATCGCTTTAACTCAAGAACCCAAATGGCCACCTTGTGGTATTATAGCGCGATATTCTTAATGCTTCTCTTCTATGTAGGGAAGCCGGTTTTTAGCAGTGAAAATTGATACCGAAATCTTTAGCGAGTCATACTCTCGATTTCTGTAGGATTACACCACACAGCACCAGTTAGCACCACAGCTTTGACTATTAATATATTTATTAAAGGTCAACAAAAACAAATACCAACAAAAAATATCTAACTATAGTATAGACATTAAATTAAATACCTTTTTCAATTAAAGACAGCTACGGCCTGCTATGTGGACAGTTGTAATTATAATATCTACTTAACTTAAGTTTATATATTTTTTAAGTTATTACTTGATATACTGATTACTGGGGGTACGTTCCTGCTAATGATTTTGAAGGTAGCCTTGTATTTTCGTGTTCGAAGGTGAAATATGTCCAACTCTCGTACTTTATTGTTCCAAGAAAGAAAGTTATAGTGTTTCTGGATCCTGTTTAATGTGGAATGGGATAATTATAAATAATCAAATAAAAAAGTATTTGATTTGACTTTTGCTGATACAGAATTATTCCTATCTTTACGCTTAATTTTTATGTAACAATATATTCCTGGAGATTTCGAGACAGTTTACATTTTATTACATCTGGATTGAAGGGTTAAAATTCTTAAGGCATCTTTTAAGTTTTTGACAGTTACTCACTTAAATACTTGAAAACTATTGGTCAAAGTTATTTTAAAATGTTATTTAACAATATACTGATAAATAGGTTCAAGATTACTACTGTATTTGAGTATTGTAAGCAACGGTTAGTAAATTATTATTGTTTTTTTTAATTTGAATCTAGTTAGGGTTGTTTTGGCACTGGACAGCTTAATTTCTATGTAATTTTTGTTATCAAATTGTTGCATAGGTACTACCAACCCTCTCGAACAATCAAAACATACGTCTATTTTCGGCGGCATGAGAACTTCTCGGCTTGTACCACTCGAGGTATTACAATAAAGCACTTCTCTATTAGCGTCTTGGCTACTTACACGATAATAAGTATTCAAGTACCTATAGTATTAATAGTTAAATGTTTCTAATCATTTTAGTTTGGTTTTACTGTGAGAAAAAACTTGTGGTATTTTTGGCCAACTCGAATATAAATACTTAATATTAGGGTGCTCTAAAATGTATTTGATTTGTAAAAAAACTGAAAAGAAACGTTGAGTACTTTTCTTTCTTATAAAATCAATATTTAAATTTATGAATTCATTTTCATACGTAAATATTAATAGACACTCTAGTTGACCCTATGAACTTTGTAATACCCAAAATAATCTGCCACTACCGCCATATATCAAAAATTATCCGAATTAGCGATGGAAGAATTGACAGTTTTAAATCACACACAAGTTAAAATATTTTCCATAATAAATTACGAATCATAAATTTTTACTTTTAATCTTTTCTTTAAGATTAACTCCTAAATTACACGGAACAAAACATAATAAAAATTGTATAAATATATATTTTATATATAAAAGACAGAAGATTGTAATCCAACCATAGCTTAAATCAAATATTTAATGTGTCAAAGAAATATATACTCGAGATTTTTGTCAAAATTAAACGTTAAATTTAGTTCAGCGAGTGATAACTCGCACAACTCGCTCATTGTAAAATTTCCTGTAGTTTTAATAATTGTAATAAAATACTTTTAATTACTATTTTATCCGGTGAACTTTGTTTTACCTTACCTAGGACGATAAATCGGCACAGTTAGTGTATAGACACTACGTTTTGATTAAATTAGTGACGGAAGAAATAAGCATGTTGGTAAGACGTTTTTCTGTGTTAAATTAATAATTCTGCAGTAAATTCAAAGTCAAAATACAAGTTTGGTAAATATAGACTTATTGAAAGTCAATCTTAGCCGTCAATCCGTCTAACTAACCAATCATTGTTATTTTATAACTGTGTTTTATACTTGTTATTTTCTTAACAAAAATAACAATGATTTCAATCATTCAAGTTTTTATTGAGTTTTAGCGAGATTTTAATTTTGACATTATATAAAATAGGAATGAATTGAAAATATTTTTTTATGTAATACCTATGAACAAATTAAATAAGTCGGATCTCGAGTTTACTAAAAATATTATTTTTTACCATAGTAACACTGTTGACGATAAAGCGGTATCCACATTTTTTTATTTTCGTTTTATTTACATATGAAAATGATTATTTTAAAGCAAAAATCATTCCATTCTATCTAATAAGTGATAAAAAAAAGCTATGAAAGTACCAGGAAAGCAGAAACGTATAGTGGTCATCTGTAAATAAAAAATAAAAAGCTCAATTAGATGTAAACCTGTCATTTTGAGCTCGAGACTCTATTTGCCGTCTCTTTCTAACAACTACATTATCCTATATAAGGTAGAGATAGGACGAGTTAGTAAGGTAATACTTTTCTAACACACGTCGTGGTAATTGGAGGAAGCATCTGTTTTTACTATATGTTTATCGATGACTTTTCTATTTTATAGTCGAGAATTGCCTCAGATACTTATAGTGATGTCACGTCATTTGATATCATTTAAAAAAACTGTATATTTCTCACGTATTTTCTTCACTAGTTGATTATACGATATTTCTTAATATAAAATAATTCATTCTTAATTTATATTCCCAAAGTCTTTAGATTTTTTCCTATTATTTTTATTTTTAAACTTTCCCTGTATTAAATAGAACTAAATATACATTAATGAACATTTTTAATATACATTGTTAAAATCGTCAATATTTTTATTTTATTTTAGCGGATATACGAACATCTATACATTTTTATCTATAAGAACATATTTATATTACTTTACTATACAAATAATATTAAAAGATCAGACCAAATTTCTCAAGGTATTTTATCAGTCATTTATTAGTTTTATTCACCTAAAACCTAAAACCTAACTTCACACTAAAACCTAATTTACCAAATTACTAGTAAAAGAAATAGTTTGAAACAGATAATTGTCTTATTTATGGTTGAATTAAAATCTTAATAAAAAGTATAAAAAAAAGTGTAAGATTTCTGTAAAAAGTAATGATATCAAAATGTTGATAATAATTATAAGAATGAATAATATTTATTAACTTTTTTCTTGGTGCATTGGACATTTATATTCTTATTGAAATTTCTAAAATTGTTAAAATATAGACACTTTTATTTACTTTTATCGATGGATGTATTGTTAGCTACATCACTAAACCGCATAAGAAGTGTTATGATTTGTCATTATCTTTCGACATAGCTTCCCGACACGACTATCATACTCCTAATAAATATGTGTATTACATTAAAAGTCAGATTTACTGTGTATTCGAACGTAAAGAGCGAGTTAAATAAATACTGTGTTTAGAAATTTCACAGTCTACTCTGTGAAAGGCTGTGTTTAAATTAAAAAATACCTTTTCAATATGTTTCAAAAACTCTTTAATCAAATCCTTATGACTTTTAAAAATAATCAATAATATATTTTTTTGTATTGCCTAATATTTGTCTCGCAATGGCGAAGCCTACATAAATAGTAGATAAATCCTTTGTTGTATGTATATAATGTCATTAAAACATTTAAAAGTTGTGGAGTTTCTTATCGTAGGTTAATTTATGCAAGGGTGAAATAATGGTTGATTTAAAAGGACTTGGTTATTGAGTGCATTAATACATATATTAGGCTATTTTTTTATATATAAAAAGCTCAGCAAATGACTCGACACCACCTGATGATAAGCATTAGACGAGTCCACATGTGAAGATAGCTAGTGAAGCATGTGACATACTGCCCTAGCCATCCTCACCTTGCCGGCCCAAAAAGTGCTTTTTCACGCCTCTTTTAAAGGAACCCATGTTATAAGAAGGAGGGAATACGTGTGATCCAGATCTTGAATTTTGTTCAAGATTTCTATATAAAAAAGTATTTAAATATATAATTCACAAATCGTGTAATACAGGCCACTCAACACAAGACATTTGTGTGACATGCACTACTACCACCTGGTGCTTTTCTTCTATCTTCTACACGTGCATTCTCTATGGTGGAGACTTGTTCCCAGCAGTGGGATATTATTAATGATAATTCTACCACGTCTCGATTCTATAGTTGTTGTAGTTGGTACCTTTGGTCGATTTTAATATTCAATTATATTGTTATGAGGTAAAGGTACTTTTTAAAATTCTTTACGGGGAAGACAAAGCCGAAATTTAAATGTCCATTTCAAAAATTATTTTAGCAGTACTAAAAATAACTTACACGGTGAAGAAAAACAATACATTATTCCATTTCGATCCTTATGCACTTGATATAAGTTTTATAAATAAAAAGAAGAATATTTGTAATAAAATTACTTTGTAGGTATATATATGAAATATTTTCTTCTCACGCTCTAACAAAATCAAAGACAACAGGATCTTCTCGTTAACTTAAACAGTCAGTTTCAACGTATTACAGTGCAATTATTATTATGTAGCAATTTGCGAAATAACCAACTTAAAAACCTCAAGAAATACTACGAAAACAATCCTTAATCGATCGTAATAAAGGCACAAACGACTGAGCGACTAGCATTGTCGATTTAATAATATAATGACGAAGAATTAAATACGCAATCTGCAACATTTCCAGGATACATTTCTTAATACCAAGAATATCTTTATATGGAAGAGAACGGATATGCTTTTTTACCAGTTCAACAAAGCTTCATGCTATCTAAGAATTATGCTTGCAATGTGAACGATACCCACTGAAATTGTTAATGGTCTCTATTGTAAAATAGTATCAAAAATGATTCTAACATATTTTATTTTTGATACTAAAGGGGAAAGCATTAGTTAGCATATAACCAATTTTAATGCTAAGATAAGTATTAAATAGAGAGCTCCTTTATAACTCCACTAATCCTGATGGAAATGCGGTACTGTAAAAATTTTTAGCAAAATTCTCCTACAGAAACACCTGATGAATCTTCTTACAGATACATAACATTTTAAAAAATATTGATCTTATCTTCCAAGTTAAAAAAATATATTTACTTTTAGTATTGCAGAACTGCTTGTACCAAAAACTCTTTTGTGAAAAAAAACCGTTTTAGAAAATGTGTCTTTTGAATAATATCAATCAGACATTTGCTTAGATAACAAGACAATGGGCACCGTAAACATTACTTATTACCAGAGGTTGTCAAAGTGTTAGGATCACAAAATTACTACAAGAAGTCGCCTTTTTGTCTCTAATAGCAACAGTACAATTGATTTGTATTAACAAATCTGCACAGTAATCTATCCAACTAAAATATTGATTGAGTACATAGATATATCAACGATTTTAAGTAAATTCTGTTAGTTACGTTGCGTTATTTACTTTAAATAATTATTTGCATGAGGAAAACTTCAACTAAAAATATTTTCTCCACCAGACCGGTTGGTGCCATGCAGAGACATAAATCTTCATCAAATAACATTAAATCTACGTTTTATACCTAATATGCCCGTTTATCATAATTTATATAAGAAATTACTTCAATGAGTACGCATTACGCAATACAACGTACTATTTATTCATTACTATAATCGGTGCGTAATAATAGCAATATTGTACCTTATCTTAATTGTTGTTCTGAAATAAATAGAACAAAGATGCTACTGTACTACATATATATGTATATATTAGGGCAGGGAAAAAGTCTTCTTGCATATAGTATGTATAAACTTGTTACAAAATATTTTTGGCTGTACTATTTGTATCTAGGTGGTTTTTATGAAATTAAAAAGGTGATATTACAAAAAAAGAATCAAATTAGAAAAAAATTGTTATTCTTTCTATCAAACTGAGCGAATCGAATGACGAAATTAGATACATTTTAAAATTTTATTACAAAAAAGGAGAAAATGCCACACTGGCCGACAACAAATATTGTGACTTTTATGGACCTAATGTAGTATCAGTAAGAGTAGCACAAAGTTGCTTTAAGCGTTTTCAATTTTTGAACATTTTATTACATTTATTTGATACATATATACATATAATATACCTCGATATCATATTTATATATTTAGAAAATAAATTTTAATGGTAATGCGCTCATTTGAAGTGCGTCACAATATATTTGTAAAAACAGCGTGGTTTGAAAAATGACTACTATTTACTAGAAATTTACATTAATCCATACAATATCAGAAGAATATTTTACAGAAACGTTTATTCAGGCTTGTTAACCTAGTGGTACAAGTTGAAATCATAAAGTAATATAAAACTCATTGACTGAAATGATATAATTATAGTTGTTTATTGTGTTTTCATTTTCATTAATAGACCTATCGTATTTATCATTTTATACGTACTCTTAGAAGCAACATCTGCTTATGACATATTATTACAAAAACTTAAATTTAATATACTACATGCGCAATCAAGATTGCGTAGTAAACTTAAAGCAACATATAATGTAAATAATTTATGCAAGTGAATATATCCACGGTCCAAGGTTACGTTTGACCAAAGCGAATGTTATCTGAACGATTAACGGATCAACTAAGCAGTGGTTCTAAAAGTTGTTCAATTCTGCCCCCAAACAGCATAAAATATCCACAGCAAACACATTGATTAGTTAAGATCAATAAATTTTCTATGTAAGGTAGATAGATATTCATAAATTAGAAAGAGGTGTGTTGAAATCATTATCATTAAAATTGCACTACATCGCAGTGTATAATAACATAATAATAGCGTAATGTCAGAATGGTGACAACTATATCAGTGACGTTCAAATCAAATTCTTTTAAAAACACAATGTCATAAATTTATTCTGATGAATAAATACCACAATTGTAACATAATAAATATTAGATTACTACCGTTGAAATGGCAATTAAAAAAAATATCACCTCGTAAATACAGTTCAATTTCTTCAATTACAAACTTGAAATCACGTTTACGTTTTAATAAATTTTAATTATGGCAGTTATTTTTAAAATATTTAGGAAAACATGAAATTATCAAACTTTAGGTATCTGGCTTTTATTATGTTTTTATTGTATTTTTTCTATTTATCTGTAAATAAACATGAACTCTAAATTTACAACCAAAAGTGCAAAATACAATACAAAGAGAATTTATTCTTTTGTCAGTTGAAATAAAAGTATTACGTATTAATAATGTGTTACGTTTGTTATTCTATAGTAATCTAATAGTTTATTAATACGATCACTGAAAAAAGGTAAAATTTGAAAACAATAATCACCGAAACTTCAACAAGTGTTTTAAATACTCAAATGTTTACGGTGAGCTACCCAATACAGTTTGAGAATCGTTTTTATAACCATAAAAGCAGTTGGCTGTGGTAGTACTATTTATTGTAATCCGAGAAACGGCCATTTTTCATCTTCCGCTGTGTGCGTGCGTTCGAATGTCTAGTGTTTACGTTTTACTTGCGCGTGCGCAGTTGTACGCTATATGCTTGCTAATGTTGATTACTACGTTTATCTTTCCGTCTGAGTTAATAATAAATGTGGTTTTTAAATGGGAGGTATAGTATCATGTAAATTGATATTCACTTATGAGTTTGAAATCATTATTCTTTTTAAATTATTTAAAAAATAATTTAAAGTTAACAAACCACATTATCTATTTTACAAGGCTTGTTTTTTATTTTTGTATTATAAAAAAATAGCCAGTGCATTTTTTTAACTTGGATGTATTTAGAAATTAGTAAACATTCGAAAAGGTATACAGCAATTAACACAAGCTATCTGTTTATGACCTTTGCAGTTTATAACGTACAGAAATAAATGAATTATATGCAAATTTCAAGAAAAGTAATTTCCAGAGGCATTTATTACTTGAACTCGAAGTGATATTAAATAAAAAGCTTCAACACAATAGTGCAAGCATAAAACACTGTTTATTTTTTCATCGCCACATTAAGATTGCTCTATTTTAGGCGTGGTGTACACGCCAGATGTGAACGAATTCCAAAATTTTTATGACACTATCTCCAGCACGTGCCTGCAAGCATTATATTCAATGTAAATAAATATCGCGTTAAAATAGGCGAGTCGGTTAGTATAAACACACCCTTAGCCTTATATGGGTTTTGGAATTTATAAACTGAGGGGCAGCCTATTGAAATACGAAACAAAAGATAACGTGAACAGGCAAAAAAAAAATAAACAGACATACGTCTTGAAACATGATTTTTATAATAAAATAAAATAATTGTTTCATGATAAATTATTAGCAGATTTTTATTCGAAAACTTTGCAAGGTCTTACCAAATTTTTCTCGAGTTACTTAAATTTAGCCCATCAATTTTAATCTCAATCGATTTTAAATAAAGCAAAGTATTTAATAGAATATATCTTTATATTACTTACTATTATTTTAATTTTTTTGTCCAATAAAATCGCACGTGTCGATAATTCAATCGCATTTATTATTTACGCCCGTTACCTACAAAAAAAAACTACTGAATTACTACTACTAAACCATAAAGTAAAATGTAAATGTACGGCGTTACCTTAAAAACTTTATTATAATTTTAATTTTGTATGCCTATGGATTTTATATATGATTGAGCCCATCACGTTGTCAATTAATAAAGTAGTCTTAGAAAAAGTGTATAAGAAAAATGACACTAAATATAGATGATTGAGCGCATCACGTACATAGTCTTAGGAAAAGTGTATGATAAAAATGACACTAAAAATATCAAAAAAAAATCCATTTGGTAGCCTACATTAAAGTACTGTTGTTTAAACAGATATATTTATGGTTGCAGCGCCACAGTGTTTTCTGCGCTTAAATTACTATTTAAAGCCTTGAGACTACTTTCAACTACTTTAACATCAATTTTAGACATGAATTAATATATATTTTTTGCATATAACATTAGTGCCCTAATCAAAGTACCGATACATTGTATTTGTATTTCCATCTCTACTTTAATAAAGTTAAGATCAAGCAACATATGGTACACCTATCAAATGCCACCAGTATCGCCGTATGACCGACAAAGAGTAATGAAACACAGACAAGTATTCCATTTGGTATAAAATATTTAGGTACCTACTTTCACGAATGCATTGAATTGTAAATCGCAATACCAGAATTCATTCTGGTATTCTGTTTAGAACTGTGGAAACTTTGGTATTTTCAGTTTATTCAAAAAAAAACTTTAAGTAACACATTCATTTGAATTGCGATAACATTTACTTACGTATGATTCCAACTTTTTTTGTTGACCTTTTGCATGTTTGGCAGTATCCGTCTTTGACAATAAATGTTTTCTAATTATATTAGTATATAATAATATTAATATTTATAATTATATCAGTATATATATCAGTCATTCAACAAAAAATACTGTCATTGTAATACTGAATATTCTTATATAATAAAATTTTGTAAAAACCATCTGAAGCAATTTATTACTCTAATTAAGATATTTATCTATGTGTATATTTAGGTAAAGCGTAAAATTATATGTTTCCTATTTAATGATAGCAAGTTTCCATAGCGACAAGCGTTGGTAGCAAAAGAGTAATAATTTCAATGCAATTGCTTGAGAGTAAATCAGTCAACTATAAATGACTATATTATTATAATTTCAATTGCATATTAAAAGCTACATTTTCATATCAGATCTATGATTTGTTTGCACAGGTGTATCTGTAATTACTAACTCTTTGACATGGCGTTTTACAATACGTTCAATACAACGTGATATGCCAAAGCTTTCACAACAGCAATTTCGACACCAATTTCTGCATATGGTGTGTTAACGGAGAATCTGTAGTTGGTATCATCATTTTACCCTTTTTAAATCATTATTGTAACAGTAACGGACTCCTCTAAGTATAAATTTTCCAGGGAGTTTTTATGTCATAAAATACCAATGCCCATTTGATGGCGAGTGACAATAATCTTTCTTTTACGTAACACATCGATAGCATTGTTCCTTATCAATAACTTTACTAATGGTAGCCGTTGAAACTGTTTTATATTTTAATCCCCCCACAAATTACTATCGAATTTTAAACCTCATCTATCTAAATCCGCTTAACAATATATTCGAAGGCATATTGTCCTCTGGACCTTGACATAACTACACAGATTTTAATGTTCAGTTTAGTACTCCTAGTAATTGCGTTGTGAACACCTGCGTTCGGTCGCTATTAAAGTTTGTTTACATTCATTATAGTATATTAGGTACGGTGTCTAGTTGTAGACGTAAGGTTATCGCTTTGAATATTATGATATGACAATACTTGTCTATTGATCTTGAATGGGACACGATTTCAATCTCAATTCAAATTAAATTATGTATGGAATTACAAGACTAACTAAAGGTTTTTTATATATTCCATAATCACATATAATACTAATAAAAATAGACGTTATTGTAATACTTACTAAGACAATAAAAAATATGTTAATATTATTCCTATCAATATTTCTTATTTGAGAATGCATATATATTGCACAAAGTATGCCTTTATTACAGATACTACATAGCGGGATAGTTCTTGGCTCTCATCTCACCAGATGATAAATGAAGATAAGTCTGAAGATCTAAGCGAACTATACCCGGAACCCATAACCACTGAGGAACTGGTTATCTTAGCTCAAACAGTCGGAACACAACAGTGCTGTTAATATTATTGTTGGAAAGGCAGACTTATGTCAGATAATGGTAGTTAGGTCTGGCATTTAGGAAAAACTCTATCACCAACCAAAGTCAGCAGAAAACTTCTGGGAATGAACCCCGAACTTTCAGAAAAAGACTGTTCAGCCACAAAAGTGATCAAAATAAGACAAAATAATTTAAATTTAAAGTCTTACTACTTTTAGTAATACAACTATAATTTTTATATAATTTAATGAAAGATGCTTTCTCATATTCTTTAATAACATAATATGGACTACTGTTTGTTCCATTATGATCTAAAAATAAATTAAAAAGAAGTCGTGTTAAATAAAAATCACCTACCAATGCCTAATGTTTGTTATCGGCGATCTCGGGACGCGCTGGTGTTGAATTTCAAGGGTGCCCTCAAAGGAGTACTGTTTATATAAACAGATGAGCAGTGCAAGTTATAAGAGAGAGCGATAACCTTAAATTTACTGAATCTCCGGAATGTCTGTACGTGTAGAACTTCCGAATGACTGCACCGAATATAATTATTATTACTTTTCTGTGTTGGTTATTGTTAAATCTCTTGCTATGAAAAGTGAGTCAGTGAGACAGTTTGTGGATCTTTTTGACATACCACTAATATTATTTCATTTTATTTTTTTCATAATTTATCATAATTTGATAAACATAATGTTTCGAATTTTAAGGAAACATAAACGTCATGAAATACAGTTGCATCTTAACCACTTCTGTCAGTATTTATAAGAAAACATTAAACCTTGTAAAGATGAGACTGTTGCCTCGAACAAATAAAATAACTGCTCGTTGTAATAAAAAAAAACGTATTTAGCAATACTATGTATCACCATAGACACTATTGTTTGAGTTAAGATGCAGAATAAACGGTCGGCGGTAGGTTTAGGCCGTTTTATAATGTCGTCACGTTCAGGAACCCAACTCAAATCGAACTCAACAAAAAATTATACACTACAGGAATTTGAGTAATATTTGAAACATAAACATCTGATATTTAAGGATTCAAAGAAAGCTGTCAGACAACACCGATTTGTTTGTACAATTTTTACACTTATCGCTACAATTTTATTACTTGCACCGTTGCCTAATTAAAGCATCGAATGCAAACGTTTAATTTGTCGGTAATTAGCTATATATGGTTCGTTTTTGTTGTTCGGTAACCTGACGCCAATTGATATGAATAAACACTAAGTAATGATTCTAATATTTCTTTCTTAAAACTAATTTAAATATAAAAATAATTCGTTCTTAATTTGAAAACTTTAGACTGAATTGATAGAACCAAAGAGAATCTAATACTGTTTTCGCAGAATAAGGTTATGAATACGATAAAACAAAGTTCCTGAATATTATAGAGACTAAATTAGCTGAGAATCAGAGATAAAATATAATAGGAGGTGTTCAAAATACAGGTAAAGTTAAATGGATATTAATACGTTATGAACTGATTAAATTTGTTTTTGCATTTAGGAAAGTCCGCATCGCCGAGGAGTTCCGCAACAAAACTGATATAAACAGTTGATCTACAATTCAAAAAGACTTTTTATGATTTTACACGAAATATATGAAAATTACGCGAAAATAAAGAATGCACCTCCTTAATAGTCAAAGTCAAAAGTCAAAAAAATAACTTTATTTAAATAGACTCATTTACTAAGTTCTTTTAAATCGTCACAACAGGGAATATTTATGAGAAAAACAAATAATGTAATTAAAGGCAATAGTCATAACTTTAAGTGGTTATCAACCGGGCATTTACAAATTGTCCCAGTATTAAAATATGTACTAAATAAATTGTTAGTTTTAATTTTAAGATAATATTTATTTTAAAATTAAAAATAACACTAGTATGCATATTCCCAATTAACCCTACTACCGCTTCGACGAATTAGTAGCTGCAGAGAAGAAGCGGCGCAAGAAACTCTCAGCCTTTAGTATTTATAATGATATTTAAAAATCAATATGTCATTATGTATTAGTATTACAAACATATACATGTTTTGTTTTACAGTGCAATCAAAAGTCTATTTTTAAATATTATAGTGGCCCCAAATTTTTATCTTTAAAATAATCTTCCACCTTGTAATACCTCTTTTTCATCAAGCAACTTTTAATAGTTGACTTAAATTTATACAGAGGCAATTCACATAGATATGTGGAAATAGAAATAGAAATGGTACAAGAGGAACTCTGCGCAGACGCTTTCTGAAGCATTGCAAAAAAAGAAGAAAGAAATAATCTCAAAACATTGTTTCATAATACGAAAGCTATTTACAAAATTCCTACTAGCTTCTGTTTGATACATTATTAACGCCACGTTAACTTAGTTATCACGTCCGGTAAGTTCCCACCGCCTATATAGGTCATCTGCTTAATGATTTGTTAAAATATGCTCACCAGCCCTCTGACATGGCACCACAGTCACGACCAGTAACGGACCTAGCGTGTCTTGTTCTAGAACAGAACCACCGCGTTCAGGCGTGCCTAGTTTTCCTATTGTTAGTATTCTTAATAGTACAAATGACTTGGAATGTTAAAGTACTTTAGTAAGGGTGAAGTCTCAAGAATAAAATAATACTTATTGAGAATGATCAGAGCTACCAGATAGAAGAACAGGGTTTTATCGTCATCATTAATAGCATTTTTACGTCATAATTCTTGACATAAGCTTTCTTATATAGGAGTAATAAATCAAAAGTTAGGGCCATACCATTACCACTTTGGCTCGATTCGGGTTGGTGGGTGAAAGTGGAATCCAAAGGACGTTGGAGCTAGATATTATGAATTTGGATTGAACCATCCAGGGACAAACCACAGCAAAAGTTATTTTGTTTTCGTAATCGAAATCTAAACAAAATACTTGAGTATTAGTATGGTCGAGTCTAAACAGATGTATCCATTTCAGGCAAACAAAGAAACATACTATGTTATCTCTTACCTGTTGTTTAAACACCGTTTTCACCCACCGTTGGCCCAATGAGAGTTCATTTGGCCAGTGGTTGTATTATCACCCAAACTCCATCCAAAGAAGACATTTCTTTGATTGATATTAGTTTCATATTTATAGACGACTTTATCTGATCATCAGGTATAATTCTATGAATGTTGTGTTGTTTACGGTAACTGCAGAATATTGGTCAAGTTCTATACGTATTCAACTATTTAATCATGAGTAAAAATGATATTATTAATCATAGTTTTGTATTTATTTTAAATTAATAACTTAACTTTAAACTACAAATCAAAATCAAAATGCTCTTTATTTAAAAGGGCTCGATTATTTAGTTATTTAAATCAAAAACTTCGTCAATACTAAACGCTGAAACCACTTCGACAAATACTAGCTTTGAAGTAAAAACGGAGCACGAAATACCTCAACTTTAAATTCTAACTGACAACCCTGGAGGTATTTGTTCATCGGTAGGACAATATACAAATCATACATAGTATGCGTATTGTTGTGAGGAATATCTCAAGCTTTATAACTGACACATAAATGGATTCAGTTAATTATATAATATATAATAAATAAATTAATGACAATTGCAAATTATTTATGCCATTACGTACCAATATTCTTTTTGATGAATCATCGTTATGCAATTAAGTTTTACGCTTTAGTATTGTTAAGATACTAATTTATTTTAAAGTTAGCTTTCTAATTCGTTTTAAATTTGTTTATAAGCTAATATTGTTTGGAAGTTTATACTTGCTCTATAAAACTATTGTTTATTCTTGGATACGAGTAGTCTCCAATTGTCCTCAATCATATCGATCATCTAATTGATCTCTTAGCTGTATCGATCGAGGATCCACAAAGCCTAAATCAATGGTATTATCATGCCATCATTATTTCAAACTTAATCTATGCGATTCTAATTCCATTTTATCTATTGTGTTATATGTAATTTCAACTTGAGTACGGTTTAATAATTTAAGTCAATTATTATAAATTTCAGCGCTGTAAACACCAAATACGTCGTTAAGCTAAAATAGCTGTTATACTGTTGAATTAAGACTTAAAATTACTCTTTAGAAAAGTACCGTTTGAGTACCGTCAGCAGAGCATAAGCACCTACCATTATTTCAAATTGACATATAATTGTAATGTACGCGTAGTTTTGTAAGAGAGGCCTCATTTGATATATTCCTTTTAAAACGATCATATGCAATAAAATATTAGATGTTATTATTACCTCAAAATAATAATAAATAACTTAAAAATATATTTAATTGATTATTATTTATAATTAAATTAACTACGGAAAGAATATGCTACAAATAAATGAACTTTTATAAGTTACATTAAGTTTTAATATAGTAAAAAATTATTAAAACTACTACATAATTTTTCTCAATCATTTATTTATACACGAATACACCAAGCGATATACGTCAGTACGAAAAAGATCTATTACAACGGAATAAGGTAACGATATAAGGTAGATGGATTTAGCTTAATTTTCAGTCATGTGTACCTACAAAGCGTATAAGAACAAAATAATTGTGTCTACTAAAAGAAACCTAGAATTAGCATTAGTACCTTGAAACGTGGTTAAAGTGCAGTTGCACTCAATCACGTAGATCAAAACCAAAGATGTTTCAAAGTTAAAATGGACATTTATTTTTATTTGTGCCTCGGGTACAGTCGATAAAAAACCGACAACCCGTGATTAGATAATGATGGCTTTGTCATTAGATATCGGAGGTAAAAAGTGTTGGAGGTACCCGTAGGGCTGGCAAAATTAGTTAAAATATTCTATATAACTTATGCATTATCTTTCTTTCTCATATTGTTGCTTGCTTGGTTGTATGCTTGGTTGTGAAATAAATTTCATTGATTTCTCGAACTAGTATAGCCCCAGTCTATAAGAGACAACATGTCATCTGGTCCTGCGAGCATCTATTTTATACCACCAGAAAACTGAGATGATAAAAAAGCCACGATTTAACTAATCAAATATTTCTATAGTGCTCGTTACTTAGAAATAACAGGTCGCTAAAGAGTTGACCTCCAACTTTGATCTTCCAACCTTTGGCTCCAACGTAGACTGTCATCACTCGTATATTCCTCAGAAAAGGCAGCTTCTCTAGTCTGCTACTTAAAAGAGGGTGCATGAGCTCAAAGGAGACCTGGCATGATGAGATGATTGAAACAGATTGAAGGGTTATTTTAACTTTTCAAATATTTATTAATGCTCAATTACACTTTATTAATTCATGATTGTCTCTAGCTTAGCTTAGTGATTGAGTTACAAATATTGACAATTATTATCCCAACAGGATATGTTTAAGCGTCCTGTAGGTACTTCTGATAAGATCGACCAAACGTAATTTATCCACGAGTTTCTGGTAATAGGAATCTTAAAATCAATATAACAGTACTGGATAATTTATTCAGAGTTAATAACTACTTTTTCAATTGTTTTATAAATGATAAATATTATGAGCAGTGTAACGTCAAGAGGATTTCACTTGATGGTCCATCTCTTATTTCTAAATAAATTTATCTTATCATCTTTTTGTCAGTTATATCATATACAAAGAATAAATATTTTGATAATGCAGTTTAAATTCTTCTTGTGGCAGCCCTAGCAAACTGCAGCACGGGAGCCGTAAGTTCAAAAGCCATTCACGAGGCAGCACGACTTCGATATTGGACAGACAAAGCTGACTTTGTTGTGAGTATAAAACATTAGCTTCGGTTTTGTTTAAGATAACTTAAAGTCTTGCCGGATTTTGTTCTTTAGTATCGGTGTTTGAAAAAGGCGTATTTTTAACATAATTACTGTTTAAAGTGATGTAAGGTATAAGTCTGTTGATCTACAAACCTCTAGGACCAAGTTTTAGTATAGTTAAATTAATTATAGGAGCATATAATGCAATTGTGTTGCTGTGTGGATTTTTTTCTATAAATAATTTTAAGTTTTTGCTGACTCTACATTAACATTTAAATCGTTTAATGTTTTATTCATAGTTTTACGTCTGTAATGTAAAATGTCAGGATGGTATGATTTGCAAAGCTTGATATTCAATTCTGATACTACTAAATTTGGCTATATATTATTAACTAGAAGTAAATTTGAGCCTTACGTGATTAGTAATAAGTACAGAGATAATTGGCATGATATCATTAGTATTCACTTTGTAGATACCTGAAGCGTTGACCTTCTACAAACAATTTAACTCAGGATCGCATTCGATTGAGAAGTCATAGTACTTCCTAACTGCCATTGCGCAGATCTAACTAATATCACAAAAATGATTCATAAATCGTTCTTGACCTAGTTGCGCGCACGCAAGAGCTGTTATGTAGGAAATGCACCGTAGTAACTTGTATGTTCCTATTTCTATATTGTTAATAAATTGACTTTACTAACAAGTCGAAAAAACTGGCCATTGCACTATTTTTGTGCAATATTGAATAAATAAATAAAATCTAGATTTTAAAACTTGCAATATTGTCATCAGTTTATTTTTGGGGAAGGCTAAATATTACTTGTTTCATAAAATATATTCTTATATAAATAAACCTTTGTTAGTAATATTTTCAAGTACTAGATAGACTCACTATATAATCTCTTACGATATCAAAGGTCAAATGTCATTTATATTTTAGTTTAGTTGAAATTTTAGTTGGGAAGCAAATGCTAAATTAAATAAATATATAAAATATAAATTGCGTGGAATATTGATTGCTCCGCTGACACCTCGATGCTCTGGTCAGATTACGCAGCGTCGCGTTATGTGTACAACTGTCGATGCTGAGATAACGAACACTATAGACAAAGATTCTTCATATGCATCGTGACATAGCGTCACTTTGTCCCTATTATTGGTGTGAGTGCTCCGAAGTGCTTTACGACCTTATCCCTTCCTCTCCTTTCCTACTCAGGCTGCTGCATGCACGCATGCTAGTCTACGGAGTCAGTCATCGACTCTTTCTTTGTCTACTTCGTGCACAAAATTTCGTTTCTCCAATTTTTGTCGCCAAGTCAGAGCGTGGAATTCCTTACCAGCGCAAATACTACCTCCTTCATATAACGTGACATTTTGACCCAGCAAGGTGGTGATGACTTGGGCATTATGTCGCATGCTGCACTAGCCATCTTCGCTTATTCACTCCTCCTGCTACTTACCATCGAGCTGTGTCGAGTTACTATTATGTGTTATAATTAAAAAACAAAGATTTCATAATCCTATTTGTAAATATAATATAAAGACATTTTATACTTTAACTCTTGCAGAAATTAGCTTGCAACCTGCACCTTCATAAATTTCAGTTCCCGGTCAGATGTTAATAATATCATAAATTAGTATTCACAAGTAAATTTCGAAGGACAAATGAGCACCTGATCGCTGGCCGTGGACGCCCACACCACGAGTGGGCTGACTGGTTGCGAATACAATTTATCTACAACTTTTAATACTGGTTCTACTCTTACTGAATTTAAGATCTTTCTTGAATAAAATTACACGTTCCATGTAAGTATAATAAAATTAGTACGAGATAATTATAGGAAGTGAGGAAAGTATTTAGCTTGTTGATACCAATCGCTTGCGCAGTCAATGCTTTTCTTCCCCTTCTCAATTATTCTCTTATGACAGCTGTTAAAATTAACTTCGCAGCACGATTACTGATCAGCTTCTATGCCTTATTTATATAATGCTTTGTTTCTACACAATGTTTAAATTTTATGTCATGTCAACTGTCAAACTAACCTCGAACCAAGGTCACTGGTCAGCTTCGTTGGTCCCGATATATTCTTATGCCTCACTTTAGTGTTATGCCTTCAGTTACTTCGTTTTTTATTGTTAAATAAACTTTTAATGGGTCGTTGTAGTAAATGCTTCACTTATTGTTAACAACAGCATCCTGTTTTAACCACAAAGTGCACTTTTATTTACCCGCAAACAATATGGAATTAGATCCAAAGAAAATTTGGGTTAAACTTCTATGTGGTTTCAGATTAAGCTATAATATATTTTCTCTCTCAATGTTATGGGGTCATTGACACTTAGCTTTGCACTTAGCAACCATGGATATGTCATCATTATCATCATCAACAGCTCATATAGGCCTCCACCGAGAGCTCGAGCCTACCCTAAGTTAAGGCGATTACGTTTTAGTCAACCTGGCCAAGTGAGGGCTGGTCAACTGCAGACACTACCTTAAAATGTCTTCACAGGTGTGTGGTTTCCTCACAATGTTTACCTTCACCGTCAAAGCGACGAATAAACATACATATGAATTCAAAATTTGAAAACATATCTGTACGTGGTGGGTTTCGAACCCTAGGCTCACGCATGGAAGACTGAACCTTACTAAGCTAAACACTACACCACCTACGCTATAGCCATGGCTATTTAAATAATAAAAATTGCCATAAACCAAAGCCTCCCAAATAAAACGTATTGTTTAAATTCCATTTTTCAAGCCTAAATCTTCCTTTTGGCTCAATTAATAAGACACTCAATTGTCTTTTGAAGGTTATTAACTGCCATACAAAATTGCTCAATGTTATGGAAAGCTATATTTTGAGTTTGTCAACATTTATAATTCTAAGATGGAGTCAAAGAGCTTTTTAATATCCAACCTTTAAGGTACAACTGCAACAAGGTTTAATTCAATAAGCCTTATATAGCATAGAGCTTTTTCTTATTATATTTAAGTAAGAATCAACATACACCGCAACTACTCAATAAATGTTACGAAGTTCACTTGCATGAATTTGCATGTTAATTATTTGTTATGTCTCTTTGATTTAAGTAAATTATGTGCTTTTGCCATTTACGTGGTAGGCGGTAAAATTAATGCCATTATTAAACTTTCGATTGGTCGTGTATTTCGATGGTGCAATGCCTTGAATTCTGGATTTGCTTTAACCAAAATAAGCAATAAAGTCTAATCGGTGTACCATTTTGCTGTTTTAATTAAAGTTACCATTAAAATACTTCAACTACTTATTCTTATATTTATTTAGTCTTATTAGGTACAGGGCTTCATAAAATGTCTGCTCTTCAATATATCTCTGTTAATTAGATGTACTAATATCATTAATCTAACGAGTAAGATGCACGATACTAGATCCATAATATTAGTTAAATATTAAATACGAAGTGAACACAACATGCAGTATCTTTTAAGGATAAAACCAGTCCTTGAGCTATCATGAGTAGTATACACAAAAAAGATTACAATCATAACAAAGGTATGGCAAAGGCACATGAAATTACATGACAATAGTCAGAAATGTAAAACAAAAGTTTTGTGTACACAGAGAAACCAAATAGTGTTAACCCTTCACTATTTAGATAATTTAAGAATATAACAGTGAAAGTTGTATTTATATACTTAATAACCTAATATTTATCGGAGTTACCACTTCATAATAATAGTATTGAGGACGGATAGGTTGACTAGTGCCTATTTACTAATGAAATGAGAAGGTGGATAAATCAATAAAATTAATAATTATATTTAAGCGAAAAAAGTAATATCAACCTTAACTAAGGAGAAAAACAGATAAAATATGACAAAACCACAATAATTTTGATGTCACTTTAAAAGCCAAAAGAGGAATTACACAATAATGTAAGAAGGTTCGGAACAAATAGCTTTGAACAGTCTTGAGGAGGTAATATTACACTTTAAATTAAGTAAATCATCAGGCTGCCAGAAAACAAATACCTTTATTCGTATTGATAATTTTACACTATTATTAAATTCAATATTTTCGTAACGAAATTATCTTCATTTTAATGGTTCAATACACGAAATTTACAACAGTTTCAGGTTAAATATTACAAATACAGCTCCAGAATAAATGCTTACTCGTAACAACATTAAACTCGTAAGGTATCAATAGTAATCTTTCAACAAAAGTGTAATTCGAAAAACAGCTGATAAAAAGTAAATCAATCATGTCATTAAAATATAACGACCAATTACAAGAAAACACTTCGAGATAATTTCAATAACACCAACACTCAAAAGACATAATACGAAGCAGTACATCAAGAAACTAGCCCGTGCCTGATATTGCGTAAGAAGCAGACATATAACACAATGTTGGTTAAACTATACCCGATATCAATAATGGACCTTACAGTTAATATACTAGAACCAAAATTGAAGTTGTAGGTGACAAAGATAAGGTTGTAGATGCAAAACAGCTTTATGTCATTGCAATAGCTTCAGAACTGATATTTAACGACTGGCTTATAATTTATGTGTAGGAGATTAGAATTATAATGTTTTGAACGCAGTGTCGAAAGCTCAAAGTTTCAGGGTAAACTTTTAGTTTCATATGGTGAATAATTAAGTCAATTGAGCATTAAAATAATAATTAAATACTAAACATAAATTTCAGCCATGTTTAAAAGCAGTGGTAAAATAGGTAACCAAAGGAAAGCCCAATTTTCCGGTGTAAAATATATTTGATAAATTTAATTAATGTTGGGAATATATTCAATATTTTATGTCCAAACCTTTAACCGTCGTACCGCTAAGAAGTTTATTTTATCGCCAATCTAATTTAAAGCTCAAAAGTTATCCATGGTTACTATTTAAAGAAGTCAGTTAAGAAGTAAATAGGCCAATATTTCTATGAACAAACCAACTACAAATCAATGAGACACCTAACATACTAAAAGAGGAAATCTTAATAGTTAACAAAGTAAGGCTAGTTTCATTTGAGCAAGAAACAAAATATAGTTATAGTGTTTGTAGCAGTGGACTGAGCATCCGATAGCATCTGAACAAGAAGTAATAAAGACGCTTCCCAGCAGAATCTTGGGAACACAATTACTATGGAGTCTCTAGATTCAAAATCAATCAAGAGATCTATTTCAGAAAATAATAATGAGACATGGATAATGGCTTTAGGAACTCAAATAATTGAAGGTGATTTTATAAAGCCTTCTATTGGAGTAATAAGAGATGATCCTTTAGTAATTATAAATACCGATTTACTTAAGAACAAATTTACTTTTAATCAAATTTATTCTCTTTAATTAACACACAGGTGGTTAAAGTTAACAAAATAACTATGAATGATATAAAGTTAACTGATAAATACACCTGACTTCGACCCAATTTCTAATGACCTGTCTAGTTTAAATTTATTAAGACATATACAATAGATGGCGTTATCTTTATGTTGAGCGGTATTACCATTTGGAACCTGCATAACTTGTCCTTGCATAGTACTTAAAGAACAGAATCTATCATTATTAAGCTTGTCTTATTCTCAATACTTGTGTTAGTGAGGACTTCATAGATATTCGCGATAACGATAACACGTGTAATCAAGCTTATATATATTGGAAACTGATGATCAAGATGTACATAACAAGATCTAGACAAACTATTCTACGCTTTGAATGGAATAATTAATGAAATGCAGGAAATATAATTTGTAGAATCATTAACTGATACTATTGATTAACATATTAATAATTAATTAGATTCCAAACTGTCTGGAATTTTTTTGTATTGTAAATATCTAATCACTTAAATAGGTCATAGGAATACGAACCTTTTAATGCATTGTGAATATATTATATTCCATTTGGGCATCACAATAAATTTGATTCGGGGATAATATACCTATCACTCAGCTGTACTGGTTACTTACTTCAAACAAGAGGTTTCATTTAAAATAAATTACTAATAAAATTTACATAAATCGTAGAGATATTTATATGAACAGTTGATCTTTTTGATAGGATTATAATTCTAGCTTCTGATTGTAAATTTTGTATTTCTATTCAACTTCTATGATGTTTTCTGCCTATTATTGCAACAACAACAATTAACAATCTATTTAAACTCTTTTCTGAGTATTTAACTATCCAATGTAATTATTTTAAAAGTAATAAGAAGTAGATAAGTTACACAGAAACTTGAAACTACGATTATTAGCATACCTCAACGTGGACCCGCGTCATAGCCTTAAGCGTTGCCAGTATTAATGTTAACCATGTTGTACCATTTGTGATCTACCTACTTCTTTATACTTAGTTAATTTTTGGATTACTGCCTTTAGAATTTGCAGCTTTGTTTCTAGTTATATTGAGTATTTAATAAACCAGAACACTAGAGTTGATTAACTTCCCTCACTATTTCTATGTTTGGCAATTCCAACCATGTTTCCACAACAATTGATTGTTTTATTGCATAAAAATTATAAAAGAGTCTACTCAGCGCCCTGTTCTCGGTCATCGTGCAGTTTTCTGCAAACCGGTCCTAGGCCACTTCTGCCTGCAAAAGTTCATATGTGTATACGGTCAGATAGAGCCCTACGTAATAGTATAGCTTTGAGCACGGCGCAAGGAAAAGGAGGCAGCGTTTTATGAAGAATAGAGAATTTAATAAACCCGAAAGTGGAATTGATAGACTACGCTATCTGTATGGATATTGATGGGGATATTTTAGTACAAATATCAATGATTGTAAGAACACAAGGCTTTCAATGAATTAACATCTCTTGTCTCCTAAATTTCAACACATCAGATCTATAAAGAGATTCCTTAATACTGTGTTAAGAATTATGAGGACCATTTTCTGCTTGTTTGAAATTCTGTGACATTAAAAAACTCACTTGAAACTCCACGTCTAGACGACACTCCACGAAACTGTCAAATGTAGTATTCTTGTGCTTCATTGCTTAAGTATTTCCTTTCTATTACAATTTCTTTAAAAAAAGGCGGCAAGATAGAAGCGGAAATATATTACGTCATTAAACTATCGGCGAAGTTCTAGTTTTATTTATTACACTTTTATAAGAATTATATCTGTTCTAATCCATATTTATCTAAAATTTAAATTGGTTTAAAAAAGCCTTCTTTTTGACTTTTGCATTATTGTATTTTTTTTTATATAAAGCACAGCAAATGACTCGACACCACCTATATGTGGAGATAGCTTGCGAAGCAAGCATTGCCCTAGCAACCCTCACCTTGCCGGCCCAATAAGTGCTTTTTGACACCTCTTTTAAAGGAACCCATGTTATAAGAAGAAGGGAATACATGTGCTGGTAAGGAATTCCATGCTCTAGCTGTGCGACAGAGAAAGAAGTCACAAAATCTCTTAGTACGTAAAGTAGACGTGTATACTTATTATACATATTAATAGTTATATATCCTAAAGTTGCCTCGTAAATAAAGCCGATAATTTTTGAGAACAATAAAGTATTAAACAAATAAATCCTTCTTATCACCTCTCGCCAACAATTTAGCAAGGATAAGCAATTGTAGATCTACGCCTATGGCTTGGACCATTTACTTGAACAGTAGCTGTTACCCCCAAGCCAGGCCCTTTCCTGCCTCTCCTGACGAGTTCGAAATATGTTTATTTTCTGTTCAGTTCGGCTCGAGTAAGGTTTTTGAGTTTAAAGAGGGCCTGTATTTTTAAATTTTAAAATACTTACATTTATGATTATGTTTTAAGGTGAAAAATTAAGCGTCCTAAGTAATCTTTAAAATCAGATAAGTTTTCAGCACTTCATAGATAAGAAATGGAATTAAAAATCTCATTCGATAATTTCACAATAAATAAAGATTTTCACACCCTACTTTACTCTCGCCTAGTTTGAGTTTACTCTGATAAATTATATTGGATTTTAAAGTGTATTATAAATACACTCGACTTGTTATTATAGATACTGAATGTAAATAACACCAGGTGGAATGATAATGGATTACAATGATCAATGAAGTTATTAATAATTTGTTCTAATTCGATCCTTGTACAGTTAAAATAGGTATCAAAATTAAATGAAAAACTCAAGCACATGCATGGAATTACGGACTGATTATTGGTTCTAAATATTTTCTGCTCATCTGGTAAGCGCATAATGCCCATGAACACTGACTTCGAGCAAGAGAAAGAAGACGACAAAATAGCTGAAATCCCCAGCTTGAAATGACAGTAATCAACTCTATCTTATCCTGTCATGGAATAGCGTTGTAGTTAATCCTATTATATTATATAAGGTTATATATCAAAAACCTTTTCATAGCAACTATTAAGTATAGATTAATAATTCCACTTGCTCCATCACGTGGGCCATTTGTTTGCGTTCTTCATCATAAAAAATGTCACGGAAGTCTCTGGGCAGAAAATAGCCTTTAGGAAACAATTTCTAATTCGAGTGTGCATTCCCTTAAACTAAAATTATGTTATTTGCCTCTCATTCATTTCTAATAAATATGAAAGGGATGGAATGACTTTTAGGACCGTCCCGTACTCACGCACACGAACCGCATCCATGTCCATTTCATTTATTCTAATTAGCATGTTTTATAAATGCAAATATGTTTAGTAGTCGCCATTTTAGAAACGTCAAATGACGTCACCGGCCATCTTTTTTTTTATTGTAATGATAGAGTTAAGTGGTGCATAACAGAATCGGGTTAAAACCATAAACAAAGGTAATAACAAGAATAGTACACAGGCCTATATTATTTCATTAAAATATGTGATTAATGATGATACTATTATATTTTGAGCATAGGTACGTAGATTGAAGCGCATTGACATAATTTATTTGTCATCGACACCCACGCTTAACTAAACTCACTAATATTTACTATCGTAACCGCAACCAGTAGTCATGACATACAAATGCTATACATATCATAATAATGTCACAGCAGAGATAACATTACTACAACGCATACGAGAAAGATAAGAAATACTATTGCGTGTAACGTTAAATATTTGTACCACATTTAATTGTATCAATAGCGACTCATTAAATAAACAATAACATTAATGAAAGCTATTTAATATTCAATTAAACAAATTGAAGGTTCAATTTAATATCAGTCATAATCAAAGGTGTTAAGGTTGACTTGAAAACATAAAATGCGAGTGCCACAAGGTTTTATTCTCGGACCAATTCTCTATATCTTATACATCGTAGATTAAATAAAAATTGTACACATCACTAATACGCTTTTATTTAGATTTAGAAAATCATCTTTCGTTTCTACCTGCTGAAACTATAATATCAGTGGATGAAATAAATATAGATTTCGAACGTATTGTTCTGTTGGTCTTAAATTAAATTGATAACAAATATTTTAGATCAATACAATTAAACTCAAAATTAAAATAAAAGGTGATGAAATTGAACAGAGTGTCGCCAAATACCTTACAATAATTCTGTTCTTTATAAGATTTTATTTTACTCCATTATAAATATTGAAGTTTAATGTAAATTTAACTTAAATACGGCGCGTTAGTACTGCAACTTTACTGTAAAATTAAATACGAAATTGTTAATCAAATTGACCCGTTATCTACATCCTCTGTTGTAGATAGTGTTTATAAAAACTTAAGTAGAATAATATAAATCATGTGATCTATTTTGATTTAATTAAACTACAAAGTGGATGTAAGGTTAAATTATTAGCTACGACAATTAAGAACTTGTACAATAATTAGTTATTAGAAATAGTGAAAAGCACTAAAACCTAAATATTGAGAGGTTAAAAGCACTGTCCTTTAAAATCCCAGAATTGACCTTGAGGTAATATTTACCATGATTGTCCATACAATCATAGTTTAATGCTACCGTTTAATCTTTTGAAATCCTTACTCTGGTTGACTGGTAGTTAATTCTTAATAGCATGAAATCTTTATTATGTGTGTTTATTCCTTACCAGCACACGTATTCCCTCCTTCTTATAACATGGGATCCTGTAAAGGAGGCGTGAAAATGCACTTTTTAGGCCGGCAAGGTGAGGGTGGCTAGTGCAGTATGCCGCATGCTTCACTAGCTATCCTCACATGCTTATCATCAGATGATAAGCAGTAGACTGCTCTACTGCTTATCATCAGGTGGTGTCGAGTCATTTGCTGTGCTTTATATAAGAAAAAAAAACATTTTCTTTACTTCAGGGAGCTTTGTGATTTGTACTAACTCTAACAGTATTAATAACCTGATGTTCTAGTGCCTTTGAAATAAGTAATGAACTGGAAATCAAAAAAAGTTAATAGTAATATGCCCAACAAGTAAGTATCATTTCCACAATCGATCATTGAGCAAACGAATACAATCACACAAATTGCATCGATTACAAAACAATATATCGATAAACAATAGGAGAAGAAAAAACTCAATCCTATTCCAATATTAGATTAACTTTCAACGCTCCTTGAGTTACGGAATCTTTCCATTTACCGACCGCATAATATTGTATTTTCTTTACACCACAAGACCGTTGGCTCGATACGACAAACTGGAAACGAGTGTTGTGAGATATCGATACTATTTTCATATCGATGAAATTGTAGCTTTTTGGTATCATAATATAACACCTACCAAATGGCGCTCTAAAATAATTACTCAAATATCTAAAAACTTTTGTAGTTTTTGATACTGATAGTAATGGGGTTATTGTTACAAGAACTAAGTTTTGATTTTAAACTAATCTCTGCGCAATTTGCATCTATTTGGATCCATTGACCCTAACTAGATGGTATATCACTATCTTATTCGTGGTTAACACACCAACCTGCATTACGCCAGAGCGGTGCTTTTATGTCAAACTCCAACTTCTCAATTGTCTCTTCCATGTAGAAAGGCCCGTATTCAACAGTGCGACATAAATAGGCTGATAATACGTGGTCAGAATATATTAAACAATAAAAATGTTTATCTCATCTATGAGTTTCATGAGTAACTTTATTATAGATATTTCATCTTATCTTATCTGGATGTAGGGCCAGGATTATTCTCGGAGCACGTCGACCCAATGGGATCTTTTGTGCTTCCCCAATCCTAATGTCCGCTGTCCTGGAATACCTCCAAGATGTACTTACTAAGTACACCCGGAGTCAGCAGCCTTACATCTTCAGGGCTGGGTCCAAAGAGGGGTCTCTTTCTTCTTATTCTTTTCCTGGCAAGAGCATCACACTAAAATTAAAATCTACATATTATAGATAAAGACTGTAGATTTTAATTTTTGTATTAGAAAATATAAAAACCCTAATTGATGAAGGAAAAGACAGAAACGTTAACGTTCAAGTCAATTCTACATGTAGAAGCTTGTTACATGAATTATTAGACCTTGTTGAAACATGTAGAGGAATTCATGGTAAATGTTACGATAAGCTTTCCAAACCAAAAAAAATTATAGTTATTCTCCATTCAGGGTATAATTTGAGATGAAGAGCCTATTGCGATACTATAATCCCTTCACTACCAAATAGGATGTATTAAAGCCGATGCAAGATTCGATCGGCGCACGCGCCAGAGCTGTAATACTAGTTGTAATATAATATTTATTGCATTTATAGCCTGTCCGTGTGTGACGAGACGACATTTAGTGGACTACCAGTCAGTCGTAGTGATGTGTTATTACGTAATTTTTATGTTGACACTTATATTGCGGTGCAGTATTTGATAATAAGATGTGTTTAGTTACAATAGGATTTAATTTTCTTAAAATTAGTGTTGGCAACTGTGTTGGAAATAGCATAATTGGATTGTTTATGTTTAGTTCTGAAGTTATCAACGAGTGGACATAGAAAGTAGTTGCATGTATTTTATATCAATCATTTGCTAATATAAATTCATTAAATATAAATATATAAATAACATTTCTCACACTCCCATTTATTATACAGCCCAAATTAAGCATTGTTAAGAGCTTGTGTTATAGATACTAGATAATGTAGGAAGATTGATATAATATGTATGTAAATATCAATGAACAATAATGTCATCTACCATAATTAAGTATTTTCATTTCATAATTACAGTCCACTCGATCGCTAAAAATTAGACTAGTTGAAAGAAATGGTGCATTTGCTTCAGGATAATTTTAGTCTCAAACTTCAAGTGTAAGATACATCATCAGATAAAGCATTTTTACGTTACACCTTTTAACTGTCAAACCGTAAAATCCAGACATAATTTTTTATTTTTTATTTATTTATAATAGTCTGTACATTTGACTATTAACACGCCTGATGGCAAGTTATTAAGAAGCCTATGACTCTGGCCTTAAAGATTTTTAGATTATCCCGGAAGTTGTTCTAGAATATCCCAGATCATTATCCGGGATAATAACCGTCGGCTAAGAGTTTCTCCTTACTCATAACGAAAGAAGCAGCAAATCGCTTCGTGCGATTCGTCTTTAAGTTCGAAGGTTGTACATCTGCGAAGTTCTGGCATTTTTTAAAGGCTCAACCCCTTCGTTGGTACTCATATTATATCAAACAACTGGTTTAAGAACTTTTGGACTATCTTATGGATTAATGGAATCTATAATGGATTCTTTAACAATCTTCAGACACTATGGCATATTCAGGCATGGTAATCAATTGTTTGGGATATGTTACGTTATTATAATTAGTAGAGTGGATTGTGTCTAAGTTAAAATAGAGTCAGCGTCCATATCCATGTTTATAGGTGTGTTTGTGTTTGAGTTTGTATGTTCGTGTGTATTGAATCCAGCGATATTTTGTTACCTTTTTGTTCATGATTTTTCTCGTCGTCAAGTCCTTTCTTTAAGACTCATTATTGTATGTGTGCGTGTGTGTGTGTGTGTGTGTGTGTTTGTTGAATTAAGAATAACTATATCGTTATTCAAATTTTTATATATAATGACTAATAATATCATTTTAATTAATCATTGAAGAATAAAGTTATACAACTCTAAACGCGTACTTTCCTTACATCAGCGGAAAAACATCTTAAAAGCCAAAACAAATGCTCCGTGTCTAAATACATACCTTAATGCGTCCAGCAATGTACAAAGTGGCGTTTAAAGTTTTGATTTATGAACTATTCTGACCCTTACTGTTAGTTACGGTGGCACATTAAAACCGCTTATATTTATACTACTTAAAGCTATTTCCAAGCTTAGAGTGGTACTCTTGATTTGTTGTTGTTTGTACAACGGTAAATCTGTAATCTTTGTACGCTAAGTTCCAGGTCGTTGAGGTGAGAGAATTACGTAATGGTCGTTGGAAATAAATCCGTACTCTTATCATCTGTCGTGGATTATAAAAAAGAAAACGTTACTTACGTATCTGTTATAACATATTAAGCTAATTACAGTAGCTTCGTGCCACTGAAATATTGGCTTATGCATATGGAACCTTAACCATGTAAATAAGTGTACTAACATATCTTTCTTACAATATATGTATGGAAAAAGAAAGCAACTGTTAAACTACTTCAATATAGACTTAAACAGCTATGCCATATAATACAACCAAAAAAGTCAGATGAGCTTTGACGTCATACTTAAGCAATTTCGTCTTATTACCCACGTCATAAAGCATGTCAATTAAAATAAGTTTAAAATGTATGGATCATCTAAGTTTCTACAAACTTGATGTTCTATAAGATATTCTGTCCCTTTCAATTGAATTGAAATTAAAGAGATGTAAATAATTTAAATATTATTTAGCTGTGCACATCGAAATCAGGGCCATCTAAGTATTTATTCATATTTTGGCTGTAAAAACTATTACAAATATAGAAACTCTGTGTTGGATCAAAAATAATATCTACTTCTCTTCAACCTGTCAGCTTATATAAATATAAATAGGATTGGATATTTCGTTTGCTACAATACCACGAAAAGCCCACATCTTCAATCTACTGTATATTGTATATGGTTTACAAATCAAATAGTATGCAAAATTTTCGTAATGCGTGTATTTAAGTTATAACAGATATGCAAGGTTTAAATAAGCTTAGTAGTATAGTTATTTTGATCTAATAAAAATATGCCTTTAAATACTATACACCAATAAATAATAGAAAACACACACAGAACTAAATTGATTATTATAGAAATAACTTTAGTCAAACATAAATTACTTGCCCCGTTAACTTGTGGAACAATTCGTGTTCAAAGCAGACCTTTCCTCAAAAGAGGTTTATGGTTCAAAACATGTTGAGTAAATCATAAGTCTAAACTTGGAACTATTTAGTTTGTATTACTTAAACAAAGTTGTAACTAAGCTAGGGTGCCTCTCGAAAAACTCTTGTTGGGATTGAAAGTAACATTATGCGAAGTATGAAACGATTTGTGTACTCCTCGACAACTAATAGTGACATCCCTATATGAGTAGGCTATTATTGCTTGCTTTTTTACTATAAATGTTATCGATTTCACAATTTCAGTGTAACGTTCTGAAACGAGACCTTCAAAATTATTTCACAACTGAAAATACCAGCACTGGCACCTTAATCTTGTCGGTAAGCGTAAAAGAAAAGGGTTTACTTGTTGCACTATTTAAAAGTTTTATGTGAGAATTATTCTATTGTTTCCTTTGTCTTATCACTATATTTTATAAAAAAAATTGATGTTTGTCTGATCTTAAAAACTTTTTCGTTTTATTTAACAGAAGGCAAAGAGATAAGTATTATAGCTGTTAGGAGCTATAATGATAATAATTGCTCGATAATGCCAGGATTGGCCGATTCTTCTCTCTGCCGTCTTGATCTTTGGCCGTCTGCCCACTTCTGCCGAGGGGTATTCTCCCACCCTTTGAGTCATCGAAGGACTGGGAAAAGTTCTTAATTAATTTTTAAATTATAATAAAAATTTCAATATTTCACACACACAGTTATTATTTAACCGAAATTAAGCTTCATTAACAGCTTGTGTTATGGATACTAGATAACGGAGAAATATATAAAGTAATATTTATATAAATATCAGAAGTATAATAATATACAAACACCCATGACTCATGAACAAATATTTGTACTCATCATAAAATTTTCTCCCCCTAGCGGGATTTGAACCGGGGCCTCTGGCTAAGTACAGCACACAACCACTCAACCAACGGCCGTCTAAGCTATAGCAAATTTATTTTAATTATTTCAGCAGTTACTACAATGAAATACAATTGTAACACATTCAGTGTATTCTGGTGAGACCTAGAAGACTAGACCTATATATACTTAGTACCCGTAATGCTACGTTAAATACAACACATTTAGACAAGGCTTGTTTTTCTGCCATTTAGTACTTCTGGCGTCTACACTATGCCTTCGAGTTAGCTCTAACAGCGTACAGACTGTTGTTGCGTACAAAATGAACTGTCCCATCCTTAAACATTGGTTGCGACTACTAATACAATAAAAGTATTGATTTAGGTACCTACTAACACTTGTATTGATTAATCGATTTTAAATAGTAAAACATCGAAAGAAAGGTTTTGTTTTGAATTACATGTAGTAATTGTAAATTAATAACTGCGACATACACTAATACAGACATTTACAGGTTTTTGTGGATTTTGTTTAGATCTGAATAAGAATTAATTGTTATTAAATTTTTATTCTACAAACAATGTTCTTTTAAAATTTAGAGAGATATACCTCTTTCTAATAACAGTTCAATCATAAAGTAACTGTTTCTACAAATCACAGTAGTTATTAAATAAATAAAAGGCGTTGACGTTAAAAGCAATTATGAGTAATCAACTAGAGATTAAGTGGAATTATGAACGACGCCTGAGGTTGTGTAGATCGTTCATAATGCACATATCCACTAACAGTGCGACATACAGACAGCTAGCTCGAACAACAAATATATGAAATTTACTACATTAAGGCTACACCTAAGTCTGTTTTTACACGGTAGATTGGTTCCAGAAGAAGCCGTGTAAAAAAAGACATTGATCTTATACAAAAATGGGTGATTTGTTCCTAATCTCTAAAACCTTTTAAAATTAGAGAAAAACAAGAATTTTTAAGAACAAGAATTCATGTTTATTTTATTAAATCAAATATATAATGCTTATTTTCACAAGCATAGTAATTAATGATAAAGATATGCACTCCAATCTTAAAAGTAATATAAATTAAATGTATGGCAAGTTCAGGAACTAAAAAACTATGTTGTGAACGAAAAGAATAGGTTATTCAATTTTTAAGGTAAAAAATAAAATAAGTGATAAGTCGTCATCAGTTACATATTCAATTTTCAAACCGTGTTATATCAAAACCGTGTAAAAACAGACTTAGGTGTATTTGAGGGTTACATATAAAAATGACATCTCAAAAATCACTTAGTTAACTAAGTATCAATTATTGAAACAGAAGTCCTAGTTCTGTAAAACATTTCCTAAATATGTCATTACTAAGTCATTTGCGTTCAGCTGTCAAAGTTGTTAGTCTAACCTACCTCGTAAAGAATAAATAAAAAGCAAGTAAATTTTACGCGAATATTTGATTTATATGTGGTTAGGTTTACTGATTTTTGGTTAGGTTTCATTATTATTGTAGGTTGTGCAATTTAAATATTTACAGTAAGAATTTTTTGAACCAAGACGTTTTTTATTACAACACAGATCTATCAAATAAACTTATAAATCAGTGATCAGTTAAACAAAAAACAAAACCTCATTCGCTTTGCTATAGAGCAGTATGTATCATTCTCTGTCCATTAACTGGATATAAAAATTATTTCTTATTTTACAATCACCATTATTGCTCTCTGTCACGATGACGATGCGCAGGCGTCGCGTGTGGCTCTCGTTGAGCAGAGCATTGCGTTTAAGACGACATTTGGATTTAAATGGAGCATGATTTAGTCGGAGATGATGGAATAATTCGTGCATCTATTTATAATTAGAATTGTTCGCGAAAGGCTAAACCTAGCTCTGCACCCTTGTCATGGACAGCCGAGGCTAGATTTGGCGAATTTAAGCGAGACGAAACAACACGAGGTGCCATACACTCTCGCCTTTGTTCAGTTCTCTCTGCGTCACAACAAACCGAATCGTGCTCCAGTTCCAGTTGACCAGTGACCAGTTTTGAAACTTCATGAGCCTTGGCTTATATGAATTATTTAACGTATTCGTTAACAAACCCATATCATATTGGTGTGATGTACAATGCTTATAGAATTAAAAAATGTCGGAGAAGAAGATAAACATAACAAAAGTATCCTGGGTCCACTTGTTTTTTTATATATATAAAGCGTCATTAAACTATCGGCGAAGTTCTAGTTTTATTTATTACACTTTTATAAGAATTATATCTGTTCTTATAAATATCTTTTTGACTTTTGCGTTATTGTATTTTTTATAGATAAAGCACAGCAAATGACTCGACACTACCTGATGATAAGCAATAGAGGAGTCCATATGTGAAGTGAAGCATGCGACATACTGTCCTAGCCGCCACCTTGCCGTCCAAAAAAGTGCTTTCTGTTTGTAATAAAAAATTTGACATTAGTCTGGTAGCATAGTATATTAGTAATTTGTCATACTGATTGAACGCGAGGCGAGGTAAGGTGACGCAAAGGCTTGGACTACATTTGTTGAGTCCGCTTTCTCACCCAACCCCGAAAAGTTTAAGTTAAATGATATATATGTAAAAATACTGTCACCCCACATTGTCAAACTAATCTTACCTAATCCCAATTTATTTTCGATTAGCTTTGTTAATTGTTTCGTTAGAATTTTAATATTCAACACAGTGTATTAAACTGTAAGGTACAAAGAAATTAATGTTCGTAATTGTTACAATAAAAAAAACGTTTTGTTTTATTTTCATTTAACTATTTGCTGTCGCATCTTTATGGCAAACACAAAACTAAGTTTTTTAGTTTTGTGTTTGCTAGCTTCTAATTTCGCCTTTTGCTAGTTTTTTTTAGTAAAAATGCTTGTTCTCCATCGCAGATGCCGAGTTCAACTATTGAAGTCATGAACATTATTCTTTCAACCTATGCGTTAATCTCCAATAGAGTACCACGTGCGATAATCGTTATGACTTTAATCACTGCACTTTTGAATCATGCTGTAGATGATATACGGATGTTTCAACTTTGTTCACGGGTTTTTGATGTGGCAATAATCGTTAGTGATGATTTAGTGAGTAACTGCCATTTATGTTAACGGTTAATGGCGACTTATGACACCTTAAGTATTGTGTTCTTAAAGCTTAAAGCGCTTCAGCGACATCGCTTGAAACTTATTGTATCGTTTTTTCTATTTATAAGTTTCGTTCAATTGTTACGTGAAATAGTTAAATTATATGTAACAGTACATGTAACATATATTATTGTATTTAAAGAAAAAAATTAAGGTACATTTTTTTGCATACATTTCAAAATATAGCCTGGGTAATGAAATGTTAATAGGAGACGGAATATGTAAAGAAAACATGTAATGCCTTAACTAACATATTACAACAAATTGAATAAGTAATAGTATATCGTAATATCTGGCTATGTGAATACTATATATACATAAAATTACTCTATATTATTATTTATATCTATGATGTCTTTTTAAAGTCAGGTTAAGTTACAAGCATACGAACCAACAGAATTTCACCAAATAATATGAATAAAATAACTTTATAAAATTAACATTATATGGTATATAATAATATATAAAGTAGAAAGAACTCACAGAATATAAAATGTAAAATCAAAAAGGTTTATAATTAAATGAAAAGAAGCGTCGCTAGAAATTACTGAACTTCTAACGTGTATTTCAATATAAAAAATTAGACGAATCCATCAAAACAGCACAAAAAGCATTAAAATGTAATGCTAAGGTGGCATGACATTAGTATAAATAATAAAACACAATTTGCTTCCATTATAAATGCAACAACATATCAAACCTCACATTAATAACAACGAGACGAGTCTTATTACAAAACAAAACACGACACTAAACTAACCATAAAACGATTCAAAATGGAAACACGACCACTTTAACCATTAATAAAAAAGAAACAGATGAAAATCAGCTCTGTTTCGAAGAGCGAAAAGTCATAACTTAAATAGCTAAAGTTATGTATAAGTTTGTGTTATTAGCTTGGTGCATCAACGTCATATCAGAATCCGTCGATAATTCGAATATGTACCGTGTCGTGACGTGACTATTGGCAAATGTTCCATTACCCCTGAGTGCCAGAGATAGGCACAAAGCAATAGAGATTTTTGTCCCACATTAAATATGCACGTGTTTTATGAAGAAAGATAACGTTGAAGTAATTAGTCACCTTAAAAGCTTTGTGGCATATTTAAAATCAACTTTCTATGAGAAAATTGTAATAAAAGAAGGGATTGGTAACATATTTATATTTCTGGACGCATAGATATGTTTGCATGATTGATATAGGTGTTGTATTCTTCATATAAATATGCATTGAAACCTTGATGAAAAGCTGACTTTCATTAAAAAAAATATTACAAAACTAACTCTGGGAATTTCTGTTAACCCAATGATGTTATCACTAAATAAGAACAAGTGAACATAACGGTTTCAAAGATATACATTAAGGAGATCGTTCAAATTTATTCTTTCTAATTGTAAGAATAATCACGAAAACAATAAGTTATAATGGACAATGGCCGAGTTCTGAAGCCCTTCTTAAATTTAAAGAACGGCTTAACTATTACGAAGTGCTAATTTGGACGTTTACGCACATAGGTGCTATGGTGTTGAGTGTTCTCATTAATTTGGGGGAACCATGCCATATATTTATTTATTTATCAATTTATGTACACACAAAGACAATTAAAAGGACACAACAGAATATCAGAGAATTGTACAAAGGTACTGCTTATTTCTATAAGAAATCTTCCAGCAGGCCCATATATGGGAAAAGTGACATCGAAAGATAGAGTGGCGTGTACCAATACTAATATAATTAAATACATAAAAACTAATATATATCATATTTACCCTTATATTTATTTATTTTTTAAAAATAGTTATGTAAATATTCTGAAAAATATTCTATATAAAATATTATTAATAACCCCACTATTATTGTGGTACTTTATTATTTATTTCATTCTCGTCTATAAAATTAATAAAATAGGATCAAAAAATAGAATCAATGTATTAATAGTGAAATTCGCATATTCTTCAATTTTGTTTTGATTACTCCTGACATTAGAATTAATTTTCAGCAATTGTTCTATAATTTGTAATGTTGAAAGAGCAAATACATTCTGAACTAGGAACAAACTTATTCAATATTTGAAAATTGAATTGTTTTCAACTACTAAAAGCTAAATATTGAAATATAATAGCCATGAAAGTTGTAATAACTGCACAAAAACTAGCACACAAAGAGCACCTTTAATCTCGAGCACTAAGTGCCTATAGATCAAAACTAGAGAAATGTCATCTACAAAATACGACTGTAAAGTGCCACCATTAGGTCCTAAGACAATTTTTAATAAAAACACGCGGGAAGCAGTCGTTACGGAAGATGAATTCGATATACTTTTGCTAAATGAAGCGAAACGCCCATAAGCCTTTGTATACGTTTTCTTACTAACTTCTTATTTTGTTCATCTATACTGTCTGCTTTCTGTAGTACTTCTTTGCTAGCTTCAAATTTGAACTCTAACTGTTAGAGGCTAGTGAGATTTGAAAAGTTTTCATCGGTAATGTTAAGTTGGTTCAATTTTCCATCAGATATTGTCTATTGAAGCTCATGGCTGGTGTTGCTTGCAAATGATTTATGCTTTCGTTCCGGTATCCTATAACCTTTATAACATTTGCGAAATTTTATGTTATAATTGGCTGTTTGTGTACTATATTAATAAATATAGGATTATGTATTTAAATTTGGTTTTAAAAAATACTGTGTTTATGAATGAGATTAGCGCGTTGTGCCTAGGCTAGGATTAAAAAGACCTTAACAAGTATATTGATTATAATAGAGTTAAAAAGTTATATTGGCTTTAGATTCAGTGAATTATCATTATCAGATTTTCATCAGATAAGGTCGTGTCACATTACACCTCCAACTTTCGAAGTTAATCTGACATGCTATGATTGATCAGCCTAAAAATTACATATTTTATATTACCGTCCCTTATGAGAGCCCAGTCTAATATGAACTTAAACATCTTCTCCGCAAAGCTGAAGATGTAAACAGAAATACTGTTCTTTCCAATGCAACTGTATGTTTTTATTGGTGAGTGATAGTTTTTTGTTCTGAGGTTACAGAGTGAACGAATAATAAAGTGATTGAACTTTACGGTTGACTGCATGTTACGGTGTGACCGAATATTAGAACCAATGTATACTAATCCTTGTCCGTCATTATCATCACCATTGTTCTTTTGAGGTTGTAAACATCAATAATAATTTTAAAAATCTACTTATTCACCAAACCAGTAATTATTGGCAAATGATACATAGTTATTGATTTTAATCATAAATATTATTCAAAATTCAATTCTCAAATTATGCATCTACTTCTATACAAATAATGAAAAAGGTGAGTTACAAGCCATTTGTCTAAACGTACCTAAGAAGTAGCTAAGATATTCAAATTTCATTTTGTCATTTAAGGCCCACATGTCATTGTTTAATGTCATAGATAAAATAAATGTTTGTTTTTGTATAATTCAAGCAAGACCAGCTATGGCAAAGGGGTTCAACTAGGATTAAAAGTGTTTAGTTTTGTATTATTTATTCAAATACACTGGTCACTTCAAAATGAACTCAAAATCTCACACCCATAACGGGTTTTCAGGAAGAGATGTTTATTAGACTAAGTCCTTCCTTGAAAACTACTGTATACATTATTTTACTGAAATGCAATGAGTTTATTAATGTTACGCCAGTGAGACCTTAACACAATTTAAAAATAAAACTCACTATCAACTTCATAATTTTTACTTACTTGTGGTTTCAACGATTATCAGCTAGGTACTTATGTGTTAAATTTACCTGAAACACAAAATTAATCATATCAATAACAAATCCTTTAATAAATTATAAGGCAAAATATAAAATGTTATATTATATAAATTTCTTTCAGGTATTATTTAATTTTAATATATAAATGCCATTAATACTATAACCGTTTGAGTGCTAAGTAATTTTTGTAAAAATCTATTGAAAAGTGCTATGCATATTTTGATTACTCTAAAGGAAAAAATTATAGTGTCAAATAATTCGCTCTCATTTAGACAACTATCAAACAATTTTAATAATTCTTTTTGGGTTAAGAAAAAATGGTCAATTAACATGAATTTGAAGAAATAAACATAAAATATATATTATTATATTTTTATTTGGTTTTGAAAATAAAAATTGTAAAAAACGTACTGAAACTCGCGGCGATTTTGCGCTGCGTCGCACTTTCTATACAGATCGTCACAGCGCAAAATCGCTGCTTAGCACTCTAACGGTTAAGGTATAAGTAACTCTCCTAATTGTCATCTTCAAAAGAAGAGTAAAGAAGTACTATCTATTTCCTATAATAAGCTAAATGTAATATTTTTATTAACTTTTATTTGTGTACACCCCGTCTGCTTTCAAAACTTATTCCCTGTTGTTGTCGAAAAAATGTCGTTGCGAAACAAGCAGAGGCTTACTTGCTACCCTTTTAATTGTATTTATTTTTACGGGTGCAAATATAAAACCGGCGTGAACTGCAACCTAATTATAAGTGTGAAATCTTACACTATACGATAATAGTTTATTCGTAGCGGTATAAAAGATTGCGGTTTAAAATTAGGAGCCACTCGGAGGCAAACCTGTTTCTCGAGTATAAATTAAAATACAAAATAATATCTTTGTTTTATGGAGTAATCATAAACCAGCGAAATTACCCTTTCCGAGATGTTACAGACTGTGAAACATTTTAAATTACTGCCACCCGAATATAGCCCTTAGTACTATTGGTAAAAAGGTAATGTAAATGATAAAAAAAAGTAATAAGTTATCCAGAAAGCATGTACATATATACGTTGAAATTCTTAGCAGCGCAAATTAAACAGCTAAATCTAATAGTCAATCTAAAACTAGAAAATGCATTTAATAATATTAACTTACAAATATTGTTACCGAATATACACAGTTTTAAATAGAGATGTTTTTTGTGCATCTAAATTATGTAATTATATAATTAGAATCTTATTTCAATTGTTTTAAATTTACTTTAAAACCATCGCTCTATAAGATTACTGCTAAATCTATTCGTGAAGATAAAATCTTAACTCGAAGTTATATCAATACGAAGATAATGTATACCTTCGAAACATTAAAGTAATAATTGTCTATCAAGAATTTAAAAAAAACAGGATGGCGTCTCACAAGGTACTGTTCTAAGAAAATTCACAATGGTTTCATTTTCCTGTTGCCGCTTCTAGAACCTTTACTCGGAAATCATAGTGCTTTGTGGTCGCTTTCACGAAACCAATTTGGCTTTAGTTTTTTAGACAAAGAGGTAGCATTTTTGTATAAAACGCACGTACTTCTTATATGCAATTTATCAAAATGTTTTGCAAAATAGGTATTTAATTTATTTCTAGAGAAGATTATATACATGTTAAAATCATTAAATTAAAATTAAACAAGATCTTTAAGTTATTTATTTATAAGACGTGTCAACGTTTCATTGTATTAGAACATGCAGAGAAAATTAAATAAGATAACTTCTGATTTAAGCGGTAAATTTAACTATAATATGCGCATAAAATATATTTCTAACATCATTAACATTTAATAGATTTGCTGATCATGTTAAGCGAGTTAAATGAACATCTATTATATATAACAGGTGTTCGGTACATACCCTGCCTAGCTGAAACCTATGGTAATATCAAAAATACATAATTATTTTTAAATATAATTATTTCGATCAGTGAAATAAAACGCATAGGAAATTTCTAATTTCTCAATTTTGAATTTTTGGTATAGTTTTTATATGACTACGTTAACAAGGGTAGGTTTCGTCTTGATAGGGTAGACATTTATAGTTTTACAAAACCTTCCTTTCTGAGGTCAACTTTCAGTTTTGAAATAATTTACGCGACAGAAGATTTTACGACGTTATAATACCTTATGCGATACATTCGAAGCGTTCATTTACATAGTTGGTTCATTTCTGAATTTACACTTAAAGGGATCCTTAACCAAACCAGTATATCCACTATATTTGTATTCCTACTACATTAGATAGATAACCATCGCCTGAAAGACACCAGCTATATCATAGCTAGTGTCAGCGGTGATAGCGATCAGAAATTGCTTAATAAGGGCAGGATATGTTAATGGCTCACTTACTCTGGCTACCTTACCTTCACAAATGACCCTACAGGTAAGTGTAACATCTATTGAAGATATATTTGTCAGTAATATTAAATAAGTCAAGTTCTTTTTTTATAAATGGTATATAGATAAAATTTCTGCCAACACAGTGTTATGACGGCACATGCTAATGTCAGGTTCAATGGAAAATTGTTGATTATTATGATAACTTTGATTATTGAACCACCACCAGTGCTTTGTTCAAATCCCGATGTGAATATAATCAGTCACTAAGTTGCGACCCTTTTGCACTTCTGCAGCGCAAACAAAGGTCTTTGATGTCATCTATTTTAAAATGTTTCTCTTTTAACCAATGTATTGTCTGGATCTATTTTTGTGTGTGATGTAGAAATGAAAATAAAAACTTTATCTATCTAATCAATAACCTCTAAGTATTATAGTTACATATTAGTTTTATAACAATTTGAAACTTAATTAATATAAGGGGAATAACATACACTGAATGATGATTATAGTTTAATATTGTTAGTTTTAATCATTTTATTTAAGTCAACCTGTCTACGTTCAGTCATTTCCTGTCATTGTATATTTCTATAAATAAAATAAAATAAATATTACTATTCCCTGACGTGGAAGCTGAAATTTTCAGTTCCGATAGGTGGTACGACTTCTTCTAAGTACGCCTGGCTACCTACCAGAACCTTATCCGAGAGTTGGAGGTAAGGTAATTTCTTTGTGTTCAAGGAATACGGGACATTACCTTAAGTTACCATCTGGTAAGATGAAAGCCAAGAGCTACCCTGTTAAGGATAAAAAAAATCAAAATGAATCATTTTTATTACCCATTCACAAATTTATGTGAGATTAGTTATTTTATATTAACAAACTTTCATTCCCAAGCAATGAACCGTGGTATGTTCCCACGTTTAACGGGTATTATAAGATAGAATTATATGCCTGACAATTCATATTAAACTTATTTCTAAGAACTTTAATAATGTCGTTATGAATTATTTCCTACGTACGGGTTTACATATTGTCTAATACAGGTTAATATCAGTTACAGAGGAATTACTTATTGTAGTCAAAAAAATGGTTTTATATTTAATTCCTCAAATTTTAAAAGAAAAAAACGGACTATGTAAAGCAGAGTATTAGTTATAATGTTACTAGTTATCTAATTAAAAAGTTTTTATTGGACTCGTTGCAATTTTTTTCCCGATTGATTCTGGAAACACTCCAGCACTTTTTCCAAATTTACCTTTCTAAAGCTTATTATCAAATTTTTTGTATTAAATCCAAGAGTTGTTCTTAAAAAATCGCAACTGAAGCATTAACTCGTTACTTGTAAAATATAATATTAATTTTTAAGAACTATAACTTCACAATTATTTAAATGGTACACTTTAAATGTTGTATTACCATTTCGATCATATTAATAATATAGTCATTAATTTTTGACTTTCTTGTAATTATATAAAAAAACTAAGCAGTTACCGCCGCCTATAGTTACTATTTAACTGCAAAGATTGATTATGATTAAAAAAGATTGGGGCTTATTATGTGAAGTAAACTTTGTTCAGTTTTATAACGAAAGCTTTTCCCAAAAATGATCTGTATTTGTCATTACTCTGTTCCATTAGACAATGGGTATTAAATCCTTTGTCTTCGTGTAATCGCCTCCACGGCTGCTAGCAATAGTTTCGATAATACCCAGGTATTGAAATACACCGTTAATTACCCTTATTTTGTCGTATTATGTTTCTAGTACTCCAAAAGTAAGAATTCTTAAAACAGGCGATATTTATTCATTTTATTTATTTTATAATTTACTATTAATGTACACATAAACCTTTACATAAGTTAGAAAAAGATTGCTTAGAATAAACGTCGCGTGTATTGATAAAAATATCATTATAAACTGTAATACTGATGTACCTTCTTAATTTATTGATATGACGCATATGTGTGCGTATATTATCACCATATTAAAAACTTTCAAGTTCACTTGAAATATTCTATGAGTATATTTATAATACATCGACTTGATCTTGTTAAGTGACTCACTATACTGTTGAAAACAGATTTTGCAATTGTAAGATTGTTCACGTAATAAATTTATGAATAATCTATTACATGATCTTCTTTTTTCCAATTCTTCAAAATTTAAAAACCCCTTCAGCTTAATTATGCTTAATAAACACCTAAGCAATAACTATTTTAAAGTTAATTGTTCGATCATCAGTTTATTTTTTCCTACTCCATAAAAATGGCTAAAGAAACACCTAATATTTCATATTTATCTTCAATATATCTGTATATAAGCGAAATATCTTAATTAAAATAATCAATTAAATAAATAACTAAAACTAACTCAACTTACCGTAAGTTAAGTTAACTTAGATATTAACATCTTAATCTATAAATATTTTAGTCATTACCACTTCGCATCGTCTATAATAGCGTTTTGACATTATCAAAACTAACATTCTAAAATGTAAGCTTTGGGATAATAATATTAATTAACTATAATAACCAATTAAGTATGAAGTGTAAAATTTAGATAATGTAGATTGTACAAATAGAATAACGTGGCGTGTATTCAGTTAGAACTACAACTATTTATTAAGATAAAACACACCATTCTGTATTCAAAAATGTTACTTTCTTTATCCAACTCATATATTTAATTTAACGTTGTATTTTTTTAATCAAAAGATATTATCATAACTCATCTAGCCTCACAGTAGCAGTTATTACGTACAATTTAGATATAGATACAGACATATACGAAGTGAAATGCCAACAAGTTTACAAAATGGTTACCAGCTAGCTCCTGTCTTACGCACTCTAGATGATTTTATTTTGATTACGATTAAATTATTTACTTAAAAGGTAGTTATTTATTTTATTAGTATTTAAAAATATACAATTTGACATGTACTGATTTTCATGTGTCATGGAATGAAGATCACTGATATCAGAGAACGAAAAATCTCGTATCGAGTCATTATTGATCAGAATATAGAAGATGAGGTACAAATCCGAAGTTTTCAATTTTCATAGAAACTGATAGCAATACAGGACATGGACAATATATACCACAGCAGTTGGACAGGAACAGTAGTTCTATTGATAACTGCCTATTCTGTAAACTGTGTTTTTGTTCTGTAAACTTTAGTGCGATTTTTAGTCTTTAGTCTTATAAGCAATAAAGTGTTGATTGATTAACGAGTTCTGTAATGGTAGCCCATGCTTATATCCTCGTCAATCACCAGGAGGTGAAAGATGATAAAATCTCTACGCCCAGTAAAATTTTAGTAGTTGCGTTCCTCTGACAAATGCATATGTAAAAAGTCGTTTCCATTACTTAACAGCAGTAAGTAATGTCATAGTCATACGATTGGAGAGCAAATGACATATATGAACGAAACAGTTCAAATTATTTATTTATTTATTTTAAGGGCAGTCAACAAAAACATATACTAACAAAAAATATTTAACTGTAGCGTAGACATTAAATATAATATTAAGTATAGTTTTTAATTACAGACAGCCACGGCATGCAATGTGGAAATTAGATTGAAATTTACGCTATGGATACAGAAAAGAAGCTGCAAAGAACAATATGTAGCTAGAAAACAAATTTGTAGAGAAGTATTTAAAATGGAAGTAGAATTTACAACTTATATCTTTATATTATTTTATATTCGATTTCGATATATTATATTCAAATATACAATACAATTAACGAATTTTAATCAACTTATCTTCATTAGTCAATTAGCTTCTTATTTTATATATTGATAACAAGAAAGGGTTTATATTTAAAGTATTATTTAAATACTTGTACGTAGTTTTATTAAAGGTAAATGATATTTTTTCGCAGAACTGTGAGTCTGTCTGATCTTATCTTGTTTAGTAAACATTGCTCTAATAGAATCGTTATTGTTAACATAATTAAAAAGCATTGTAGGTGAGTTTACATTCTGAAAACATGATAATGTTAATGTCTTCTATGTAATTACACTTGCTACCTTAGTTAAAACACGACGATCTAAAATAATTTCTAATGATATTGAATTAATATTAAAATTCAGCCAGCGTGTTTTCTTCAATTTTATTTAATATTATACACTAGTGATATTACCTAAAAGTTCAAAATGTTTCGTCTTTTTCATTTTGCTTTGGGAGAGAAATGAGATGTATAATTTCAATGTTTTAACAAACTTATCGCTATTTACAAAGACCAATGTGTAAAAACAAAAAAGTATCTTGTCAAATTATTTGACGACCTTCAGATTGAGAGGTCAGTACCCTTGTCTACTTAGCCAGAGATGAGGTCTCAAGTTAGACTCCCGGCTGGGGTTGATATTTGTATGATAAGTACGAATCGGTCCACGGGTCATGGATATTTGTATGTTTATTCAGTATACTTCTGTTATTTAGTAACGAGAGTCCGTTATTACTAAATATATATAATACACGAGTTTTTAATGATGCTTATATTGCTAAATAGGTGACCTGGTGAGAAATTATATTATTATTTCAAAATATTACCAAAAACAACAAAAGTTTCAACGATAACACGTATGTTAACTTGGACCAAGGGTCAACATTTATGACTTATAAATCATCTGACCCCTTAAACATCACATTAACTTTATGGTCCGTGTAATTGAGGCCTCAAAGACTAGATTTGCATTTACAATCTTGGTTGGTGATAGTGTTAACATAATAATTATATGAATTGTGGTTGTTGTTAACAGTATAACAATATTTTGCGTTAAATTAAAATTTTAGTGAACCTGCTTTTAATGTTACAGGTTTAAGTTTATAAAAATCAACTTAAGCTTACTTATTGTGTTTTCTGTGAGAATTTGTTGTCGTCAAAAAAAAATCCCATTACACAACATTCCGTCTAACTTATAAGATTTTTTTCTTATAAGCTTCTCGAAACGTCTTACGCTTAGATACTAATACCAAATAAGATAAATCATCAGGTGCTTGTTTGTTAATTTTATTTCTGATATTAATATATAAAATTACTATTTAAAAAACATATTACTATTTAATAAAATAAAATAATATATTACAATGTTTATTTCCCCGTTATCTAATATATATAATACCAGCTCTTTTGGGCGAGATATTGGATGTGAGTGTGCATTCCATCCTTGCTTTTGTCTGCATTTTGTGAAACCTATCAACCTTGATAGACATAGACAGACATAACTTTATTTGCAACTTCAGCAAACAAAATATGATCATTTGAAACCCAAAAATGTTCAATTTGTCATAACGTTACTATTTTCACGAAAGACGGTTTTCGTTGTTTACAATATTTATTTTTTATCTTTAATATCAGTATTACGACGCTTCTTTCAAAATACTTATAATGAAGCAATAATGACCCACTCCCTGACAGCATTAATTACAATCATAAATATCTACGTACTATTATAACGAGATTCTATTTTATTATAACTAGTAATTTAAAAAGCACAAATTACTTAAATCAAAAAAATCTTGACACATTTTGGCTCTAGTTTCGATTTCATTGCTCATTCTAATGTTGGCCGTCGACACAGACATATCCCGACGCCATTTTACAGATTTAAATTTATAATAAAACCTTGAAAGTAGAAAATAAAATACTAAGTTAATTTAGCTTAGCTTTTTATGTTTACTTTGCAGAGTTCAATAATATATTATAGGTTTTGTTACAACCTTATAATCAATAAAATATATAGTGTAATACTTTGGTGTCCTATTCCTCACGATCAATTGTAACACTACTAATAACCTCATTAATTAACCTATTAATATTATAATATCATATAAATTAAAAATACCGTATTGTATCCTTATCAGATAATACCGTATTACGATATCAATGTCAGTATGTCAGATCTTAACTAAACGTGTACGGACAGGTTGAAACAAGTTTCCTCGATTAGCTATTGAAACCAGACACAAGTAAGCTTATTCATTACGACAATTTACTACGAATATAAACAAACGACTACGAATTAAAAGCTGATAATGAGTTGTGAAATTTAAATAAATTCATAGGTGCAGAATTCTTGTTGAGGCTGTATGTATAAAGTATAGATCAAAAGCCTTCATCAAAATATGATGCTCATTATGAAAAACTTGTTTAATTATTTAATATTTTTGAATCGTCATAACTACAACCAAAACTAAGAGAAGGCAGTACTACGTTTCTTGTATAACTTTAAATCGTTTTATAAATACAAATTTGTAAATTGGATAATAAATTATTATGAAATTGAACTGGTTAAATATGAAGGGTATGAATAAAATATTTGAATTTTTAAAATCCTACGTATTGTAAGTTAATCCATATTTTCTAAAAATATCGTAAAATCACAGGATAAAACTTACAATCTTGTTACAATGAAAACCAAAAAGAAAACCAAATCGTATATTCTTAACTTTAATTAAATTAAAACTCTTTAAATCCAAATTTATTAAAACAAAGAACTCAATTTTAAAACAAATAATTCGAAATTCAAACACCGCAAACTCCTTGGTATTCAAAGCTTGCAATAAATTATCATTCGTTACGCAACCTTAGTAATAAAAAAACATCAAATTTACTAAATCGGGCTTCAGAGTGGACCGGGACAAAGCTCTATTGAACTTGTCTGAACCTGTCGTACAAAAAAAGAAGAAAAGTGCACCTGTTTTATACTTACAGCACCTGGAGAATATATTATACCTTACACACGGAGAAAAAAGGTTGGATAACTATTTGAATACTATAGACTTTTTGTAATGCTCTTACTCGTGTAGGGTACTCAATTATTATTTTTATTTTTACGAGTATATTTCACAGTTTTGTGTCAGAGATAAGCTTTTCTTGATTTTGTAAATCACAAATATTTTAGAGACAAAATTCCTTACCTAATTCATAATTTTATAACTCATTTATTTGAAATCTCTAATATATTTATTATAGAATATATCCAAATTGAAGGTTTTATGAGGATAAGCACTAGAGTGCATTGGAAACGAAGAAATCTAATTGGAATATCATACGTTACAATTCTTATAAATAGTGTAGATCAATTTATATTGTAATATTATTTAATTAAATAGACTGTGGACCTTCTTCAGTCGTAATAGAACCAGTTTTGCAATATAACTTTTATATTTGAACAATAAAAGCCAAGAATAATCTACAAAAAGAATATTGGACCTAATTTGTTCGTTCTGTGAAGGTTTTATTTCCAGAAACAATAAAACTTTATTTCTTGACTGTAACTATAACAAATGTGAGTTAAATAACGTAATATTAATTTTATGAGATGTCTGTAAACTAAAGCAATATTATTTTTATTTTAATAAGATTCTTCCAGAGCTTATATTGTAGTTACAGATTGTATAATAATCTATCTTACTTTAAGACGACCATCATTCCAACCAATCCCAACCATGTTGACTCAAGAGAACTATTGCACCACCCTATTACCCCAATTAAGAACATTTTAATCGTAGAACTCGTAGTTTCTCGTCTGATTTTAAATCTTATAAAAGAAAATGAACTAGGCCACCCATAAGAATTTGTATTTTGCATGACGTAGAACGTTATAAGTCAAAGTCAAAGTCAAAATAACTTTATTGAAGTCAACGTCACAACAGGGAATATGTATGAGAAAAACAAATAAATGTAGTTAAAGCCAATAGTGATAATTTTAAGTGGGTATCTACCGGGCATATACAAATGGTCCCAGTTATAGAATTTAAATATGTAGTAAATAAATTGTTAGTTTTAATTTTAAAATCATATTTATTTTAAAATTAAAGTTATACCAAAACTTTTTTTTATTGATTTTTTAAAAACTAGAAACTGCAATAAGTATTGATAGGTAAGATTCTTATAAGTTTTTACGTTATACACATTTGATAAAAAAAACGAAGCTTTAAATTTCCCTATGTTATCGCTGTTTAGGTTGAATTTTTTTTTCATGACTTTTTTCATAACTCAAATTATTTAAATTTTATTGAAAAGTTGAATCAGTAGTAAGCGCTTTAAGCCGACCCTTACCACAAATATAATCACTCCAAACCATTTCACCGCACTGTAATATAACTACAATTAAGAATAGACAAAAAACCATTTTGATCTTTGAAGTCGACGAAGCGTCCATTCAATCGAAAAAAGTCCCTGAAAGCGTGACCTACAGTATCTTTTTTAACACTTTTTCTCAAATTTATTTTGTTACAAATATACTTTAATGCCTGGCGATAAAGTTTAAATTTGACATCTTAGAAATAATATAAGGATTGTAACAATAATCGAGGACCACACAGACAATGTCCAACTTTGCTTTTCGATTGTTTATGAAAAAAACAGTGGAGTTCTACAAACTGCAAGTAATTGGAGTTACTTTTCTCACAGTCAGTAACAATTAATAATTGTTACTTAAAATTTATATCAGTTTGGGGTTAAAAATTTAATGAGTGTACGAGACTTCAAATGATTCTCCCATGTAGGAAGACTAACAGTGCGACGTAATACCCATGTAATTATTAATAATTTTTAAGTTTTTGTTTCAATAGAGTTTGAATTTAGAAGTAATTATATTTATACTTTTCCTATTCTAAAAATACAAAAGCTAATGAAATAAGGAAAGGCCTGTACCACTGTCTAAAAGTAACAAAAAAATCATTAGTAATTATTTAATTGCTAACCTTATTTTATTACAGATATTAAGAGCCATTTGCAAATTTTTTATCCACAACAAACGCAAAGTCAGCAATTAAGCTACTTTCATATCAGTAATGTCTTAAATATACTGTCAACCATGTTATTGACACGGTAACGATTCCAAATTCAAAAATTTTTACGCTAGACTAACACTAACATTTTTAAATTTCGAATCGTATTATACTATGGGTAAGTGACGAATTCATTTATAGAAAATAAAGTAATTATCTAATAAAATTCCGCTTATACTAGAAATATAACAAAAACAAGACAGACATAAGACAGAATGCTTCAAGAACAAATGGCTGCAGTCTGTCTTTCGTATAGTAATGGTGTTTTCGATTTCTAGGTTCACGATCGTTCGATTAAGATCACTTTTCGCTTTCAAATGTTGGACCGGAGCCTAGTCCACTGCCAATGCTAATTTGGTATAGGACATAGACTTTCGGACTTCGAAATTATTTAATAATATTTGGTAATCTATCGATGTAAAGTATATACTTATTATATTAATATCCTTTTGAAAATTATACCAGGAAGTAGCAGCGGGTCTTTCGGTAGGCCTCAAAAATAGATATACTAATAACATAGATAATAGATAATATATAATAGATTATAGATTTTAGAATAATGTGATATCATACAAGTATAGCTTTTATTAATAAGGAATGACAACTTGTGTCTCAGTTTAAAATAAAACTCATTTTAGTTTTATATATTCACAAATTCTAACTTCAACTATCTTCTTCTATACCTATTGTAATGAAAAAATAATAGGAATCTTACTAAAAAATTATATTATATGAAAAAAGTGGAGGAAATTTAATGTGTTGTATTTTGAGTTTCTAGTTCACAAATATTTTATTTTACAAATTATTTTGAACGCTTAAGCTTACAACTTTGTCTCTGCTAATCGTGACTGACGCAGACCGCGCCATGTTTGAGTCTGCGGTGTTATGTTTGAACCAGTTCTTGTCTATTATTTTAAAGTCTACTTTAAGAGTAATAATGTAAGTTATATCATACAACAACTCAGTCTAGTCACAGAGTCTTTGAAGACTTTGGATTTTAATTTTGACCTATATAAAATATGTCAAAATTTAATGCAAAAAAACTATCCTTAGATTTTTTTACATCGAATCTCGTAGACAGTATACAAGTTTATTAGACCAGTATTCCTAGACTTAAAGACCAGCAGGAACAGAAATTTACAATACTTATTTCTCCGTGATAACGTATCCATAACATTATATCTCAATTATTCTTTATTTCGGTACGAGTAAACTGTCAATCCGTACAATAGGCAAAATTGTTTCATTTTTCGTTAAGGTTCCCGGGAGTATAACGCGGCTCGCGTAAAGTAAGTAAAAAAAATTGCATGAGAAGAGTTAGTTTAATTGTTTTAATGTTTTAAGAGGTGATTCTCGCTTTTTTTAATATGATATTTTATAAGACTTCGAGTAAAATGAAAATAAAAATACAATTTTCGGTAAAACCGCTTCTCAATTGTTCATATTTTTTCCTATGTAAAAAGAAAATCAGGTTTATTTATTTTTGTAAAAGAAGTTAAGAATTTTATGGTAGGCGAATACTATGACCAATTGTAGTAATGTATATATAATATTTTATATAAATAAAGAAAAATTAACAAACATAATTACTACTGGCTATAACAATTATCAAGTCTTTTACTTTTCCGATTAAAAGCTAAATTAATTTCAGTTATCATTTAATTTTATGGTTTAACGAAAATGCGATCATAAAATAAAGTTTAATGTCATTTAACAGATTCTAAAATTGTTTCATTTTAATTTTGTATCACAAATTAGGTATTTAATTTCTGAACGTCTGAATTGTTGTCCAAATGCTTAGGTTATTTTCAGTGCTTTGTTTTACCATGTAATAATATTCGTAGCTTGCACTTGTTATATAAAAATAGTTGTATTCCTAACAGAGCTAGGAACTGAAGTAAACTTGAGCTATTATTAGTCTGATTGACGCTCGCACGCCTGACAATGTTTATTAGAACGCACTCATATTCATTGTTTTAAAACAAGATAAATTTACCATTGGTAGCGATACCAATTGTAAATTAATCTAGTTTGAGCTCATAAAACTAATTTTTATGTTCCGTAGTAGATACTTAACTATTTTTGAAATGACTGACCATAGACAAAAGATGCAAACAGGTTTATTCAACTATCTCGTTTTCAAAAACAATGTTCGAAATTTAAATTTTCATTACCTTTTCTTGGGCAAAAAGTGACAATAAAAGTTCATTACCCCCGACCATTACTAAGAATTGCATTGCGATACGTGTTATCGCTTTAAATGTATAGACTGATAATAAATTTTGTTACTTAATTCCAATGATGCTATTTTGTGAAGAGAGCACAAAGCTATTAGTTATTTCAAAAAGAGATCGGATAGACTTTTTTTACTTTAGTGTCCTTGAATTGACGAGGTATTTTGGTGTGAAACTGACTTGCATAAAAATTTTTATATAACCAATTTCATTCAAGTGTGTAGAAGTAAAAAAAATATATATATTAGCATTTATATTACTTCTAGATACTATCGGAACATGCTTCGCAATACAATTTATACAGTTACTCATTATACTTGTAACTTCTTTCAAAAACACTATCCTAAATAGATTAAATTTATGCAATGAATTTTCCAGTGTCCTTCTAATGAGTAAAAAGTGTATTTGAGTCATTTGTATAATTATTTACTACTATACATTATTTAAAATCTATACATTGGTAGCTAAGTTGTTTAAATCTTTTTGCATTTAAAAAAAACTATAGAAATCTTATTTTTATATCATAAATTATTTTTATTGTCTAACTTGGATCCTAATTATCAAAATTAGTAAAGAATATTAATGTAATTTTTTTCTAATTACATGATGAAAGAAAAAATTTTAATGCACGATAATTATTGGAATTAAAATTTGAAGTAATAAAACCTGCGTGTACATGAAAATTCCATATTTGAATTTTCATATTTCGATTGCTAAATTAGGGTACGAGTGGAGAGAAATTAGAAAAGCAACGGGTTAAGATTTTACAAAATAATATTTATTTCACAATCATCCCAACATAATGGGAGGTTAAATTAATAAACATAATCCTGTTTATGTATAATTGATTACATGCTGTCCTTAATTATTATTATGTAAGGTAGATGTAGGGGTAGTTATATTGAAAATCGGTTACACTTACATGGAAAAAAAATCACAAACATTTAAATGCAATATTTACATTTCATCAAAAAATATTTCCTAAAAAAAATCATAAAATCTACACCTCGGTCCTTTGTAATCTTTATACAAATTAGGAAACAATTTTTTTCGTGTTCAATATTTTACATTTTTTTAAAAACAAAACATAGTAAAACAAAATCTATCGTAACAAAATTGTATTTAATTGGTTAGATAAACTGCATATTTACAAGACCTCTAAATAATTATTTTGTTTTAAACTAGCAAATAAACGAACAAACAATTTGTCATTTGGAAAAAAAAGATTTTCTATAGTTTTTCGTAATGACGTTTCCGTATATTTAACTAATATTTGGTGTCTAATCGAATCGAAAAAATAAAATACTAAATTGTAATTATGACTATCGATATCATTTGGAACTAAAATAAATTTGAGATCCATTATACGTATGCTCAATAATAATCGATTACTAAATGCTACGAAATCATTTTTGAGCTATAAATCTGTTAAACTAAGACGAATTAATTTTAATAAATTAAACTACTAAAATTATCTGTATTTAAAAATCGATAAACAAAAAATAAGAGATCAAATGGAAATGTAACTAAGTATTTAAAAAAAACTTAACAATACTAAATTATAATTATAATTACCGTAAATCATGTATACATACTTTACTTATGCGTTTAATAAAATCGGTTATAATAATGTAGTTATAAAAAGCAGCGTAAGCTAACAAATTTGTCCAAAAATATTTGCTTGTTTCAAAAATTTTATAAATGCATAGCTTAATATAGAAAAAATGGTTTAAGAGCCGTTTTGTCAAACTTCACTCAAATTCAATCGAAAAGCAAAGTTTTATAGATAAAAGCATATAGTGTCCATTTTGAAACACTTCTCTTTTACTAAATTTAAAAATCTTGCTATCTCATTCTTTTTAAAAATGTAGGAATGACATAGCATAATTTTAATTTAGTTTTTAGTTTAGTGAAGTGTCGCAGAATGGAAACTAGTGTTAGTGCAATAAACCGATTGAAACAAATATCGAGTCTCATTTCAAATATTTTACCACCATTTACAATTTAAGTGCAGTTGGACACAACATCTCTTCAAAAGAAATTACATTACAGAAATACGGATGCTCTTAAAAATACGCAACAATTGTCCATATCTGCTTTGCAGTATCACTGTCAACAACACTTATCTATTCCGGTCCTTTTTTATCTGATCGTGTTGAAAAGGGACGACGCGAGAGATACTTTTATAATTGCCACAACCATCACTAAGTTGACGATGTAGGTCGAATTGCATCTTAAGTGGTAAGGTGGTGTGTATGGTTCCCGAGGACACTCACCTCGTCTGCTATCCTGGACTTCTTGACCAGGCTGTCGTGAAACCAGGATATGGCACAGTACCTCATACAACTCGGCCAGGAGCCGGTTTAACCGGGAGAAGTTCTCCTCTGTAGCCTCTCTTTCACTTGGCAAATTGAACGCTATAGCCATCTTTGTCTCTCGCAACTTTTTTTTCTACGGAAGAAGCGTGGAGAGACTGCAGTGTTCTTTGTATGCATAAATACACAATCTCGTCTCTCGTACCACCACCTGTTTCAAATCTCTCAATCAGTCTCCCAAATTTTGAAGCTAAGAAAATTGTTCAAAAATTTTTATCTCAGAATTTCAGTCTTGCCAAATTTTTAGTTGTTAGTCACTTTCACACTGCTGCGATGGCACAATGAGTTGCGAATTCACAGTTCCTATCAACGCGGAGGTCGCTCAGCGGCACGTACTCGAAAAGTTCACAAGTCCACAAAAAAGGTCCGACGCAAAAACACCGAGGCGAAAATTGTCCGTTTCACTCATAATTCAGCGATAACCGGCGTGCGGCCGATGACACAATCGCGCTAAACGCACTATGCATCGCTGCAGGCTCGATGTAAACAAACTTGTTCTTCGCACGTCGCTCGACAAAAGAGGTCGCTTCGACAACTATTGTACGTGCGCCCGCCGCGGAAGCAAATCGTGTAATAAGGGATAATACTTCGTGCACATCATTGCTTCGCTCGACGCCTTCTCGCATGTGTGCGTGCGGTGCATAACGTAAGCACACACGCACACATCCGCAACGCTATTTGATTATAAATAGTGGAACGCACGGTAGCACGTTCCCTTCACACTCCACCGCCGCGGTCACCTCGACAGTGATATCCCTGTCCTTTTCTTATCCTTTTAAAAACGAAACTGTTTGTCTCACTCAAAACAGGTTACATCATTTAACAAGCACGGTTGACAATACTAATTCTTTCTCTTTTTGATAAAGCTGCATCGTCGTAATGTGATAGAGAAAGAAAATATGTCGAGCTTTTCATTTTGAAGTTGAGAAAGCGCGCCAAAGTGAACCAGCCAATGAGGAAGGTTATTTCATATGGGGTGAGGTGACGTAAGAATGGAGAATTCGAATGCACGGGGTTGATAAACGAAACCGTTCACTGTGTAGTGGCCTGCCACCGCAGTTCTACTAAAATACTGTGTTCAATCGCTAACATAACAACTCTTTGTCCGTAAGGCAGGTTTAAAACATCGCCTTGAACGTTGTGTTCAGTGACAGCGCGTGTGTTTTATTAGTAATTCGTAATACGTTCGAATATAAAATGATTTTACGGTCGTGGTTTTGCCATAAGCATTGGTTTGTGAAACCGAATGTGTTTTAAATTTAATATCGTTTAGAGTGCGAAACTTTGTTTAGTCGACTCACTAAGGGCTATTAAAATGATAATTAAGTAAAGAGCTCCAAAGACCAGCGCCGTGTTCAGAATTATTTCGTGTATTGATTTATTACAATGTCGTATTTTAACAACTAAGTTTTAACAAAACGAAATTTCATTTACAAATCAGCTTGTTGTTAAAAAGTTACTAATTAAAAATTAAACAGTTCAAATCGGCAAATGCAAATTGTTTTGACTCACATTTATTAAAATTTAACCCTCAAATATTACCTACTCGGTCGACAGTTATACGTTTTTACCTGCCTTACGTTCAGTTAAGAAAATATTAAACATGTAAGTACAGTCAGCAGCACAGTAAACGTAATACGTCAATGGAATATGAATGAATGTTTCACTCCATTCCAGTCCACGATACGAGCTTATGTTTTTGAATGAAAAAGGCTAAGTATTAATTTTCTAATTACCACTCACCACAAACACACCTCTAAAAAGGTTTTATGCAGAAACAATTTTGACAACACTTCACAACAAGCTATCGAAACAGACTAAATGTGGATTTTGATCACAAAAATATCAAACCTTAAAATTTATTAGTCATACTCAAATAAAGTAAGTCTCAAGGATTCCCCTGAGTCATATAATGAATGAAGAAAGTAAATACATTTAAAAATATAATAGATTATACTATTGAAAGATTAAAAAATATAATGGCTGTAATGGTTATAATAGTTGCCATCTCCAATAAAGCAAAGAGTATTCAGCATTTTTTTAAATTGTTAAAAATTAGGTTTGGCGAGACAAGTTTTTAGATAAATTTAGAAAACTGATTTTTATGAAATTTAATACTTTTTAAATCACCTTCTAAAAACTAGACATAAAACAAAATACGCATCGATGCAATTATTACACAAAACTGTCAATACAATATCACCCAATTAGTAATTTTCTTTTATTCAATCACAGACAAACTAAAAATATCAAACAGCCACTCTTTACCTTCAAAGCTCATTAATTGCTCATAAACTTTAAGGTTATATGATATAAATACAAAGAGGAGGTAAGAAACAAAAGCACACAATCAAAATTTAATGTATTACACGAAACAAGATATATACTATTGGGCAAAAATTTAAACTAAGAGAATATTCAATTTTTTTTAAAACCCAGTAAATGACAATTTTAGCTGACTTTCCATTTGCCTTATTGATAATTATTATTTTAACATATCTTTTGACAATTTACAAATAGTACATGATAATGAAAAGTAATATAAAATATTTATTATATCAACGTAATTAATCGAACACAATTTCTAAATGTGAAGAAAAATTAATCATTATAGAATCAAATATTGATGTGAATACAACAATAATGTACGGTAATGCAGATAAATATAATGTTAATTTTTATTTGGATTAGTCTGAAAAAACTAGACTATTTAGTTTCTTTATACAAAAGATCATAAGTATTTCATAAGCGAATAAAATAAATTTGTATGTGATTATTTAATAAAAAAACATATTTCAGCTTTTAAACTATCGCGTTTCATAATACAAATTAATTAAGACGGGTCTAATCTATTGCCTAATGTGCGCAAGTCCCGTGTTTATTATATTGTAAAGATGTTTCAGTTCTTATATGCATAGAAATATCGACTTTAAGGCAGATTTAATTATGGGTAAAATTAAAAAACAAACAAGCTCCTTCTACGTTATATCATAATGTTATAAAAATCAATTAAGTGTATAAATTTTGGAATATTAATAAATGATTTTGTAAAACACATTCATTTCTCAAAATATTCCATATCAAATAATGGTTTTTACCAACCATCGTTTGTTATCGTAATCAAAATTAATAATGTTGAATGTTTCTTTCCATTGTGCAAGTTCTGTTAAAAAAAAACAGATGCACATAAACTTAGTGTTGTAAAATAACTAAGACAATAAATAACTGAACTATAAGGTTGGTAATATAAATTTCATTTATTAAATTTAATTTAATTTTATATATTAATAATTAATTCTTAAAGTATGACGCAAGATGACACGTGCACAAATTACTATAGTAATTTAAACAGCTTATTTAACTCACAAAGATCGCCTAAATATGTTTCGTGGAACGCATCGTAAGCGAAAGTAGGCTATCATGTATAAGCGATGACGAAGCGAACCGAGCGAGACATTGACATTGGTGAAACAAATATCACGGCGATGTTACGCAATGTAACGTTATGATTTTGGCATACGTACAAAGTTCTTATTATATTGTTTATTATAATGATTTGTTATCTATGACAATGATGTACTCTGTAATTTAAAGACGCGTGCAATGAAATGGCGAAAAATGAGCTGTAAGTAATCTTATATATTTATTTTTCATATTACTGATAAGTAATTAGCTCATAAGTATTTAGCTTAGCAATCTAGAAACTTTGATATTTAAATAGTATCTCTTTAATTAATAATAATATAAACAATAAGTTAAAACCATAATTTTGCTGTGAGGATACAATTTCCCTTCTTGCTTGCTAAGCATACGCCATAATTTGTGAACTACTGAATGTTAAAATGCATTATATTTGGCTCCTGCATATTAGACGTAGTTTGAAAGATTTAACATTGTATGTGAAACTTGCATACAGTGACTTCCAAGTATTGTTTATTAAAAGAAAGATTGGCAGTTACTATATTATTTATGTGTCGTAGTGTATCTTAATAATTCTCCGAATATAAAATATGCCATTACGAATTCTCATTATGAATAGTCATAATTGAAATGGCTGTTATGAGTATTTCACTCAACTATAAACGAAAAGTCCGCTATTGAAAAGACCGCCCCTATTAAGTTGCGTAAGCAATGTCAATAGATGGCGCTGCGTGTTTTAAAGGGGAGAAAACTTTTGATTTAATTTCGCTATTCTATTAAATTGTATTAGGAAATTATAACTATTCGCCCGCACTCAGAAGCTTAACACTGTCAAAATAATTTTAATTATTTATATATTTGTATTTATTTCGTAAATTAAAATCAAGGAAAGTAAATATTTTTTTTATTAATTATGAATATTATAATTATTTACTAGATGACCCAGTGAAGTTGGTTATACCGACAAATTACCACTAACGCCATCTATTAAAAGAAATCCGAAGTAGCGTAATGTTAATGCTTAACGTGTGATTAGACGATTTTCCATACTACAAAATCAATTTACAGTCGTAAAATAACTAGGAAAACCGAACAGAAATCTAAACAATATTTAGATTTCTGTTGGGTTATCCTAGTTATTTTATTTTTAAGCCACTTTTGAATTACACCGACTAAAACACAATAAATATTATTATTAATTGGTCTAGCTGTTTCTTAGTTTTAGCGAGACATAAAACAGAAATTTATTTTTGACATGTTTTTTTTAATATTATGTATTTCATATTATATGTGTTATGTGTTATCTTTATATTTAGCGTATTAGATATTTTTCGCATATTATTTAAGTACCTGTACCTTTGAATCGTTCTGGACTCAATTCTCTAGTTGACTGGCAGAGAAGGCCTAATAACATTAAGTCCGCTAATTGTACCTTTATGAATAAATAAATAAATAAATTGTATACAACAATAAATAAATCTTACAGCACACCTATCATCGATCCCAAAGTAAGGATCACAAAGGAGATACGGTTTAGATGTAAGATAATTATTATATAACCACCTCTGTAATCTTGTGGCTGAGACCATTACACATCTTCCGTAGCTCGATTCCCAATGAGGCTCCTAATATCATACTAATTCCGCCTGAATCCACCGGAATTCAGGTACAGTTCGCTTCTATCTTCGGCGTTATCTTTACTTACAATCAAGAGAGAAGAAGGTTAAGAGCTACCCGTTGTAAATAATATATATAAGACATAAAAAATATACAACCCTTAATATGTTTAATCTTACTGTAAGTATACAACCTGGACAAATATCTACTAATACCATTTTCAACAACATATAGAAATATAATTGAACATGAAGATAACTTTTTTTTATAATTTTATATATTTTATAATTTCGAGTAAATTTAGTTCATAAAAGTTTGCGTCAAGTTATTGCTAATTTAAGAAACCAAAATATTTGTTTCAGTAGTGATTTTTAATTGAATATACGAAGCAATCAATTTCTTTTGTTTCGCCTTTTTAAAACTGATATCTTGGCCTCTTTTGAAGTTTTAAAGAATATAGATTAAAAAGTTATTTTAAATGATGTGATACAGAATGGTAAATACTTATTACTAGTATTGATAATTACAGTGAAGACAAAAAAACATATAAAGTAAATATTTCTTTTAACTCACGCTGTTAAATATTGTATAATATTTTAAGCAAATAAAGTTAGTTCTTAGAAGGATAGATACATATTGTTTTAATTTAATAATTTTAATAGCATAATTTGATATCAAAGCATTGCTCTTTATATCACGAATGGTTATCCAAAATTCCATTAAATAATTAACATTGATGCACTTTCGGTGCTTTCACATTCAAATCATAATAAATACATTATCATACAATTTGCACTGCACTTCAACAGAAAAGTTATATGGAAATGTAATGAAATCATAATTTTTGCGATAGTGAACTCGTTGAAAAAATGAAATGATAACTTTGATGATTTCTGATGACCTCACAAGACAGTAACACATAAAAATATCTCTCTTATAAATTTTCTTTTAAATATATATATATAAATTTTCACAACAAAGTTTTATACTTTCTATAATAAGCATTAGTCATTTTTTTTAAATGACTAATGCTGTTGGCCGCAAATGGCATTTACAGCGTTACCGGGGTTTTAAGGAGGTGAGAACCTTGGAGAGTCTTCAAGCTTTAAAGGGCGATTCGCCTCTGGACGATTTCTAATCGACAGGCATCACCTCTAGGAGAGGTGTCTCCAGGGCGCTCAATCTATGAGGGAAAGTGTTCCATGTTCAAACCGTCCATCGATGCCCAGGCCCTATTTGTCGGCTCAGCCAATACTATTTTGCCACTTTTGACGATATTTTGTCTTTTCTGACGTTATGCTTATTATTTGAGATAGTCCTCACTCCGATTGCCAAATTGTTCTGTCACTTTTTCCATCTGCTATGGCTTCTACTCATTAGTCACGACACTACTTTTGGGAAACACTACAACCACTTCATTTTTAAGCTTTATTATCGCTTAAAACCGAATTAAACATGGTCCTTGTTTTGTTATATGCAAAACAGTGTCAGTGGCATGAGTCTGAAATAATATTACAAATTACTAATGCTTAACAAAAATATGCAAAAGGTTATCTTCATATTATACTTAGAATCCTAGATTATTTAATGATTAAGAGTTAGTTTATCATATATCACTTTACCCAAATCACCCATATGAACTTATAAGAACTACTCCATTTGAAGACGTAATGAACCTTAGGTAGCTTACTTAGCCCTCCTTCTGTGACATGACACAGTCACAGAAGGAGACCGCGGAATGCGCCCGCGAGGATGACCCCCTTGCGGACGCGGTCCGCCGTAGAAGGCCTGGCTGAAGAAGGCTGCACAGCCAACTTCAACCGCCTTAGTGGGTCTGTGAGTGATGGAGTGGAGCTCCATGGCCTGCGCCAAACGTCCTTGCGTGGGTAACACCTCTGTTCCCAGGTGCTCCTTTTGCCCTGAGGGCCCGGTAGCGCGCAAATCGTCCAGTCTTCAGCGTATGACAGTGATTGCGAAAAGTACCCTGTCGTGCGTAGAAGCCTCGATCAAAGCGGAACCCGTTAGTTTTTGGTGAGTATGCCGGGGTCCTAACCCCCCGGAGAGTCTCACATAACCCAGTGGCCCCATTAGCCACATGGGTAGCAATAAAAGCTTTTGCAACGTAAAAAAAGATTTGTTACTTTTGTCCTTGATATCGTTTCGCTTTTATACCCATTTCAATGATGTTCTATGTCGTATATATGTTCAAAGATTTTTCTGTCAATTGTGAATCGATTTTCAAAGAGCAATAACATATAGGGTATACAACTGAGGTGGTTAACACATATAAGTGTTTCATATTTATTTCTAAAACTATTCGAGTATTTTAAACAAACTGAAAGATACATACAAATGACAATGATGACGGTCAACCATCTAAGTTTGACCGTAGCATCTTAACTAATAATTTTGAAAAAGAGTGTTTTAAATAAAATTAAAAACGCTAAAAAGGCAAAAATAATTTATTTTAAAAATAACCGATTTTAATTATTATTACTTTTTGTACCAGTATTTACTCCAGAAATTTTTAAAAATATTTTTAAGTATAGTGTATCAATGTTTCAATGGCTTGAATGTCACCATTTACACGTCGCTCACAGTACCATTACATTACCATCGAGTGACACCAGGTGCTAGGCTTGAGTGAATTATAGCTTGCAAATATACTGCAGTTTAAATTAATAGTAAATGGTCAGATGCGTCGAAAGCATATCAATCGACGTTTAATTAACTCTATAAGATTTATTGTTACGCTGCATAAATTACATTACTGTAAAATTTATTACATTTTAATTAGCTTATGTCATTTTCATTTAGATTGTTCTATATTTGAAATTGAAATTTTAAAAAATATTTGCAGATATATTTTTATCTGCTTTTAATAGTTTCTTAGTACAATTTGCCCAAAACTACTTACTCCATTGGAAACGGTACAGGTAGGCTATACCCTCTTTCTGTACTTGGTTATCAAGTTTTTGGGCGCATTATCACAATTATTTATCTTATCTTTGTAATTCATCTGTTTATGCATCAACGTGTGTAGAAAAGACCAATTTTTAACGATTATTTTCGAAATTTGTGCACTACATAATTTTGGAATCATACAAAAGTGTAATAATATACAAAACTCATTTCATTGAGAATATCTGAAGTTTTCGAAATGAATATTGTAGTCCTATTTTTTTGTACTATTAATACTTATTGTATAAAAATAAAATTAATTATGAACGATCACTTTTTCATTAAAAATTGCAATTCAAAACATAACTATATCACCATCAAGAGCTTTAATTGAAATAGTTATACAGACATTTATTTACACAACACTGAGTTGCTACCCCTCGATATTGGCGATCGAAAGCCTCCCCAATCGACAAACAGTTTAATCCTACGTAGTTTTAAATAGTTTTTAAGCTGACTCCATATTGATTTAACTACTTCGTACGTAAAGGCTCAAAAATCAATTTTTACGCGTTATTTATCTAAAATATTTTTTGATATTTATAACATGGAAAGCAGGAGAACCAAATGAAATTGAACTATGAAGCTATAGAAAATTTTAAAATTACTTCATGAGCAATTCGCTCCGACGGTTTTAAAAGTCTTTCCTAGAAAACTTAATAACCCTTGAGACCTGAAGAAAAAAATACATATTTTCAAAGATAGAAATAAAACAACTTCGCTTATAGGGTAGTTTGAGCGTTCATTGTCTCCACAGGTACAATGTATATTGTACCTGTCATAACATGTCGTATAAGTGGTTCTACAAGAGAATAGTCATAAAAACGACTGCGCTGACCACTTGTTTGTGGCCAGTTAATAAATTGCAATCCGCGATGTGCACAGATTAGTGAGCCTGCACCGTGAAGAGTTCAATGTACTCTATTTGAGACCGCGTATAGAGCTGATATAACCACCGCGTCATTAGTCTCAAGCTTGATTGAAAATTATAAATGAACCTGTTTAGGTAATTTTTGAATACGCTGCTTACGCCGATCAACCCGCTTAGGGTCAAATTGGGTTACTCCAATGTTGGTGACGGTTTAATACAGTATTACTAATTTTGATAGAATGTGAACAATACAGTTAGCTGGCGTAGTGCTTAGAGCATTCTATTTTGGATTTCGACAATTAAACAAATTTTGCCATATTTGACTTCCCATTTGTCAATTTTTTTTAATCATATGATTATGCATGCTATAGGAAGCACATTAGAATTGTTGGATTTATAAGGCGACCGCTTTTATCTACCAACTACTTACATGTTCGTTGGCAAAAGGCCCAAAACATCTCAAGTATCTGGGACATGCTAATTCTTTGACGTGGATGATTAATGACTTACTAATTTGTATTTAAAGATGAAAATTATTCGTATGATTTTTTTTACGTCAATTGATGGTAAAATTTAAAAAAAAAAACAATACTCATATATACTAGGTAATATAGTAATATGGAAGATCGCTTAACTAAATATATATTTATTGACTTTTTGCCCTTGACGAACGACTATTCGATTGGTCAGTATCCCTATCTACTTAGATAGAGGTCACGGGATCCAATCTCTGTAGGGCAGATATGGGTATGACGAGAACGAAGATTTGCTTACGAGTCGTTGACGTTTGTATGTTTATTTAGTATATTTCTGCATATATGCCGTTATCTAGTATCCATAACACATGAACTTAATAATGCTTACTTTGAGTAAGATACCAAGTGATACCAAGCTAGGTGTGAGTGTGAGAAATATTATTATTATTATTTACAGAAGCCGAACAAACAACTCTTTATCGATATAAGCTCTAATCCGTTCGCTTAGAGTTATGACGGTAGATTGTATCGTTGCAACGGCACCTGTTATTTTGCGAATTCATATTATTTGCCTTCGTTTTATGAGTGGGTTTCATTAAAAAACTAGCCAGTTGTCGCAGTAAGTGATTATGACAGTGAAACTATGAGAATTGTGCAAAATGAAAGTAAAAAGCGTAACCATAGGAAACGTATGAATTGAAATTAAAATCTTTCGACGAGTAATAGAAAGCAATTTGGAAAACTAAGCTCATTATGTAGGGACTGAAAGATTAATGTGGGTTGTCGATTGCAATGGTTCTAAGGCTTTTTTTATTAAATCATATATGTAAACATTACTGGATTTGTACGATACTTTGTGCTATTTTTATATTAAGAGTGGAATCGATTCAAAAAATAATTATAATCAGTCATGCTGTTCTTGAGTTATATATGGTGTTAGAAAAACAACTATAAATTGGTACCGTACTGTCGGGATGATGCGTAAATGCGACCAATCCGACAAAAAAAGCTAATGCTGTTGCAATTCTATACAAAGTTGCATAATTGGCTCTACGGTTCTATAGTGTAGGCTAACTATAACGGTTTTGTATTTGTCCACTGAAGGTCTATAAATATTATATTGGTTTGGTTTAATGTAAAAAAACTGAACAACATCCGTAGTTGACTGGAGTTTCTATGAAATGCGACAGCCTTAATCTATTTAGTTTAACACTAGATTTACCAGACCAGTCATTTAGACTGGTCGTGCAATTTCAATTCAAAATTCCTACTATATTACACATTTTTTTTTTCAGAAATGATGTTATGACTTTTGTAGCTATAATTAGAGAGTACGTTTTATAAACTTAATGTTATTTTATATGCATTAGTAACAAATATAATTTTTGTTGTTGACATATCTTCAAATCGCTGGTATATCTAGTGTTAGTTAGTAACCTGAGTCTCGTTAAAGTAATGCTACCCTCTTCTTATTGAAGTAAATAAAGTGTATTCAGTACTTAAGTAAGATTTTGATTATCTGTCCAAATTTCTCTTTCTTGTTTTATTTCAGAAGCATTATAATACAGTAATGACATAAATCGATTCATCATTTTGTTGTTCCTTTGACTATTTGTCAAAAAATATATAAAACTTTTTGAAACCATTCGACTGTATTTACTAAGAAAGAGAGCTAACACACACACACACACACATATATTGTGTATTAGAAGTAGTAATAAGTATATTGTATCAATATAATATATGAACATCAAATTGAGAATAAAATTTAATACATATCATTTTATCCTAAGGTTGCTTGTTCTGTGTTGTTGGTGGTAGTTATTACGTTTTATCTCCAACTAATGTTCCTAAAATTTATTCTTTATAGTTGGCGTTCATCAAAGCTATAGGAAGTGAAATAACTAATAGGTTTTGCGAAATAATTATAGTAATCACGACTTGAAAAAAACGAGTAATCCCATTTAACAATATAATTATGTTAATTAATACATAATTGAATATTTATTATGAAATTGTTTTAAAACCGATTGACATAAGTTCACCCACTTTAAAATTCACAACACCGAACATAATATTGAGGTATACTCCCTACCTACTGTGTCGATAGTAAAAAGATGCTATCCTCAGCTTCACAAAAAAATGTAAACAAACCTTTTTTCCGATGCACGTTTGGACATGTTGTGGTCCAGATAACCTTTTAGGGTAGACGCACCATAGTTGACCACTTTAAATAACAGACAAATATTTTATTTCGTTTTAGGACCGATCTTAACATAGCTTTTATCCTAGAAATATATTTGAGAAGATAAAGTTCAGTATATAAATAATGTATTAATGTTTGATAAATTATATCTGACGTTTGAAAAATTGATTTCTCAAATCAAGAGATAAAAATACTATACAAATTATTTAGTTATAAAATATTTTTAGGCCCGTTTAACTTACTTTAAATTAGTTAATCAGAAAATATACACATAAAATATCAGCAAAGTATGTCGATATTTTATATATATAACTTTTTAGAAAATTTCAAAGGTATTCCAATTCAGAATACCGTTCTGTTTTCATTACAAAGATTATGGCAATCGTTGTGCGGCGTACCCTAAAACCCGAAACGAACTGCGCAAAAGAGACTCCTGCGTTGTGTTGTTAAAAAATAAAGAGCTGTAAGACCATTAGCAGATAAGGGTAGTCCCATTAGAAAATAGATAAAATAAGTTTTTATCAGTACCCATGAAGGGATAAATACGGACTTGTTACACATGTCAATGTCCAATGCGTTTTTTTGATATCGTAGTATGTTGACATATTAATGTATTAAATACTTGGATAAGAAATATTCCTTTTTTTTTAATTTCATAACTTTCCAGTGTTGTGTTGTAAAAATTCTTTATTATTATGGTCTCAAGGTTAGATACTAATATAAAAATGATAACTTAATTATTAGTATGTAATTTTATTAATCAATATAGATGACTATTTGCTAAAGTTACTCATTTTATCATTAAGTTTGCAATATATTACTGAATCTTCTTCGATAAAGAATAATTCAAATGCATACAGTAGTTATTATACATAAAATTTTAAATGGAAGTTAAAAGAAGTTTTGAAATCCTTGGCAAAGCCTCTCAAAACAGCAAATCAGTTGAAACTGACAAACTTTTATAACCGGTCCTAACTGGCTGCAGGACAAAGGAATCTGTGAGTCGCAGTTAAAACGAATCTAGGTTGATTGACCGACAATAAGAACTTATCCAGATCTAAGCCTAAGGGCTCGCTTATATTGGATATAATGTTATGGCAGTTAATTGAATTTGAAATGGTTTTGTATCTACTAAAGATCTTACAGTTTCAAGACAGTAAGTAAATAAAGTATAAGCTTTATTAATGTAAGTGAAATTTGATCGAACCTGGTTGCAAACTGTAAGAGTTATATATATATATAATATATCCATAGATATGTTGATATTATTCATACTGTTTGCAAGGTTGAAATTTACTGACACCACAACATGAAACTAGTTAGATTACTAATTATTTAAGCTTTTAATAAATTAGCTGTTGCACTAATTATTGATTAATTGTCCTTCTTCGTGTGAAAGCGAAGACAGTTTCCATAAACGTGACGATCGTAAATGAAAAACAGTTACTCTTGTTTCTCATGATGTAACTGGTAAAGAAGAATTTGTTAACAATTTTTTTCAAATAATTTTCATCCGTTTCTTTTCATTTCATTTCTTTTCATTTGAAGCACCCAGATTCGAGAGTTAGCAAAATAAATGGATACGCAGCTAGCTGATAATGATAGCATTAGATTAAATCCAATAACATAACAAAGGATTTTGTCAGAAACAGAATTTTATCTAGGTCAATCGGACGACAGTTAAATGTAATCCGCAGATTTTGATCTCCAGATTTGTGTAATAGTGTTTATTTTAGCAGAATTTTATAGCTAACATCTCGGTTAAAGCCGATATTATGAGTTGAATGATATGTTTATTTTAATTGTGTTGGAACTTTGGAAATGGGTTGAATCGAATAAAGTATAAATTAAATCACCAAAACATCTTTTAATGACAGTTATAAAAGAAATTAATTGCTTTGTGAATGTTTCAATATTAGCTTTCTATAGGCGCTGAATATCTAACGCCGTCAACATGATGCCTGGAATTTGAAAGAATCCTGTTCAGAGCCTCACACACATTTTAAATGTATAGAAGTTGGTATAATAGTACCTTGCCACACCAACTATTACGAAACAGTAATAGTCGCCATCGTACAATAAATAAACACACTTCTTGTTGTGACTTGTTACTACAGTTATTTCTTTTGTTCTTTTTCTACAGTATATTACGATCCAATCATGTTAATAATTCTTCATCCAATCGAATAAGCGTTCTATTTGAAACTGCTCAAACCAAATATTGAGAAAAAACAATATTCTGAGCACTTTGATAATTGTTTAACACTAGATTTACCAGACCAGTCATTTAGACTGGTCGTGCAATTTCAATTCAAAATTCCTACTATATTACACATATTTTTTTTCAGAAATGATATTATGACTTTTGTAGCTATAATTAAAGAGTACGTTTTATAAACTTAATGTTATTTTATATACATTAGTAACAAATATAATTTTTGTTGCTGACATATATTCAAATCGCTGGTATATCTAGTGTTAAAGATCGGGAATGCGTTGGTAAAGTCTCCCTTCTATCAAAACTATATCTTTTACATTGCATTATGGCGTCATTGGGCTGTCATCGTGTACAATTTACCTAACAAATATAGCTTTAACCCGCATAATGTAACAGAGCCAAGGCCGACAGTAAGCGTTAGATTAGACATTTTGTCTATTACCTGATGCTGTGGGCGAGTTTTGTAACATTATGTTCAAACGTATTTGTTATTTGTTGAGGCTAATTTAGTTGGGATACTTGATTTACTATCTGCAGCATAGAGTCTATTGAAACTTTGGATGTAGGGCAGATTTTGGTCTGATTATGGTTTGTCCGTTTTGCACGTTATTTATTTATTTATTTAATTCAACAGTGATTCAACAGCATTTTTTATATATACAGAATATAATACAATTACCCAGACGTAAGCCAATTAAAGAAACACATTATACTTATGAACGTTACGAACTATACGTAACTATGTTACTTACGTTATGAACTATATAATTTTTAGCATGCTTTGTTTCTTGCAAGCTTAAATTCTCTTGATATCTTTGTGATTTGGTGCCTTTATACTGTTTACAAGTCAGAAGACTAAATATATGAAGTCGCTAGATATTGCTACCTAGTCTTAATATCACCTCGTTTTAATAAAATCATACGCGTAATTATAAGCCTTGACTAGATTGTTTTGTACATTATCATCCTTATTAGCCACAGGTTATAACAAATAAAGATTAGCACAAAGACTCCTCAGATTATGAGAATATTTTTAAGAACATAATTTGCATAATTATATTGGGGGTAAATCAAGCCTTCACTAAAGCATAGTCTTAAACAAACACAATGACCGATGCTAGATCCGAACCTCCTTACTGATGTTTACACAGCTGACTGATCTATTGTTGTGTTGACGGATTAGCAGTTTTTGTTGCCTGTAGCCGCGTGGGAGAAGGTTTGATGGCGGGTCACGCGTTGGAAATTAAATCAACACATTATTATTTAAACTCGTTTTTAGTTTCAATTAGAGAAGTATAGAGAAGATATAAGTTAACTTTTTAGTCAGCGTATTCGATTTGACATTGCATTCTTAATTATATTTAGTAGAGTATGAGGTAGAATTAATCATCAGAATAAATTGCTGATTTATTTCATGTCAATTGAAAGTTACACTTCTTAACAATAAATTTGATAGTCTTTTGGTTAAGTAGACAGTACTGTCTTGCAAAGGCAAGGGTCTTGTCCAGATTGGGACAACTATTTGTGTGATGAGTACGAATATTTGATCACGAGTTACGGATAATTGTATGCTTACTTCTTGATATTTGAATACATTTTTCTATAAATATTTCTTTTATCCATAACTTAATTTGGACTAGATAAGTGTGAGCTGACTAAATGTGAGTGTGAGAAATATTATTCAAATTTCAAAATCAAATTCTAACTTCTCAAACTCGGGCTCTGCCTCTGCCTCAGTCGTCGAAGGCTGAAGGTTAGGACGACAGAAAGAGGAATCGGCTGACAATCCTGGACATTTGTCCATCTCCCTGTCCCAATATCTTCAGATGGTCGCGATGAGAAATCGAGACAAGGCCATTGTTTGAGACTACGACTGGTATGATCTTAGTGGATGTCACCCTCCACGTATCGGTAACCTCGTGGCGCAGATTCAGATACTGGATCTTTTATTTGATTCAGCTAATTATTATTATTAATATTGCCTCAATAAATATATTAACAGATTTTCATTATCGTTATCACAATTATTAGCCGATAGATACCTAGACATAGGTATCCTTAATCTAAAGTAGATTTTAGTTTCGTCAAAACTGTGCTAGAAATAAATATGTGTATAACACAAAACAAATACTAACAATGTAAGAAGAATAATACCAAAGTGGATATAAATAACACTTACAATATGGCAAAGCTTATCCAAACGAGAACACGTGCAATGTTACAATAGGATTTTTTGTTGCTGTAAACCCCAATACTAGGTCAAAATTTTATAAAAAATACCCACTATTAATGCAGTTTAAATAAACTTTAATGCCTTGAACAGAGAGGCTGTTTTTGAAAATTTGGTTTCAAAGATAAAGTAGTTAATAGATCTACCTGTTACGCAAAACTTGTTGTAGAAGGGCGGTGACGGAATAAGGTACGAAAAATTAGTTTGTTGAATCTGTTTGTACACAATTGAGATCAAGTTAAAGAGTTGATATTTGTGAGATACATGTCAAATTTAAAATACTTGCTACATTCAATGTATTGCCATTTGATTATCTGACAGATAGAATTATTAACGCATAGTAATGTCTTGGTCAAAATTTGTTGTGTCAAGCTCTTCCCTGCTTCAGAAGGAATTTAAAGCTGTTGAACCTGGATGCTATGGTAACCGCTTTCGCCCACCATACCGCATGGCTAACATAGTGAAATCACGGTCCTATCTCCTCATGATATTGCTTTGTACACGGATGTCCTGTGGCGGTACCTGCATCGGCTTTGAATGATGCTGATTTTTAAATTTATTTTTATTTTATTTCTATGCAATAAAATAAAAATAAATAAAAATATAGCAACACATTATTTACTTATGAATAAGTGCTTCGCAAAATATTGGTATATTTTTAAGAAAAGTTTATTTAAAGCATTTTCTTCAGCTAACGGTAGTTACACGTATGTAGAGCTAAGTTTCAGCAATTCATTGCTAGAATAATAAAGTAAGTAAGTATTGTAAGTCTCTCAGGCAAATTAATATCCACAGAATAACTATCTTCTTTGAGGCGATGTATACGCTTTTACAAGAAGCTGCCAATCCACTTTACCGAATTACCTATAAACAAATTTAACGGCGATAAAAACCATTTAAATCTTAATGATGTTAAATCGTGAGAGTAAATTGCTAATATGTCCATTCTACAAAAATATATTAATATTAAAAACATTGACACGTAATGGCGTAATATAAGTAATGTGTAAATGTCATTTTAAATATTTAAAAATAGAGTTGTTAAATTTTGGGGTTATATTAAAAAAAACAATAAAATTCCATATCAATAAAAAGCTTTTTCCTACCAGTTTCCTTTTAAATAAGATGTAATTAGCAACATGCTGAAAACTTTAAAATTATTTCAAAAAAGTATATACGACAACCACGAATAGAAATATTCAGTTCAATCATCATCAGTTATTTTAGCACCATCTGTCTGTTCGTACCCAACTTTCTGACACGCGAATGTCACATTAGTGTTCGTATGCACTATGGGTCTTAAAGAAAATAATCGTAAAATATTTTGCAGACGTATTTGTGTTCAATAAACTCCTATATTTTTGTCTTAATAAAGAAACTGTCTCTGTTTTCTTTAGCTCTATGACTTAATAGAAAAATAAATACAAGTTTTAAAATTTACATTAACGATCTGGAACTGGTTGTCAAAAAACTAAACATTAATATGATAAACAATGCACACGCCAACTGTGTACGCGTAAGTATTATAACAAGTTCAACGCTGTTCGTCCTAATACAATGGAGAGTGAACAAAATTGATGTTTTTCAATCATTACCTGCAGTTAGCAAACGTTTACAATTTGACCCAAATGAGTATTTTCGTATGTCCATAAACACTCAAATTTACATTATCAAAATTGTTACGTTTTGATCTGGTGTAAACTAACTGCTATTTTCAAACAACAATTTTCAAATGAGGTGTCATTTCATTTTACTAGCAAATTTTAAAACAAAATGCAATGGTGGTTCACAACAAAATACTTTCTATGATCATCAACCAAAAATATTGAGTTACATATATATTATACTTGTATTGGTATACGCTTCTCTACCATCCGTTATCACTTTTACCATATATGGGGCTGCTGGAAGAGATTTCTAATAGAAATAACCAGTACCTTTATATTATGTTCTGTCATGTTGTTTTGTCTTTTTTATTATCTTAGTGTATACATAAATTGTTAAATAAATAAATAATAAATACCAAAATTAATAAGCATATTTCTTAAATTTAGAAATTTCACCGTACAATTATCTAAACAGTTGTTTTATAATTTAATTTTAATTGATACATTTTATACCATAATACCATAAGCTTAAAGCTATTTATTTATTAAACACATAATTATTATGTACTTATAGATATTTAATTATGAATTGATATGATAATTAGCTATTCATGTAGCCTATCTTCATCTAGGAGTTTCTCGTCTGGTAAAAATAAAGAGGTAGTTTGCGTTATATAATGTTGACAGCTTGGATCCAAGTCCATGTGTGGGACAAGTCCACCTTCTTTCAACACGGATCTCACTTTATGAGCTCTAGTGACTTCTTTGATCTGTAGTTAAATATAAAATTATAGGTGTTGCTCAAATAGTCATGCCAAGTAGGGTTCTCAATTAATATACTACTACAAAATAAAATATATATTTTTTAATATATTTATTTATTCTTTATTATACTATGAACTTTCTTAAAGTGAGTGTTATGATTCATTTACGTCTGCAGAAAGCCAGAAAACCGTATCAAATTAAAAAAAAGTGATTCAATCCAAATGAAACTTTAGTATCAAGATTTTATGGTACATTATACCGTGATTTGCAGCAGAAATTTGCTTTGAAAAACTGATTATTATTATAAAAAGATACAGGTTTTCATATTTCGCCAACACAACAGTGTGGGAAAATATCTGAAGTTAACGGTAGGTAGAAGAAATTAGGTATTGTATTCAGAGATAGAGCTGTTGGTTGCAGAAGCGACATATTCGCGTTTTAAATATATAATGAATTGTTTGAGATAATAATAACATACTTCAGTTCAGTTATTAGATTTCTATTTCATGCTTTATTCATATAGTGAATTTTACAAAAACAAACGTAATTATTATTAATTAATAATCAGTACTCAGAAGAAAATGTAACTGTCTTTTTTGATAACATAAAAATAAGTAGCTAGTAGGTCTGATAATTCACAGAAATAGTAATTCGTTTTAATCTGAGAGCCATGATGCTTATATTTTATAATAAAAGATACATATATACCCATTTTCGATTTAAAAGAACTTATTAAATGACTCTATTTAAATAAAGTTATTTTGACTTTGACTTTAATCAAATGCAGTCATTTTAGAAATGGAAATAACTGCATTTGGCAGTCATTTCCATTTCACGGAATGTTCTTGTGAATTGGACAAAAAATTAAAGTAATAAACAAATAATAAAATAATAAATTTTTGAATAAAATACATTGTTTATTCAAAAACCACAATTTCATACTTACCCCATTTCATACTTTTACGACGTCGCGTGCCTGTGCGCAGAACCGTACAATTCTTCATATAAATTCATGTACACTTCCACGTTAGATCTCAATCTAAATTAGCCTTCATTGCTTGGACATTAAAGTTCAAGAAAAACCAACTGGGGCGCGTGCATAGACAATAGTCTTGAGTGGTATTCAATGAGCTAATTAGTGGTTTTCTTACTATAACAGTTGCTGGGTCAAGTTCAGACTTGCTGTTAATCTTAGCGTGAAAATTGCACGTTCGTTGGTAATTTAACGGTACTCGCTTAAGGATCTTAAAAATTAAGTGCTACGATCTGCCGAGATATGATTAACCTTAATTTATATCGTGGCAGATAGATCAATATTTTTACAGCAAACATTTAACTCCTAAGTTGAATTTAGCAGACAATCTGCCATCTTGTAGATTTGTTTCAATATTAAACTGTAATTTCTGGAGTAGTCCTTTTGTATAGGTATGTAAAAATTACATACCTATACAAAAGCCAAAGGCTTTTGTATAGGTATGTAATTTTTACCTCTTTCGCTTCAATTTCAAAGTCGATAATGTTCTGTACTTTTATTGGAAATGTCATGTACATTTCTAATCTAATTCATTCATTCATTCATCTAATTTCATTCATAATATTCTAAGTTCATTAACTTAGAATGATAAAAACGCTAGAAGCAGCGGTGAGTAATGAAGATTAAAGTGACGATTCTAAGCTTAGGGTTTTATAGAACCTTTAAATCTGAGAACTCTACCTCCTTCTTGTAATCTAGCTTGTATAAGGGACTAAGCTCTGAAGAACTGATCGAAAGGGTACTTTATAATCGTACAACTCACCATCAATTTGGAATTAACATGAGAATGTAGCGAATTTTGGCCAAAAGCACATATATACACTATAGGCACCAGTTTTCATAAATATAATTTGATAATCTGAATTGCTATATACAGATTCTAACAGAAACCCGATTTAATTTTTTGGGATGAAAACAACGGAGTTCTGTCATATTTGATTAATTTGGGTTTGGGCCAGGCAATGTTACAATCAATACCAATAAATTTTGAATAAAACTTTGGCTTGGATCTTAGTGCTTTATTTTAAGGTTTAAAATATGTAGTGAATTTTTTACTCCTCTAGCAGAACCATATTCAGTGATCTTGTAATAACATTGCAGTAATTGGGAAGGTCAGTTCTCGGATATTTTTTCGTGGGTAATTTATGATGGCCATCGATATATCTGCAGTTGTTTGGAACATGATAAATTTATTTATTTAACATTCTTGTTGAGTTCCTTGGTATATGACTGTTATCTATGTAGAGTTACCAAAAATTAACTAAAAGAGATTTGGTCAATATGTCTTTTTTTATGAGGAGGAATCCACTTACAGACCTACCCGCCACCGGCTAAGCGACGGTCGTATGGGGCTCATTCAGTACCTCAATAGAGCGGCACTGACAATACCGACTAAAACTCCCCGGTAACTCCATTGCCCTTCACGGGGGTAACCTGGGTTCTGCCGAGCAATTCACCAGGTCATGGTAAATATGTCTTAGGTTTATGGGATCCATAACTTCCAATAAAATTAAGATTTCCTGAGCAACAAATTATTGTTGTACAAAATAAGAATTCCCGTTTCTAGAAAACATTATTGACTAAATTTGTTTCCCCTCCAATAGTTTGCTCCTAATAAACTGACTTAACCTCTTCCTCACAACCGTACACGTCAATAATCTAAATCAGTATCCTCATAAAATGTAACTTCACAAATTCCTTTGTCCGTATTCCAAAGTTGAAACCATCACAAACATATTGTAAATCTGGTTGATTTTAAAATCAATCACTTTGAAGGAAGACAGTTCGTGAGCATAGTTATTAGGTCATTAAATCTTAATACTGCTCCTGGGATACGATGATAAATTGGATTGATCGATCCGGTATAATAGTATGGAAAGCTACGTGACTTAAATGGTAAATCTATACACTGATAGCTGTAGTTTTGAGTTGTATCACTCTTTATTAGATCTTTTTCTCGTTTCATGTTTTTCTATATTATTTATTAGTTAACACTAATAGATAACATAAAAAGTATATTTTTCTAAATTCGTCTCTAATCTGCAATAAATCTTTGTGTTAACATTCTCATTTCTAAAAAGAACAAGCAACGGTTACCTTTTTCATTAGTGTTATCTCTTGTTTGAAGTTTGCGTATTGTCAAGGTAAAGGCTAATAGTAATTTTATGAGAATAGCCATCTCTTTCACATAATACTCGGAAATCTGTTGCCAACTCTTTGTTATTAGACATTTTCATTTTACCTAATAGACAATTCCACATTCTGCCTACTCCATAACACACTAGAATTTTTTTGCTTTTCCTTCTCAAGATATCATGGGATAAACTATGCCTAGACTTAGTCAATAGCTTAAAAATTGTATGCAGTCATTTTTAAAAAGTATTGCCACAAAAATAGAAATTTTGAAAGCATAGATTATTTACAAGAGATCAACCACAAGACAATGATCCGCCCTAATGATTTTACCTATTATCCTAATCTTGGAAACTCATAATAAAACGACTTTAACTACCAATAAAATATTTAACGCCCTCAAGAAAGCGGGTGTAGCGAGATCGTGTAACTTCGAGTTTTTTGGTGCTTTGACATCCGATATAACCTGACCCCTCCAAGTTCAACATCTGGAGCTCTCTCCACAAACTTAACGTTGAACGAAAATTCTTTGGCAGGTCAAATTCTTTGGTATAATAACACAAGATGTTTTTATGGTACTATTTTAAATATGGCATCTTAAAGACGCCCCCGGCTTTACAATTTATGTGGACTATAATTTTTGTTGGCGCAAGACAATGGTTTTAATTATGTTGGGTGATAACTACGTTTCCTATAAACTTTTTACTGCTAAATCTTCAGGTATTATTAGGTTTTTGCTATTTGAAGCATGGAACTTAAAAATTTAAGAGGAGCTTCTGCTTTTTACAAGTTGTTTACGATATTAAGGTACTCCTTAAACTTAGCTTCGCGTAAAGATCAGAGTGGTGTCAATAAAAAAAGTTCTAAAAACACTACATCTATATAGGAATGGTCGGTGAAATTCATCCATTGCATCACAAATTACTATTAGAGAAGAAACTGAAAATTAATTCAATATCAATCACATTAAAACATCGTTAATTTAGATCAATAGCGATAACAACAATTAATTTTATTATTTTTTAAAATATGCTTAATCAAAGTTATCGTTGTGATTCTTTCTTACTTAAAATTATTTTATTTTACTTATGTGAATGCAGAATATCAGTGCTTTGTTCACATCCCAATGTGAACAAAATCAGTCACTGAGTTGCGACCCTTTTGCACTTCTGCAGCGCACACAAAGGTCTTTGATATCATCTATAATAAAATGTTTGTCTTTAAACCAATGTACTGTCTGGATCTAGTTTTGTGTGTGATGAAGAAATTAAAATAAAGACTTTATCTACCTATCTATCTATATGTTATTGATTTTAGCGAAAATTGGATTTCTCTTTGACTTATTTCTGTTCTTATGGTTCAGTCGTAAATTAGCTCAATTATCCATTCGGATGGATTATTAGGGGTCCCATTATTTATCTTGTCTTTAGCTTCTTATATGGAAGATAGCAGCCCGATATAATGTTCATGGAGTGAGTACATTTGCCAGAGCCCAAAAACGAAGATTGTAGCTGGTGGTAGAGGAACTGGATGTCTATAAAGTGTGCTAGTTATAGGCTTTGGTAGCTGTTTACCATCAGGCTTGACGTATAGCAGTCTCTAAGTTGTTTAGATTTCATTTTTACGGTGTTTTGACAACGTTAAAAATCTTCAATACCATCAAAAGCAGGTTTCTAATATTTTCTTCTTGAAGAACGTTCTTTAGAACTGTAATAAATATGATTTAAAATCAACTAACTTAATCCTCAGTTGCAATCTATATAGCATCTTAACTGCTGTTAAAACAAACGGAGTCATCTTAAAATAAAACACGATATGATACGTCAAAGTAAACCTTATAAACAACTCTTAAAGATCCACCTATAAGGGTATCTTTCTACTCATTTAAAAATATAGCTTAATATTTTTTTTTCAATTTTTTTTTTAAACTGCAATACTTTTTACGATGGTTCTAAAATCAAGTTTGCATAGGTTCAGAACAAATAATGCAAATCGTTTGGTGGATTAGGGTTGGCAATTAAGTAATGATGATTTGTTACTTTCTTTTCTACTATCGCTGTGCCAAAAAATAATCTGATGTATTTTTAGTATAAATTTTGGCAACAAATTTTCGTAATTTAAAGGGAAGATATAACCATGCAGTTTGTTCCCATTTTTCCAGAAGCCTCCAGACAAATATTGAAATGATGGTGATTCTCCAAAATCTTAACTTTTAAAACAGTATATAATAGATTATTGAATTCCTGCTATCATCTCCTGTCCAATAGAATACCAATTATTTAATCATTGAAGAAATATTTTTAGATATTGTACAAAAAAAGCATAGTCAGCAAAGCTATTTAAAGTGAGAAAATTGCTCTTAACGTTTTTAATTTTTGGAGATATATTTTAAAATTATCTCCAAATATCTTTCAGTTTAAATAGACGTCAATCTTTATAGGCATGAAATATAAATTGTCAGTTTAAACCTCGTAATAGTGGTTGAAACGTGAGTTACGATATAGTTGTATTTTATTAGTACCAATAAACTGTACTGATGTCAAGATTTTGTTTTGTCTTTGTCTCTCGTGCAGGATTAGAAAGAGCTGTTCTTCCACGGATATTGTTAGAGGTTTGTCTACTTATAGAGTGTAACAATTGTCTTTGTTACAATTTTGAATGCCGGTTTTGCTTATCTTATAACTAGTAATATTTTTCGTACCATTTTAATATTTAGTCTATTTTAATGTTTGTAGCAAGTAATCGTTTTTTATGCAACACAAAATACCTTCCATTAACGAAATGGTCGCCATTTAGCATCTGCTGCATCCTGCAAGGTCACAGCGCTGGTCTTCCGTAGCTTCTCGTTGCTATTGCGAAATCATTTCTTAAACAACCTGCAAGGCAGAGTAACTTTCTACCTGCCCATCTGAGGATGGAGCATATTCTTGATAAACTATTGCAAGCAATATTATCACATTACTGTTAAATGCATTAAAAATTCCGTCCCCTTAGGTGTAACAAATAATTCTATTCACAAAATTATCCAAAAATAAATTTCATACACCGAAATCCAATACAAGCTTTTTAGTACCATTAATATCCATTTCCGTATCGTTACGAACTTAATAATCCGTTTGCATGAGACAATCAATTATGCGACATATTTAACCTAATGATCCATGGTGAGTTTTTGTACGATTATGGCTTTCCCATGCAGGTAGCTTAATATATGACGATTTGCACTAATGTCGTCCTGGGAATCTCGACAGTTTTAGTAAGTTTGGTAAACAGCATATCTTTCTATTGTCGCATCTATTTTCGGTTATCGTAAATAATGAACTTGCTAAATACGGCTTCTTTGGTTCAGAACAATTTGCTGCTCAATTTGATCGGTAAATAGTAGAATATCAGCATTGTTGTGTACTGATAGAAGAGCGAGATAAGTAATAATTATCCTATCTCGTCTACAGCCTATTTACGGTGAAGAAGCTTAGTGGGTGAAACCTGTTACCGTAACAGATGAAACCAATGACGTAACGGCTTTTCGAATCCGGAACACCTTGAGATTACAAATTTAATTGACCCATCCAGGAACAACTATGGTGATAGTTGCTTTGTTTTCGTTATAGAAGCCAGAGCGTTCGAACCACAACCATTAAAACGCCTGAACAACGTCAGTACCCATGTCTACTAAGCCAAAAGTCCCAGGTTCGAATCCCGGTAGGGACAAATATTTGTATGATGAATACTTATATTTGCTCTTGAGTCATGGACGTTTTTATGTTTATTTAGTATATATCTGATATTTATATACGTATTACTATCTATATTTCTCAATTATCTAGTATCCATAACGCAATAATGACGCTTTCTTTGATTTGGATTATAGATGTGAATGTGAAAAATGTTATTATTACTACGCCAACCAGCTCCAAGTAAAAATTAATAAGTAATAATTTAGTTTAGGTAAGTAGGTGAGATAGTCTCTACCTTTGTGGTTAAGGAATCCAGGTGTGTGCTACCATCTTTGGGTATATAATCACTTACCGTTAGGTGAGATGAACGTCAAGAAACTCGTTAAGAATTAAAAAAATACAGGACATATTAGTCTATGATGACGCTACTCAGGAACAAAGTATTTGTTATCATGATTTTAAGATACCTTAAGTGACTGCTTAGGGGTAGACCAACTTGCAAGGTCGTCTGGGGAGTATAGAGACTTTAAATAAAAAATATATATATACTCATAGTAGGTGTACACTTAGATACCTGCGCAGAAGCATAACTCTAACAAGTGACTGCTTTGGGGTAGACCCACTTGTAAGGTCGTTTGGGGAGTATAGAGACTTTAAATAAAATATATATATATATACTCATAGTAGGTGTACACTTAGATACCTGCGCAGAAGCATAACTCTAACAAGTGACTGCTTAGGGGTAGACCCACTTGTAAGGTCGTCTGGGGAGTATAGAGACTTTAAATAAAATATATATATATACTCATAGTAGGTGTACAAAGTATAGTATGCTCCTCGAAGATAAAGTGCCTTAGCTTTAAGCAGCCTTAAATCCTTCGCTTCCATCTAGATTCTTGGCACAGTTAGGATTCTTCATTTCACTAAAAATTCAATTTACTTTCTTGATATAAATAACTACATTATTCCGTTACTTAATCTACTTTTTTAGGATTGGTTAAAGAAAAATATAAGTCAAAAGTCAAGTCAAAGTAAAAATATCTTTATTTAAATTGACTCATTTACTAAGTTCTTTTAAATCGTCATAACAGGGAATATGTATGAGAAAAAATAAACAAATGTAATTAAAGACAATAGTGGTAACTTTAAGTGGGTATTAACCGGGTATTTACAAATCATCCCAGTTATAGAATATAGAATTTAAATATGTACTAAATAAATTGTATATTTTTTAAAGTGGTTATTGCCGCCAAAATCTGACACAATTCAATGTTAATATTCTAATTTCCAAACGAGTTTCATTAATAATCGAGTACAGTTAGTGTCCGCAAACACCGGAAATATAATAGCATTGTCATTCGAAACGTTTTTTTGTTCACCATAACGTTATAATGGTTTACCTTCATTAGTTAAATAGAAACCCATATCCTGTTTGTGTTAAAGAAAGTGATTCATAGAGTAATTGTTATTCAGGTTTTTTTCGAGAAATAACAACAAAAGAGTAATATAGTATTGTATTTGCGATAAGAATTTTCTTATATTCGTAACTTGTTAAAGTCTTGTTAGTCTTGTTAAATATTGAATGTTTATTTTTATAACATTTTTATAAAGAAGCTTAATCAGTTCAGAATGTGAATAAACAATGGTTTTAAAATCCCGGATCACTCCCGTGAAGAGCAGTGGAGTTACCAGGGAGTTTGAGTGGGTATTCCCACTGTCTCTATCAGGCACTGGGCGAGGCCACTTAGCCAGTGGTAGGTCTGTAAATGGATTCACCCCCGATAAAGAGGCATGCCATTATTATTCCAATCATTATATTATTGTGTGAAATTAAGTTTTTAATGAATTGCGTAAATTTAATTTGTAGTTAATTAGTTGTAAGTTAATTTACTGTTTTAGCTGTGAGGAAAAGAGCACAAGGTCCTGTTACAGCTATCTGTCAATGGTCAATCACTATATCATTACCGAATATACCTAGCGCATACAAAATAACATTTTAAAAAAGCAGGAATAATTGAAGAAAACTTTTACTTAGATATTGATATTAACTTATAAAAAATACAAAATGAAAATGCTTTTCGATTCAATTAAGAGATACAATTTAAAGTATTAAAAGATAAAACGAATCTAGATAATATTTCAGGCAAAAACCCTCATTATTGCCTACTTTCGACGTTGCACAAGGTGTTCAATGTCCTAAAAATAACCTAATATGGTAAATATTTAGAAAGCAAACCAAATATCTTGTGCTAGGAGAGTGTAATTGAGTATCATAACAAATTAAAATATCATATATATATAATCTGGACAAAACTCGTTACCGCGATTTAAAACGGTGCAGAGCCATCTAGTGACGAAAACTGGTATTAATATTAACAGTTCGTAAATATGCACTGACTTTGTACACAAGGGATGTTGAACGTAACCAATTACAGTGATAATCTTCAAAACATATTGCGTTCATAATTCCAAGAATCCATTCTAAATGTCGAGCGTACAGCATTATTACAATTGGAGCGAAAGAATTACAATTACGCTTTCGCTTTTATCGTTTAAAAGCGTAATTTTTCGTGCATTTTTACGGCTATATCCGAGCGCTTTATCCCTTCGAGTGGAATGTTGGTTACATTAAAATTAATGTCACAATACAAGTGACGCATTTTTTTTAATGTATCTGTGGGGTTTTACGGTAGACCTATAATTTTTTATGTTTGTATTTTATTTTTATTTAATAACAGGTTTTATTAATAACTTGCACTGATTCTTCTATATAAAAAAATATTATTAATAATTATGATATTATAAATTTTTTAAATTATTATTCTCTCAAAAGAAACAGGAGAGTTTAGACTATGGTATAGATATTAGTATAATAAACAAGAATATTTGTTTTCGGGTCATAGCTGTTTACACAAAAACAAAATATTTGTGTATAATTTGATTTATAATATATGTATTCGTTATACGTCGTCAACTTCCCCCGAGTACTTCATTTTTAATCCTGTTCATCCTAAGGTTACTTGGAAGAGATCGTTTTTCGCGATAAGGCCTTTGCCCTATAATTAGTTAACTGTTCCCTAAGTATTTCTCTCTATGAATTGGCTTGCAATAAAGATATATCCTATTATATTTTTTTCAAATATGCCTTTTCGTTGTCAAGTTTTCATACTAGAAGCCCTTAAGAAATACTTTCTTTTAGATAAAAATAGATATTATTATTACTTAATGAAGTAAAATATTCATGTATTACATAGACGCATCTTGCCTTCTGTTAATTATACCGTTAGTTAAACTCCTCCACGATACGACTCACCTGAGCCGAGGTCCGAGCCTTTAGAGGCGCCCTCAGGTTTGTCGCTCCCTCATGGCTCGAGTGCCCTGGAGAATCTAAGAGACAGCGGGACACCTCCCCCGGAGGTGATGCCTGTCGATTAGAACTCCTCCAGAGGTGAATCGCCCCTTAAGGCTTGAGGACTGTCCAAGGTTCTCGCCTCCTTAAAACCCCGGTAACGCTGTAAAGGCCATCTGTGGCCAACAGTATTAGTCAGTCCAAAAAAAAAACCGTTAGTTAAAGTGATTAATTGTTATTCGATGTTATGAAAAAGGTCACAATTTTTTTACCTATTTACTTTAGAAAAAATAAATACGTTTCACCAAAACAAATCATAATGGTTAATATCTAAAACATCTTCAACCCTCAACCACTCACAGGTTATTTATCCCCACCCTACCCCCCTCAAATCAAACTCTGCCGACCAAATGACCGAGCATAATGACCTAACTATTGTCCTCGCCCCAATGTTCGCGAAGCCTCATTTATTTTTATAACTCCACGGGTTTTTTAACAGAAAAGTAAAAAACGGACACCGCGATGACGGCCGAATTGATGTGTCGTGACGTCGTTCCAGATTTAAATGTGTCGGGTTTTTTTGGTCAAACGTCCAATTCTGATCCGCAGGAGGGTTAAAAGTGGGTAATATATGATTTTGTCTGTTTTAGTAATTATTGAGGGAATTATTTGAGACGAATTTACTTTTTTTTTAATTTGAATTTTTTATCCCTTACTGTTCAAATTTAAAATGTCCGTTGAATAAAGATACAAATTTGATTTCTCTTGTTAATTAAAGGTACTATGCCATTAACATTAATTCAAGCATTCTTAAATATTTATCTCCTTTATCCACTTTTTTATATAATCGGAAGTAAATAAATTTATTAAATATAATATATCTGTATATATGTCCCATGCTTTCTTAGCTTCACACAAAGGCCAATCATTTGACTTCATCAAATTAGTTTAAATATAATATCTTTCCCAATTTTTTCACACCGGTGCATGTGTTTCCTTTTTTCTATAATATAGATTCTTTCAGGTGAGGCCTGGAAAAACACTATTTATTTATTAATGGGTTAAAGAATTTGCATCCAGGCCAGTAAAGCATAAAAAACGTCTTTATTAACTCTACTTGACGCTTCCGCCGTGATTGTTTCAAAAGAATATACTTTATATTTTATTATTGTCTTTACAACGCCCAAAAAACAAACTGTGACTCACTCTAAAACAAAAGTACACTCACTGTGCCGCCGGTAACCCCAATTATTTTCCACGTTGAATGTTTGCGCTCATCTCCTCTGCAGGAGACTTGGATGACCACTCCAATTTTGCATAACCAATTAGTTTTGAACAAACTAAAACAGACGTCTAAGAGGCACACTAACAGTGGAATGGAGTTTCTTAATATTAATTTTTTTTGGGGTTTCAAATGAATAGAGTTGATGATTTTAAATTTTTGCTGGAACAATCTTATTCTATTCATTAATTAAATATAAAATTATCTTCTGATTTCTAATTTGTACTATAAATTGGTGATTTTTCCCTGTATTCCCAAATTTGTATAATAAGTACTATTAATTTGTTTGATTTCCTTTTACATAGCATGTATGCGTGTGTGTGAGTGTGAATGCGTGTGTGTGTGTGTATGCCCCGCTGGCACACCGGTGTTGTTGAACTGATTGAAATCATTAAAAACAGTAACTTAACTAAATAAAACTACAGTAATAGCCAAAACAATAAAATATGCCATTATATATAACATGATTCTTAAATTCATTTAATAGTTAACTCAAATAGCTAGGAATGTTTTGCTAAACTTTGTGTCATAAGCAGTATGTTTTCATATGCAAAAGGGTTGTGTCAAGTGTTTTTGCTACTGATTAAGTGGCTGTGAGACAGTACAGACGGTAGAAATACACTGTGACCCTTTGGGGAAGAGTTCTGAAATTTATAATAACATATTGTTTCGTTTATAGTATCTTCAAAAAACAAGAAATACTCAATCAAGAAACAAACGTTTCTTGATTATTTTATGTATATTCAAAATAAATACCCAGCCTGGCTGTATGTGACCTCAATCAAGCCTATCTCTCTAAACCTTTCCTACAGATACATCTGAAGATGATAGGAACCATGATTTGTCAGAGAAACTTTACAGAAATATTTTCAATGAAGGTGCTACAGATTGTGAAGAATCTTCATCAAGACACGAGAAATAGCTTCTTAAGTTTTGATGTCATTAAACTGATAATGATCTGTATGGTTGTACTTCAACCAGTAACTTAAGTTTTTACAATCTTATGTTAAAATCCAAAGAATAACTTTTACTAGATAAATATAAAATCTTTATTTTGTTTATTAATATAAACAAATCAGGGATAACTAACACAACGTTACAAAAACGAAGGTCTTATAGTTGGGAGTGATACCTACCAGACAACCATAAAGTAGGTAGGTAATTATAATCAAATTAATAGCGATAGGTATGAATAATACAAGGAAAACTATAGAATTACATAAAAATAATGAATAAGTAAATATTAAAACACATAAATAAAGTGCACACATATAGTTCGCTTATACATAGGAATGATGATTAAAAATCAAAATTATTATCTTAAATCTAAATATGTGTAATTTACATAAATAAATAACAACAATATATACAAATTGGTACCTACCGAAATTACAATAGACAGAGATAAAGATAACCCCAATAGATGATTTACAGATAAAGAATATATATCTAGGGGTTAGAAATTCAGCTCTTTTTTAATTGGCAATCAGATGAAAATTTAGTTGGTATCTTCCACAGTATTTGTTAACTAAACTACAGACAATAACATGCGTATGTCAATTAGCAGAGTTTGCGAAGAGGTTGTGTTTACCCTTCAGTGTTTATTCGGACCGTTTGTGTTGGGCCTAAGGTGTTGTTTAACTAAACACCGGACTGAATAAGCAAGGGTAGAGAATAACTTATTAGATCCTGTATAGTTCAATGTTGTTTCTGTATAGAAAGTAGTTTATTGGAGAAATGTAGGCTTCGATAGGTAAAGAGTTTGGGTTTTATTAAAAGAGACTTCTGATAGTCTTGGAAAATTTATCTAGATCTTAAATTACAAATTCTAATTTTTTAATCAATATTAACACTGTTAGCATTGTTTCTTATCATGCAATGGTCATTGAATGAATATTATTTTAAAATTATGTTAGTAGGTAAAAGTGGTTGCCGTAGCAACCAATATCAGCGGTTAATTTTAACATTCTAGATTCGTGATCAAAACTTTATACTCATCTTACAATTATTGGGACCGTGTGATTGTGTTGGTGTGTGTGTGAGAAAGAAGGAGATAAGATATTATGATTGATGATGAAATAATTCATCTTTACCACATCATAATTATATAATATAGATTGATATCTTCTATATTTTTATTGATAGTTTCATATGCTATATGTAAACCATGCAATAAGGGTGGTTAATGGTTAGGGGTGGTAAGAACAACATGGTTCACCAGATGTAAAGCTGTTACAAGAACTAATAAATGCTGGTCATTCTAGAAGGAACCTGCTACGTGACGGGCTTGAGTGTGAGGGCTCCCCGGTTGCTCCATTGCACTCCCCGGTGATGACCAGGGTTCGAACTAAGCAGTTCTCAAGGCCATCCCAAATTGTGTCCTTCCCTATAATAATCTAAATGAAGCTTTATATTACCAGTATAGGGGATAAGTCCCCCTGATCCCAACACAACATCAAAGAGCTATCGTGACCTTACTCACCGCAGCAACACAACCGAAAGCTCAACTAAGCCAAACTACGCTTTGTCCAACTAATCCATATCTGCCTTCAAACCAACTGCTTCATGTAAATGAGCAAAATGTTTATTGTTTCTAGTTGTAATTAAAGCACAAACACTGTTTGGTGGGTGAACAGTGAAAACAGCGCCACCTGGTGGCAAAGCCGTTTTCTGAATCTGAGTTCTATTTCAAATGAAATTGAGGCCTAAATGTATTGGTTCCGGAGAAAAAAGTTGTATCAAAGATTATATGAAAACTAAACATTGAAGTATAACTTCATTTAAAGACAAGGATGACGCATGACTGTAAATATATCATACGAATTTGCGGGGGGCAAATGAGCCTAACTAGATGATAAGGATTCTGAGTTGATAGCACCGTCTCATTCTTTTATATCAGCGGTGAAAAGTATGGCTGTATTTCAGTAAAGAGACAAATGCTTCGTCGATTACAGGGCATGCCTTTTGATTCTAGTCATTATAACTGCGCCTTTGTTAATGTGAAATAAGTATTGTTAATATCACATCAAATATCAAAAAAAAACAATAAATATTTTTGTAGCAGTCACAGTAAATAACGAAATGTAATGTGAATTAAAATTGTTCAGAATAGGGTCTATTATCTCTTGAATTATTTATCAGACATCCATTTTTCTTTTCGATAGTAACATTTCGTAATTAGTCTTCCACATACACCAAATCATTTAAAAACTTAAAATTACTTGACACTTTTTCTAATATCATAGTCGCAGACTAAATATTAACTTCTCCATTAAATTGTTCAAAACTCAAGTGATCACTCATTAGACGGAAGTTTAAAAGAATTTAATACACTCATGGGGCCTGGCGCACATCAATATCCATTTAAAATTCTTAAGTAAAAGTGACTTAATTGAAACGTATTGACAGAAAGTAATACTACTTAATAAAAGTTAGAATTCTCGCTTTCATAATATAAACCTTTTGTAACACGCCGATAAGGTCTATCTAGAAATAAACTTTTTACTGTTGAATTTTGATCACTCCTCCCCCCCCCATTTATTTTTCAAACTTATTTTCGAGTCAAAAGTTTAAAAGTTAAACTTAGAAACTGTCAATTGGAAAAAAACCTGGTCTAGATGTAATTATTTAGTTAGATTTAGGGAAAAATCCAGTAATTAAAATATATAGGCGTATCCAAATTCACAAGCAGTTCATACTACAGTTTTCGTCATTTTGTCCACATTGGTCTTTTAAGTGTTCCTCTTTTGAGGTTTCTTCCATGTAGAAAGATTTGTGCTCAGGCACTGAGAAGTATCTCACCAGAAAACTTCTTCATATGATTGGAAGTAGCTAAATTTAGAAGCTAATATCACCTCTACGTTCAGAAGTAAATAGCTAATGAAGCGAATCTGTATGTACCCATTTCGATGATCCTCAAAAATTAGTTTTGTGCTCTGAATCTTAAACTTCCTCAGTTACAGCTAAAGCTTTAAGTACATTAAAAGGCTGGCGTGAACATACAAAACACTCATGTAATTGTAAAATTATATCTGCTATTGGCAAAGGAAGACTTACACTGTTTTACTATCGTCAGAAGAACGAATTATTGGTTCATAATCATGTCAACGAAAATATGTACATCTATTGAGAGTTATGACAAAATATTTAATATATTGGTGTAGTCCTTTAAGCTAACCGCTATGTGCAAATATTGCTGCAAAATTTTGTTAAGCATTTACACACCATAAGATCATCTTTACTTACAAAGAAAGAAAAAAGTCCATAAACGTCACAATTTTTTTCGTGGCTTGCGTTGCATTATTTCGTTTTTTGTTCAAAAATTTTAAAATGTAATTTATTCATTTGATTCGCTCATTTTGACAGAAAGGAAACAAATGAAAAATAGTGAGAAACAAAATTTTCCTAATTTGATTCTTTTTTCAAAATCTCTTTGTTTTTAATGTCATGAAAACCAGCCACATACAAATAGTACAGCCAAAGATATTTTATTAAAATTTTATACATACTATACGCGAAAACCATAAGTCAAAGATGACAAACGAAATTTAATACTATCAACAATACTCATTTGATAATAAAATATATATCTAGAAATAAACTTATCACCTCAAATTACGGCGTAGTAACAATCTAAGCCGTAAGACCAAAGTGGTACGCGAAGCTAATACCAATACTATATACGTATAATGTACTAACACCAGTTGACATGAACACAAGTATAGTATAATTATAGTGTATAGCAAGCTACACGAACCAAGCTCTACAAAGTGTATAAGATGATTTATTAAGACGCGTTCATCTTGAATTGTATAGAAAATTGTTTTACACTTAAATTCATTATAACGTTAGGTTAGTGCATTAATGAGGTCTCACAATTTAGTTAGCTAAATTAATTTATATTATACCTTAGCAAGGTTAAAAATAATAATGTATGGATTTTTTGGGATAAAATCAATCACTCATACATTTTTGATAGTAGCAAAGCAGGAATTATTTCATATAAGTTGGACACATATATGAAATAATTTCTATTTACTATATTACTAATACTATGATATTGTTTGGTAATTAGTATTTTTATTAATTCCGAATTTTTGATCAAAAATCATAGCAACTAATTTTCATATCGAACGTTTAAACTCAAGTAACTACTTAACTCAATAGAAACACAGCCTTACCCAGCGCAGGCGCAGCTGCGCGATGCGCACTGGCTACCGGTTTTGTGGCTAACGACCCCCCCTCCCTCCACGTATCGACGAAACGGACGTTTTATAGCCATTTTATTAGATACTTTTGCTGTTATAAATTTGATGGCACCGATAGACGTTTAAATTACGATTTTGGGTGAGTTTTATTTAATGTCAGTATTATTTGGAAACTTTATCCGACCAACCTTATTTCGGATTAAAGGGCTGACAAAATTCATAGGGCACTTTACGAATTTTAAGCATGATGAACCTTTTCTGTATACAATCTCAGTGCAAACTAGTAGTAATTCATAAAGCATGACTGTCAGTGACAGATATAGAGTACCAAGCAGTAGGATTTGGCGTTATTCTAAATTTGAATATATCGTTTAAATTACTTTATATTTTTAGTAGCCTTATTAGTATGGTTCCCTCGTGTAGCGCTGCTGGGGTTACCAGAGCTCCTCGAGGAAGTGTTGAATAGGGTAAATTAGAAGATTGCCTTGCACGCTTGTTTTGACAGATGAAGTTAAATGATTATTATTGCTTTACTTTTGATTTGTTTCGTTTTTTTAGTAAGAATAACAATTTAATACTATTGTGATAGTGTCGTAAGTTTTGTTTTTTTGGTGAAAATTTGTCTGCTGAAATTAAAACATTTTTTAAAATTTCATTAATCTTAAGTACACGATGGCAAAAAAGACAAGAATGTCAAATTAGTGTTAAATTTATTAAAATTAAGTAGGGATTAATAATAATTTAAACTTATTCAGAGGGATGCTTTGGGGTTTATTATTTTAATATAAAGTTTCAGTAGATGCAATTGATAATGATAACGTTTCATAACAGAGCTCTAACAAAGCACTCTGAACCCTAACAACAAAAAGGTCCATAAGCTTCCAATGAACACTGGCGTGACTATAGAATACTGTATATTGCATCAGAATCGTACGAGAGTGTGTGTATATAGTGCGAAATATAATATGTACAGATGCTAAGCTAAATTTAAATATCATCGTGTGAGAGAGACGCAGTATACTCGTGCGCACAGTCCAAGAGCTAAAAATTACTGGATATGAATAACTACAACTAATATTCGTACTATCTTATTCAATCAAACATTTGCGTTTATAAAAGGACATTGAGTTAATAAGATGACGATATTGTTATTAAAAATATTAATAACCTTTCGTCGTTTGCCAGCCCACCGGCACTCTCAAAGCTTATATGTTGGTAAATGAATTGAGGCAAGTTATAAGTGTTTAGTTTAATATTGTAAGTCACAAACTTATAATTTCCAGAATAATCTTGAAACTACCTAATCAAAGCTTGGAGGTGCCCTTCACTAATTGCGTACTCACTAATATATCGACTGATTACTTCCTTTTGTGATAGTAAACAAAGACATCGTTATCTTCTGCTAATAAGCGAACCAAAATAGACACATGTAAAGATAAGCAAAGATAATAAAAGCATTAATTATGGTACTCAAATAAAATATTGTGCAAACATTTTGAAAGTGAGTCCATTACTTATCATTCTTATGGCGAATATATTTTGAATCTTGCTTATTTAATTGCATCTTTATACATTTATTAAAGTGTTACTAGAACGACAAATTAATATTAAGAGAAAGCTAGTGTTGCAAACATATTAATATTGATAAATAACTCAAAAACTATATGGGTCAATTCCGTGAATTCTTGCTTGCTTTCTTGCCTTGAATTATTGCTTTAAGAAGCTTAAGTGGTGAATGGTAGTGACTAATCAAACCGCTATATACATCAACTAATTTAAAAAGTCTTGCGATGGGTGGTTTTGCACCATTAACAGATTTTCGTAATGGAACACTGAGGGGTGTTACGCCCTGATTAGGATATAAACGCGTGTAATTAAATTAAATATTACGTTCGCGCTTAATTTAAATAATACTGTTACTATTTTAGAAATGACCGAAAAATCTAACAATAATATCAAATATAATCACGATAAATTATGGGTAAATAAGATACACATAGCACACCTTATAACTATATCAATGTTATTATCAACAGCTTAAATACATCCTGAACACAGGCTAACCTATATGGATTTAACACTAGAGTTTGGGTAATCCTCCTCGCAAAGAAAAAAAATAACGTAGTTTTAAAAATATTCACTTTATAGAATTATCATAATTATATTATACAATTTGTACCATAATTAAGATAACTATCCAAAGTACTTACCACTTTCCGATTGATGTAATAAATTCCTAATTAGTATATTTATTTCTTCAACCGTTAGGGAAATGTTATCTTCCATAAATTGAAATGTTAATAAGCCCCTACCTTTATTCATGATAATGGCTGTCCGATGAATAGTGTTTCTTAGAACTTTTCAATCTTACCTCACTTAGGACCTCGTAAGTATTGTAGTTACTGCCAAATCACACATAAAGTTGTCCGTATCACTGTCTACAAAGTTAAATTATAATAGTAGATACTGAATTTTAAATTGAGTACGAATATTTTTTACGTGAGTACGAAGTTTTCTAAATTTTTCCATTTTCCAGTATCCACAACACAAGCCCTATAACTTTGAATTTGGGCTTGAAAATAGTTCTAAATGTGAGATTTATTATTATTTGTCACAGTTGTTAATTGTTACATACATTCAGATCACTCTATCTTGTATGAGTTATCATTTGTCGGCCTGTACGACGCCTAGCGCAGATGGGGTCGCCATTACAGTACTACAAGTAATCAAATATAGTATTTTACTTTGAGATGCTTTTGTTTATGCCAATGCATAATGACAGCCGTCTAATTGAGTGATCAAACTTGTACACCGGTGCTCCTAAGGTATAATATCGGTATTTAATGATGATTTGATTTTTATTTCTTGAGTGACGATTGTTTGCATGTTTCCTTATTTTGTTTAGAACTTTCTCCACAATCTAGTATCCATTACACCACCATATCCATCACATCTTATGGTTATTTCAATATTCTTCTGCGTTCATAAGTAACCTTTGTTTTTTTAAGAAAATTAATAAAAAATAATCTTTACATAGAATACTAGCTTCAGCCCACGGTTTCGCCTCCCTGGGATTGTCTCCGTTGGTCTGTAACAAAAGTAATATTACCTATAATCTTTCCCGATAAATAGACTATCCAACACAAGAAGAATTTTTAAATTCAAACTAGTAGTTAGCATGTTCAACAAAAAAACAAACTCTTCAATTTTAATTACTTTATAATATTCACATAGATTGAAACCGGCCGTAACTGCTACTTTATATTTAACGTAACTAAATATTTAAAAATCCACATCGCATCCAGAGAGTATTAGCTCTTAACCAAACAGACTTGTCCTGCGCGCGCGCAGTTACTCCCCCCTCCCTCCACACCACTACGCTACCCGCGTGCGTAAACCTGACCCCGCGGATGAACTCTAACTACGACGCTTCGAGTTTTTTTTTATTTTGTTCGTGTTGGTGCTGATATTATGGAACGGTAGTGAAGTTGATCGTGAGGTTGTTTGACGGTTTGAAAAGGAGGTTGCTTTCATTTCGAACCTTATAGAGAAGTTTAAGAGAGGTTGACCTCCATTTAAGAAAGAGTTTCAGAAGAATAATTTTTAAAATTCTACAAACACGAAATTTGTTGCGATTACGATTGGTATTATAAAATGAAAAATGTATTTCCTAATTAATTCACCTGATAGTAAACGGATAACGTTAGTTTGTCAATATTTCTCACCAGTGTTCATATTCACAAACATAAATAGAAAATGTTCTTCTGTCTTGTTATAGTAAAAGAAGAAGGTAATGCGCTATTTCTCTCTTAACATTTAAACTTTTTGGTCATCAATTAAAAATTAAAAATTTCCATTTTACTTGTCATTGATATAAAAGTACAAAATTTTTGACGGATTACACGCCAAAATTAAGTTGAAATGGGTTATCAGTATTCTCCTCCATTTATAGTATTCTTGTTTTTGCAGTATTTTTGTTGTCACTGCAGCTAAGTGATAGACAGAAAAATCAGTATGGCTTAAAAATCAAACTTCCCTTTATATCATCACCAAATTTTCAGTCAATATTCGCAATAATGGAAGAAATATAACTTAATCCTCATTCAATATGTTTTCTACTGTTTATATTTCAAATATTCCGATTCGAAAGTGATAAATCAAATTTAAACGTGAGTATTATCAATAATTTCATTTACTAGTGAAATAGAACACCGTTCATTTTTAATATTGTGCAGTTAAATATTTATAAATAGAGATAGTTATTTTATGTCAGTCTAATATAATTATTGTTTACATTTTGCATCAGGTATATATTCAGTATTTATGAGAGAAAAATTAGACCTTCAATGTATTTCATTATATGATGAACTAACTAACCAAATGTTGCAACTCATATTTTTATTTCTTTTTCAGTTATAAAGATGGAGCAAATTTTTATGATAGAAGTTTTCGTAAAGAAAATAGTTTTAAAAATCGAGCCACCTGAGAAAGATGAATATGAACTTAGAATGGAAGAAGAGGAAAGAAGACGTGAAGCTGAAGCCTTAGCTTTGGCGATGGCTAATAAAAAAGGTAAGAAAGGTAAAGAAAAGGCAGCAAAAGGAAAAGGAAAGAAAGGGAAGAAAGGTAAAGAACCACCCATGCCTTCGGAAGAGGAAATGAAGTTCATGCAAACTTGTACATTGCAAATGAGTTGTCTACCGCTCTTTGATTTCTACGTAGCCCATGACAACTTTATTGCGCCGCCTCCACCACCTCCACCACCGAAGGGTAAGAAAGGTAAAAAACCACCAAAGCCCAAAAAAGGTAAAAAAGCACCACCAAGAAAACTTATATTACCATCAGAACCTTTACCACAACCACCCTATTTTGGTGTAGGCAATTCAATTATGTTTCTATCCAGGCCTTCAAAGCTAGAAGAAGTTTTAAAGAAAACACCAATTTACATAACAGTTTGGAATAGAGATCAAGAGATGAATTGCGTAGGTTTCTGTGTAGTAGAATGGAATAAAACGTTTTTTGAATGTCTTCAAAGGGCAGGTGAGTTGAACCCTGTGAACATGGATCAAGCTGAATATAGAACAACACTTAAACCAGAAATGGTAACTACTACTGTTGAGTTGACTCGTCCTTTACAGTGTGAAGAGGATTTAAAATCATCTGGTGAAGTAGAGTTTTTTATAAGACTGTCGTGTTTAGGCAATAGAGTGCTTAGTTATTTTGTTGCTTTACCAGAAATGGAGAGGCTACCAGGACGGAAATATCTCACCGATGATTTAAAATTAAAGGACGTTGAAGTTGTAAGACATTGGGAAGGAACTACCATTGAAGCAGTACCACCCGTGGCTTATATTTTTGGAGCACCAGACATTGTGAGGGAACCTATTAAGCCTGCCGAAGAAGTTATAGTATATGAGGACTTCGTAGCACCTTTCACGCAAAGTGAATTGGCTATTCTCTCTATGGGCTTTCCTAAAGGTCCTTGTGGTGGGACAAATTGTCCAAAAAGAATGGATTACAGGGGTAGTCAGCATCAATTTATTCCTGGAGAATATGTGAAAGGTAAATACCAACATGGTCTATTTGTGAATAAACGAGATGTGCATGGACCATGTGGAAGATTAGATTGTCCTTTGGCTAAAAAAGTTCGTGGGTACATTTGCAATGAAGGTAGTTACAAAACTTGTCGTAAGCCTTGCGCAAAAGATTACTACTGACCCGTTGTGCTTTTAATAGCTTAATCAAATACGACTATGGTAAATTTCATGTAAGTATAAGTAATAGTCTTTCTATAACCGCTTGTAAATATTTAAGTTTTATTAATAAACATACATAACATTATGGAGTTTATTTCGAGCTAATTTATTTTATGTTTTTTTAATCGACTTCTAAAAAGGAGTTTGGTTGTATGTTTTTTTATGTTTATTGCCTCAGATCTTAACTGATTTCGAAAATTTATTTTAGTGTTTAAAAGAACATACTACATATATATAAGTTGTGATCATGGAAAGCATGTGGAATAGAAGGAACTTCAGATGGTGATTTTGATAATTTTTTAACAAGAGAAAAACGTATATCTTGAGGTGGTCTCAATATCACCTAATCAGGGTCTGACAAAGGGATCCCAGTGATATAGAGGGCAATCTTTAATTATTATATTATGAGAACGTATAACGTGTTTTATATTTTTTCTAAAGCTTATCGAGTACTTTTTACCAACAACAAACAAACTGACAATACTAACAGACGTTAGAAACTTACCAGAAAAATTGAGATTTAAAATTACTTTTTGTTTTAAAAAGATTTTGCTTAATTAATCATGTCATAATGGTCGGCTGGTTGATTGTTTTGTCCCTGTAAGATATTCGAATATTTTGATCTTAAAATACGAACATTATTTTGTTTATGTATCCATAGCAAAAGCTCTAAATGATTATTACTTTGGACTACGATTGTGTGTGCTATTGTCTATTAAATTTCAATTTTAAGGCGTAAATGTTAAGAAAGTGATTGGATAGATTCACACAGATCAAAAAAATCTCAATTGCCTAACTTATTAGGATATGACTTCGTAAACATATACAATATGTATTACGAATCATGTTTCAATCTTTGTTTGGTAAAGTAATTTGAGTCAAAAATGACTCAGATATTTTAAAGTTTCTCTTTTCAAAGTTTCACCCACGCAGCCTGACACCCATTTATTAAAACAATCGCACTTTCAATTTATTAAAGAAGTGTTATACTGTGAACAAAAATATTAATTGATGATAGCGGTGAAGGCCGCCTGGGCGAGTGGTGAGTACCCTTGTATTTTAACCAGTTGTATGCTTAACCAGTGGTCCTGGATTTTAATCCCAGTAGGGGAAGATATTTGTATGATGATTACTAATATTTTTCCACGAGTCAGACGTTTTTATTAGTTTTATTCTGATATTCACAAACATGTTATTATATATATTATTTTGTTAGCTAGTAACCATAACACAAACTCTTAATGAGGCTTAATTTAGACCAGAGAATAGATATCAGTATTAACAATACTATTGTTACTAATTATAAATTTAGAAAAGTATTCTTAATTTATCATCTTATTAATCAGTTTTGCAATGCATTTCTAACCAAGTTCTGCTTGGTATGTCTAAAGACACAATTTTATCAAGTTTGATATACAAATACGTTTTAGGATATCATTAAAACGATAATATTGGATTTTTAAAGGTTATTCATATTCTATAATTAAAAAATGCTTCATATTGAGAATATAAATAATAATTAAAATAAAATAATACGAACGCACGAAATATATACGTTAACTCTGACAATAAATAATGATTATTGCGACTCTAATGTTTCAGTCAATTTCTACCTTCTCAGATTTCATTTAAATATGTTCAAGGACACCAATAGATATTGTGTAGCAATTTCTTATTTACTTATTTAGCACTTTATTGTACATACATACATACATTCTTATATGATAAATGTAACAATAAGTTAGCAAGAGTAATCAAGAGATGTTTTACCTATATATTATCGAATGCACAATTAGCTATGAATTTAGAAATTGAGTTAATTATTTTTCCAAGATAATGTATGGGTATTTCTGGATCGTGATATACATATACGTTTTGATTAGAACTAATTAGAGCCTTTTTTCAAAGAGAACAAAGGTTAACAAATTAAAAAGGCAAGCACAATATCACCTTCCATGTGTATTACAAACAGTTACACGCCTTCTGAGAAAAGATCAGCTTATTTGATACGCAATTAACAATTCATTTCCTTGGCCTATATTCACATATACATGCAAATTTACCTGTGATCCTTTTTGTTTTGTGCAATGAAAATTCAACTTTATTGCTATTTTATTAAGTATTACGATATTAAGATACAAGAGTAAATACTAAATGTTTTCGTAAAAAATGTAATCATTATGGTTTTGACAACACTTTTCGCGTTACGCTTCACGGTTACGAGTAAGGGGCACGATTATTGTAAGTAAGGATTTTATGGTGTCTTAAATGGGCATTGTTGTACTGTTTTGTGCACTTCTGATATAATAACAGGTCCTTGTTGCTAAATAATGTTGCTCAATTGACGAGTGTAATTAAATTTAGCGGTGTTTTGATGATTGAAATCTGGAATTCAACTTGCATGTAACATTTATTGTAATGTCAAAAGCAATGATCTAATCTAAAATGTTGAAACTAAAATATGTTTAAAATATCTTAACCATTAAAATTAAGACCTGTTAACTGAAACCGTGGATCCTCACCACACATATGACTGCTGAATTACCTTGGGCTTGGGCGAACGCTATGCAGTTCAACCATTCTTTCTGATTTTTTAGTAAATAGCTATTGTCTATATTAAATTTTCGGAATTGTTATATTTTATTACTAAACGAGTATTTTGCGAACTCTTACGATCCGACTATGTAAGATATTGCTTCAATAATTCCGTTAATAAATATTTTTTTTAAATGTTCAAAATATCGAAGCTATGAAAATCGTGTTCTGCGAGCAGTACCATATTGTTAATCATTTAAAGGATAAGATGCTATCAACCGCGTATCATATAAAAATTACCACCTTGTCAAACAAATTTATTTGTTCTGAAATAAATAATTATATTTCCACGGCCAAGAAACCATATCATTTCGTATTCATAATTATATCTGCTAAATAATACAAGCTTACGCTATGCATCGACTAATTCGTGGTTATTAGCGTAATGTATTCAAATTGGCTCAAACAATGCACCATTAGCTATCTGTGTTATACTTGGAGACGTATTTGCGATAGAAGTTAATATTGCTTTGAGATAAGACGGCTGTTTTCTTTTTGATACCAAGTTTACTTTAACTCGAGAAAGAATAGCTGATAACTTACGTGTACATCCCAATTTTCTATAGACAGCTGCAATGATATGCAAATTTTCATAATAATAATGCTCATATTCCAAACGTGCTTGGTCAAGCCCTCGTATTATAGAAAAAAAATACATCTAGATAAAGAAAACAATATTTTTTGCTAATGTTCTCTCTAGAGGTTTTTTTTTTAATATGAACATTTTTGACCAAACATGATTGGTATGAAGTCTTTATTCTTTATTGTACACACACATAACTGTACAAGTAAACATTTAACTGAACACAGGCGAGCTAAACAAGCAAATGGGTTTTCTACCACTAAACAATAGAAATAGGCTTCATATATTTTTTTTAATAAAAACTCAGCATTACTTATATACATACTGCCCTAGCCATCTCCACCTTGCCGCCCTAAAAAGTGCTTTTTTCACGCCTTTTTAAACGAATACATGTTGTGGGAAGGTGGGAATAAGGTCAATAAATCTATCTAAAAAGTTTCTAAATAAAATATAAAAAATGATAGAAACATAATAAAATCCATTACAAACACATATGATTGGGAGGCCTTATCATAGGATGAACACTTGCTCCAATATTCTTTACTTAAAAATGCTTATATTCAGTGTTTATATGGGAATTGGTGTATAATAAAGAATTTTTTTCTTTAAACATATACAACTTATATTATTCTCTTTTAATACAGGTTATTTTACCATAATAATCACTAAGAAATTGAACACATTAATATATATAATATATTTAAAAAACTCACATTATCACACACATCTAGCCCAAATTAAGCATAATTTTGAGCTTGAGTTATAGATGCTAGATAAAGAGATTATATGTTTATAAATATTTTAAAAAAAAACACTAAATAAACATACAAATAGTCATGACTCGTATCCTCTCTGAGACCTCTAGCTACTTTCTGACTATTCGACCTGACAATTAATTTAATAAGAATTCATTAATAATATATACAAAAAACTCAACAGGAGACTCTCCGTAACCCGCACTTAGAAAAAGAGGATTAATCTCTATTAATTACAATAGCAATGTTAGCGATAAAGTAATGATAGACAATTTACACCTTTTAAAATTCGACAACACAGGTATTGATAAATTTTAATTAGAACAAATTATTTAAGAAATAATGGCATTTATCTTAGACCAATTAAATTTTGGCACGATTTGTTTAAAAAAACTTTATTCCACAGCTGTTGTGATAAATGGAATAAATTTGTAATCATAAAAATCTTCATAGATAAAGTCCTAACCTATCACTATTAAAAACAGGCTTACTTTATACAAAAGAAATAACAATATATCAGGAAACTTACCAGTGAAGTAAATTTCTGTTATCATTCCATCGTTATCATTGTGAAATCAGTAAAGTGACATTCTTGCTCAACTGTGATTCCGTACAACAAACACGTTTCAAAAAATTTTTGCAATACAACTTTTTTATATTATACCAGCCTCTGATATCGAATTGCTTCATTGGTGTACAAATATATTATTGTTTTGTCATATGCTAGATTAATTTTATATATTTTATAGGTTCCATTTATAAAAAAAATAGTGACAGAAGATGTTCCTTTTTCTTACTAAATGTAATGTAATGGGTACCTTAAATTACTACTTATATATGATTAATTTATACCTTTCTTACGATTTTCTCTTTTATTGTTAAACCACCCCTAAATTAAAGCAGTTTTCGTCTGTCGAAACGGACCAAAAATAATTCAAATCGATTAAGTTTTTAAGTCTAACAAACAGATTTTTCATTTTCATATATGAAAATCGAATTATATTGTTATTCGTCTCTTTCGTCGTTTTCGTTATTGTATTGTATTCAAATAGAATAAATAGTATTCGTATACGAAAGATACGAATAATAATCGATATAATAATAGTATGATTACAATTTATTTTATTATATACTTTTTGGGTTCAACCTAAAAATACCAAGAATAAAAAAGTATAAGCTAGACAATTTTGTAAGCCTGATGAGCAGGACAAGCCCGCCTACAAGTAACACACACACCATTAAAATCATTTACTTCAGGTATATGCGGGTGCTAAATTTCATTAAGATTTTATTTTCACTGCATACTGTTTCCAAACGTTTGTTAATTGAATAATTAATAATTTTGTAATTCTTTAGAGAAAAAAAGATAATTTGTTACTTTTGTTGAAAACCGGAACCCTAAGAAATTTGTCGTTTGAAGTTGTTATGTCAGTATGAAGGGGTGAAGTTTCCAAGCGCCTGGTAACATGGCATAGCAAGAAAGCGTAGCCTTGTAACCTCATTTCAAGCCTACAAGGAATGACGACGTTCTTTGAAAATATGGAATTTTATCAAGAAAGTAATAACATTGAAGAAAATACTTCCTTTGTTGTAAAAATAACTGATAAGATGTAAATAATGTGAAATGATACCTATATCTATTTAGTTCAAAACTTTGAGCTTTTGTAGTCAAAGTACAAAGCAGGCGCTTTGTTAAGCAAAGTCAGTAGTAAAGCTTTCTTTAGTGTATCTGAAAGAACGAAGATCATAAACAAACGGTGTAAGTTCAATGATTATTGTATTCTACTGGTCAAGTAGTTAATATCCCAGATTTAAAAACCAGAGTTCCGGAGTTTGAATCCCGATAGGATGTTTGTATGATGAGAACAACCTTTTGTTCGAATGTTAACTTTTATGTTTACTCTATATCTCTAGTATTAATATACATATATTTTTAACAATATCTATATCTTTGTCATCCATATAGTACTAGCTGTTACTAATGCTTAATTTGAGATGGATAAGATATAATAGATAATATAATAATATTTATATGTGTATATTATCAGTATTTGAAATGTATGAATACCCTATACATTAATCTAAACGGTATAACTGTGAAAGTAAATATATTTTAATATGTTGATAGGATTTTCTGGTTTAAAACACAGACAAAAGACGAGTGTATATTTTTATAAAATATAGGTGCAGAATTATCGCGACGGTATAAATTTAAGGGTATTACTAGTTACAGATTATATATGCCGTTATATGTTATTAATTTATATCACAACTTTATAAAAGTATATTGCTTATAAAAGCGCTGACAAAGAATACAGGATACGATACGATAAGCCTTTACAAAGCATACATCCTGTATATATAATATACAACTTAACTGAGTTGCGCTATCTCAAAATTAAAGTTGAATATTTTTTGACTTACATATTTATTACTAAGCAGTACCTTTATACAGTATTCTGTTATTTTGTTGTGTCCTTCTATGTATCTTTGTGTGTATATAAATTGTTTCTCCGATGTAGAAAGGCCTGTCCAGTAGTGGACGTATAAAGATTGTGCATATATAAACAAATAAAAATCCTCCTTTGATAGCTTTGGAATGGCTTTATTTAATATATTTATAAGCAATTACTATGTATCCTTTATATTTTTTAATCCTGGTTTTCATAACCGTATATGTTAAAAAATGAATTGTTTTTGAATTATAATAAATTTAAAATACTTAAATTTAAATTTGAAACCTAATCCAATTCAATTCAACTACAATGTATTGCGCAATATACTTATAAACACTAAAATAACAAAAATAATTCGAATTAAGAAGTTATCGAAATGAAACTATTTACTGACAATACGAGCACATTAAAAGTATATTCTATCTATATAATGAAAAATCTATCTAAAAATTGACAGAGAAATCAGTGAACATACAAATATTGGAACATATAACTTCGTATTTAAAAGAACTTAGTAAATGAGTCTATTTAAATAAAGTTATTTTGACTTTGACTTTGACTTTAACTTCCTTCTTTATTGGTGTCGGTTAAAAATAGGAAACCATACTAAAGACTCTATGTTTCAACAAATAATTACGATTATTAGAGTCTACCTACGTTATGACATAACAATGGCTTAAACAAAAGCAAATAACATTGCGAAACTTTCCCCCAATTAACTGTTAATCAATATCAAGTTCGACCGGTTAACTGAGTCATCGACAAATTAAATAATTTACAATTCATCGTGTGTCCACACAACGATTGAGAGTTATGACTCATTCAGCAACTGATCGTTACGAAGTGTCAAACACGTAAGAATGAGTATATTATTGGGTGTACACCTAATGCTCTTTATGACGGTGGGAAATTTATAAGATAAATTTATTTTGGTATAAAATTTGACCTAAATACATTGAAACTTAAAAAGGCATTCACAAATATCGACCACTATTAGAATAAATTATTGCTATTTTAATATTAATCGAATGAATTTAATATTAATAAAGTTGGGATGTTCAATAGAAATTGTCTTCGTACGGACTCCTCTTTCTGATTACCAGCAAGCGACTTTGAGTCATTTTTGTGTTTCAAGACTCAAAAATCACCTCCAAGGTCTGCCAATTGTGGTTTAGTCTCTATAATATTTTTAAAGAAAAATAGAGAGACAGAGATTTCTTTTAAGAATAAGCAGTACCTTTGCACAAGTTTCTTTCCCACATTGTTGGCCTTCGATTATTGCTCTGTATGTACATTAAGTTTAAAATATATAATAATAACAATAATAATTACTCAAAATTACTATTGTAACATCAAACAGCAGTGGTAATCGTAATTGTATATTTAAAAATAACTGTCGATCGAAAATGTATAGATTTAAACGTCACTATAGAAAATACTATTGGATTTAAATTTATTTACAATTACGTTCACCTAATAGCCATGTTAATTTTAACCGCTCAAACCTAAAGAGGAATTCAATATAGAATTGAACAAAGATACTTTTAATCAATTGTTCCTGCGTTATGTCCCAACAACCGTGCTATTGAGCGCATTAAAAGAATACAAGAACAACATTTCGTAGTCCACCATTTGACCTGTTTCCTGTTTTAAAACTGGAACCGATTTCTATACTTTTTTTATTACAAATTAATTAGGGCCTAAACTAAATTCCTATATATTTTAATTTGTTCGCTAGACGTATGAACACAGCGGACTACGATTGTATTTAAAAAATCTTCTAGTTTACTCTTAAAAGT